>JBBYHQ010000009.1:5182447-5203930 GCA_038382645.1 Spergularia azorica
CGTTACATATTTTGGCAAAACGCAAACCTCAGGGGTACCGTAGGAATTTCGGAAACCTCAGGGGTACCACAGATAAAGTCGGGAACCTCAGGGGTACCTTGGATAATATCCCTTCTTTATTCCCCCCTGCTCAATTGATTCCATGTGCTTCGGTTATCCACAGCAAAAGAAAGACTTGGCTCATGGAATTGGACTCTGTAAAGATTGTGGGGGCAATTCCTCCTACAGATTTGCAATTCCCAGTATTTGGGTGTAAATTTAGGAGAAAGCGACTTCGGTCTTCTTACTGTGGTTCCAATTTCAATTATCCTGTTTTTCTGTGGTGGAGGGTACGGTGGCTCCCCTAGATGAGCCACCAAGGTTGCCATGAGGATTTTATCTTGGAATTGTAGGGGTCTCGGGGATGCGGACGCCCTTACAATTCCGTATTTTAAATGATTAGTCCGCAGCTTATCACCTGCTTTTTGCTTCCTGATGGAAACTAAACTGTCTGCTTTGAATGTGTGGCATAAGCTTAGTTTTGGTCATGTTCCGTTCTTTTCCGGTGGATAGCGTGGGTCTCAGTGGGGGTCTAGCTTTGTTTGGTTTCTCATCCCTAAAGACAGAAGTTGTGTTCAGTTCCATCAATATAATTTGTTGTCGAATCACTGAGCTCCATTATAGTAGTTACTATGTTATCTTTTTGTATGGTGCTCCGTCTCTGGGTGATAGAGTAAGAGTTTGGGAGTGTCTGTTATCACTACTGCGTCTTTTCCCTTTCTGATTGTGGGCGACTTCAATCAACTTGAACGAATGGAGGATAAATTAGGTGGTAACCCTGGTATTCCGGGATGGTTTGATTTTATGCAATGGCGCATTGAAGGAGGGGTCTCAGAGCTGCCTTTTTACGGACCTCGATTTACTTGGTGTAATGGTGGTAATGAAGGGGAGCTAATTATGGAGAGACTAGATCGAGCCTATGGTACTTCGGATTGGTGGGTTAAATTTCCTAATTCGTTTGTCCAACATCAACCTCTTATTTGTTTGGACCATGCTCCCATTGTTGTTGAATATCATCCCTCTTTTTCTAAGAAGAAAAGACCTTATCGAATTGAAAATTGGCGTCTGCATATTGACGAGGTCCAATCTATTATCCAAGATATCTGGCAGACTATAGTTCCAGGCTATAGTATGTTTGTTTTGTCCCGCAAACTTGAGCTGGTTAGAGAGAAGTTGAAAACATGGTGTTTAGATCATCGTTTGGCTTGGGGTATCAACTGGAACGTTCTTGTCACTACTTTGGCAGATAATTTGGAAGAAGTTTCCTCGGTGTTGGAGGGCTCGAATTTTATGCTCTTTAAAGAGCAGACACTTTCAAATGCACAACTTGCCTTCACTTATTGGCAACAAAGGGCCAAATTGAAATGGCTCCTTCATGGTGATTGTGCATTTGAAAGTGTCTGCTCTTTAAAGAGCATAAAATTCGAATGATAAAGACAGACTCTGGTGCTTGGTTATATGATCAAGAAGAGATTACCAGCCATATCATTTCTTATTTTCGGGGCATGTATTCTGCTGAGGATACTCCTACTCCCTCATTTGGGGATCAAAGTACTTTGCATGGATTGGTTACTCGTAAGTTAAGCTCGAATGATTGTACCTCCTTATGTGCCCCCTTCACCCAGGAGGAAATTCGGACGACACTGTTTCAATGGGAAATTGCAAGTCTCCAGGACCCGATGGAATCACTGTTGAATTGCTAAAAGCCCATTGGAACATTGTGGGAGATGAACTTACTAGTGCCATTCTGGGATTTTTTCATAATGGTGTCTTGCTCAAAGAATGGAATCGTA
Organism: Spergularia azorica; assembly: GCA_038382645.1. NCBI lineage: Eukaryota > Viridiplantae > Streptophyta > Magnoliopsida > Caryophyllales > Caryophyllaceae > Spergularia > Spergularia azorica. The sequence goes on from JBBYHQ010000009.1 coordinate 5,184,280, forward strand.
CATTCATCACTTTACTACCACAGACACCCAGCCCTGAGACGGTTACTAATTATTGTCCGATAAGTTTGTGTAACGTCATCTATAAATGCATTTCAAAACTGCTGACCACCAGACTCAAGCCTGTGATGCCATTTCTTGTCGGTGACTTCCAAAATGCTTTTATTTCCGGCAGACTTCTAAGTGATAACTGTTTAATTGGCAATGAGGTTTTGCATTTTGTCACCTCTAGAAAGACAGGCAAGCAGTATTATGGTGTTTTGAAAGTTGATATGAACAAGGCTTATGATGGAATTAATTGGGATTTTGTGCTATCTGTGTCGGGGGCTTTTGGTTTTCCAGCTTGTTGGATTCGTTGGATTTTTAAGTGCATTTCCACTGTCTCGTATCGTGTTCTTATCAATGGGGTTCCTTCCAAAAGTTTTCAAACTAGATGTGGAATTTGGCAAGGTGATCCGCTATCGCCCTATTTATTTGTGTTATGTATGGAAGTGTTCTCCTGCTTGTTGGTGAGGGCAGAAGCTCAGGGATTGATTTCGGGTATCAGAATCACTCGACCTTCCCCGTCTTTTTCTCATTTGTTTTATGCAGATGATGCTCTAATGTTTTTCAAGGCTGACGAGAACGCTTGCAAGAATATTTGTGCTATCATCTCTCACTTCTGCAGCTTATCCGGGGAGATGATCAATTTGAGGAAATCTTTTGTCATGTTCAGTCCTAATACTCCCTTGAATATCCAGCATCACCTTCGTTCTTTCTTACTGGTGCCTATGTCTGACTCGCTCGGCCCTTATCTTGGCATGCCAGTCGATCTTCGGGGACGTAAAAAAACTCAATTTGGTTTTTTGCTGAATAAGCTTTTGACAAAGATTGATAGCTGGGCTCATTTTAAATTTAATCCAGCTGGTAAGTTTCTCCTTATTAATTATGTCCTCTTGGCTATTTGCTCTCATGTTATGTCGGTGTTCAAGATTCCAACTGGACTCTGTCATAAAATTGATGCTCTCATTAGTAATTTCTGGTGGAAGTCTGATCCTACTCGTCGTGCCATACCATGGGTTAGACGGGATATTCTGCACTTGCCAAAAGGAATGGGTGGGATGGGGATCCGCAAAAGTGAGTTGTTGAACGAGTCACTTCTTATGAAGCAAGCATATAGGTTACACTGCAACCCGCAGTTGCTGATCTCGAAACTGTACTTGGCGAAATATGGGTCCTCTCTTCATCTACGGGATAAGCTCCCTCGCACTTACTCCGGAAGTGCCTCTTGGGGTTGGCGTAGCATTTTACTGGGATGTCACTTGGTTCAGCCTGGACTACGATGGAAAATTGGTAATGGTTCTAAAATTTTGATTCTATCCAGAAATTGGCTCCAGTCTAATACTAATGTGATTCGTGAGGTGTTCCATTGGCTTCTTTTGCTCGTTTGAAAGTTGCTGATCTGATTGAGCCCAATCATTCGAGCTGGAATGTCAGAGCAGTACGTAAGATTTTTCATCATCAGGCTGCTAATGAAATTTTGGCTCTTGAGTTAGGTTCCTCGATAGACGACGATTTTTTGTATTGGAAATATACTCGTTCTGGAGCTTTTTCAGTCAAGCCAGGTTATGCTTTCTTATGCTCACTTTGTATGGATTCTCGCTTCCCAGACAGGCAACAAAAGTTTTGGAAGCGATGGTGGGCGTTTGATCTGTTACCCAAATGGAAAGTTTTTCTGTGGAAAATTTGTCACCAAGGCCTCCCTGTCTCCCACAACTTTCGCAGATTTGGACATAATTTGGTTGAGAAGTGTGTTTTCTGTGACAATGCCGAGGAAACAGTGGATCATTTGTTCCGCTCTTGCATGGTGGTCCAACGTATTTGGCGCGTTTGTCCGTTTGGTTTTAATGTCTCGGCAAATCTTCATATCACATTAGAGAATTGGGTTATGGACACGATCACTTTGTTGGGTAAGGTGGATCCCGATCGTTGTATGGTTGCTTTGTTTATGTCAATTCTTTGGGCCATCTGGGTACATCGAAATGAAACAATTTTTAGAGGCAGTGCTCCAAATCCTACTACTGTTTTGTTGATTAGTGGAAAGTTCTTTTCCGAGTTTCTTCAATCTCGGTCAACACAAATTTGCAGTCGCTCTATTCATGGAAGCTTGACTACTGGTGGAGGGGATAATGATGCCCCTCCAGGTTTCTTTCTTGCTCACTTGGGGCAAGAGCATGTATTCTCTTATGGTGCTATTCACTTATTAGTTGATGGAGCATGGCATGCGGCTACAAAGAAAGCAGGTTTCGGTTGGGCAGCTTACACAGGAGATCGTGGAATATGTCTGGGTAGGAGCAGTGTGCGAGGCTATTCGAGTTCTGCTTTACAGGCTGAGTTCAAGCCGTCTTATTGGCCTTGTGCTGGTGTATTCGGTCTGGATTTCAGGAGGTGTTGGTTTTGTCGGACTCTTACAACTTGGTTGCGATGTTGCAGGCTCAATCTGTTACGGACATTACATGCACTTGGCATTTCAGTGAAGTAAGAGCTCTGGAGAGGCAGCTACAACAATGCACTATTTTGAAGGTTGATCGGAAAGAAATAGAGGAAAGCACATAATTTAGCTATAGTTGCTAGGAAGACTTTCTTCGATTAGCTATAATCGTGTATGTTTTATTTCTCGTTTTTTAGACGACGTCAAAAAAAAAAATAAAAATAAATACTAGGTCTGTCATCATGAAAATTGTCCTTCGATTGTTAAGGACTTAAAGGTATACGGAGTAAATGTATAAAACCATTCATTGGGGTCTCACCTATTATTTATAGGATTTAAGTTCAAAGTTTGATTGTACTCCGAATTAACGCAAACGCATTTCAGCTCAATCTTTCGGTGTGGCACGGGACCACGGGCATGCAAACTAGTCAAGTCTAATTCTCTACACCAACCATTTAATATACATCTCGAGTCCAACCCAAATAAATTTGTGCTCATTCGAAACCTAGACATTCGACAAGGATCACCTCGGACTTCTTTAATCGACAGACCCAAATGTTTGACATAACCAAACCCGAGGACTCGACGAGCAGGCTCAGTTAATCGAGTCTACCGTGCTGATCACACAGCCCACAGAACACTGTCTCCACTCCAGCGGTTTTATCTGTTACTAGTAGCGTAAGAGAAAAGCTGGGGACTATAAATTTCAAAGAAATTGTTGTAACCCACAAGAAATCCCAAGCAAATTCATACATTTTGGTGGGCGATAATATGACAAGCAAGTGCTCAACTCTGCAAATCATATACGACCTCTGCAAGAAGACTCTTACTCCCATTGCTAATCGTCCTCCTCCTCCTCAATTTGTCCACAAACTTACCTCTCTTTTAGGTAATTTTTATGAATTTTTACCCCAAGTTTTTTACTTTCCAACTTCTTGCTAATTTATTTCTGATTTGTGTGTGTGTGTGTGTGCGCGCTAAGTGATTTTTGTGTTGTTTTAGCAAGTGGGTATTTCTTAGTTTTTGTGATACGAGTGTGGGGGCTTGTGGGCAACATGCTGAAGTTGTGTAAGCTGCAAGATTAGAAGATGGGATTGCAATTTTTGATGGATATATGGGTTTCAATTTGGTTATCTTTTGGTTGTTATGATTCGAATACGCGGAAGCTTTGATTATGGTTTTGAGTTCACTAGTGTAAGTGATTTATATGTAGCAGTGGAGATAGAACTGTTTTTGGTGTTGAAAGTCTCTTGATTTGAGTTCATAGGTATAGTGATTGATGAATTTCGGAATTAAGCTATTGGGGATTGGTAATTATGCTGGAAAAATGGGGATTGTAGTTGAATATTAGTATGGGAGTTGTAGGATGCTCAATTTTATGTATTTGTGATGAATTTGGTTTTCAGCAAAAAGAAGCATTGCTGGTGATGCCAGAAAGATTCGGATTTTTTAGGACACCGAATTCGTGCTGAGAACTAGTATATGATGTATGGCATGTTCAAGCATATAATACCTGGTGTTTTATGATTCATAGGTTTAGTGGGAAAGGGTTTTGGTGATTTCGTGGGAAGTGGCTTGCTCAATCGTAGCGACACCTTTATAAGGTGGGAATCCGGGACCTGAGGAGGGGTGAGGAAAGTGATGCAAAGTTGGGAAAGAAAGGAGAGATGTTCATACAAATATTTGGATTCTATCAGGTGAACGATACTGAATTGATCATGTCTTTGGAAGGAGTGAAAGCACCTCAATAGCATTTGTTGGGTCTGTAGGAAGCATGAATCATGGATTCCGTAACTATGATTGTCTATAAGTCTTTCAATTTAGTTCAAAAGTAACAATCCTTTGGAGGTTCCAGTCTTGTGAGTTGTGCCTCTTCTAGCTTCTTCGTTTTGGCTAAGGCTCATCCTTGTCTCAAGCTCCTTTACAAATTTCGTATTTTTTTAAATCGCTCAATGACATTTGTTCGAGGAGAAATTTCCTTTAAATTTGCCCCTTATAGAATGAGATTTTACGTCATCTTGATGAACAGTGAGATAGCTGGTCATCACTGTTGAAGATAGAAATGAATCGTTTCAGATGGTTTATTGTAAGCATCTAGAACTAGGAGATGTGGACATAATTTTGTTGTATGACTTTTCCTATTTCACAAATCTGAAGCCTTCTTAATCTGAAGATTGGTAGAAGCTCTTAAGAGCAGGCACTGGGCAGTTCAACAGGACTACTTCGTCGCTGTGGCATACTGACAAACTACCAGAGTAATAAAGGAATCAACTTGACAAGTTGAACATCTCATCAGATAATCGTGTATTTATATTCTACTTCGTCCCATTCCTCTAACTGACAGGCTACTGAATGTAATCACATGTTAGACATCACCCCTCCCCTTTCAATGCATTGACTAGGCATCAGACGTGTTAAATGGTCTTTTATTTTGCAGACACCGTTGGTCCGAAAAATGTTGGTCTGAGGGAGGACAATGGAGATGATGACCGGGGATATGGTGTATCTGCACTGAATGTGTTCAATCGAGTTGCCCGATGGGCTCAACCAATAACATATATAGATATCCATGAGTGTGATAGTTTTACGGTAAGCAAGTTTTAGCTCTGCTGTTTCCTAAACTTTATTTTTCTACTTAAATATACTATCGACTTTGTCAAGTCATGTACTCGTGTAGATAAGTTTATTGGTCAAGAGAAATCTTATAATAATTCTACTGACAGTTCTTTTTCTCCTCAGTGGCTATGTTTCACCCTTCCTACTCATGATTGTTGACTTGAAATGCATAGAGCATTTTATATGTGACCTCACCATCCCAGTTGAGTTGTCAGTGGTACTGAATCCTGTTCGCCGAAATTAATAGAGGTGTCGGACGAGAAATTAGAAGAGAAAAAAAAAAAAAAAAAACTCTTGTCAAGTCACAAAAGATTAGCTTGAAGTTTGATTTCTTAACCCTTAGCAGATATGTAAACTAAGCCTTCATTCTGAATGTGTTGGAGATGGGCTTCTTTGGGTTTTGAAGACAAGTTTTGTAACACGCAAAACTTTGTCCATTTATATGATTAGCTTGGAAGATTGAGAGAAACCGGAAACATTAGGATTTTTTGAACAGCAGATTAGAGTGCCCATTTACTTCAGCATGTCCTCGTGTGTCTATTTGTGTGTGCACAGGGGGGGGGGGTAGGGGAACGCACGTAGCTTTTTGCCGACTTAATGCAACAACAACATCTTTAACCCCAGTGCCTTTAAGGCTCCCGCCATAAGGCGGAGTAAGGGGGGGTCGGATGCACGCAAGCCTTACCCCTATTGAAACATAGCGAGACTGCGCACGGATGACCCCAAAATGAAAATTGCTTCGAGAATCGCACCGACTGACTGCTATTTCACGAAATAAGAAGCACAGACAGTTTATGAGCCATTTTGCCGACTTAATGAATCTAGGAAAATTGGAATTTGGCATGACTCAGAAATATGCTCTCAGCATGGCTCCCAAAGATATTAAATTGGACTTCCTTCAAGTTTGAGGAGTTTGGAGTAAAAGTAGGTAAATAAATTACTCTCGGAAGTGTGATAAAGGGTAGTTGAGCAAAGTCTGGCAATTCGGACTTGACAAGCACAAACCAGAGACAGTTATAAGAGTACTTTTAAATGAAGATCAGAAGTAGGGGTCCCTGGTCTTTTAAGGACATCACGGCTATCCGAGCTTGCTAGCCCTGTTTGGATTAATTGGATATATGGGTTTTCCCTAGTGAGCCAAGCCTTTTTTCAGGGTCTTTGGTATTATTTTATCAGTAGGAATAATATATCATACCTTAGATTCACCAGTCAGCTGTCAAATGACCAGTTTAAGCTTCTTCTATTATGTGTATATGTTCAGGATTCAGTGTCATTGTCATCAGGAGAGAACAAGGAAAAGAGTTAACTTTGAGGAAGAAAGGAAATTTCTTTTGTGATTGAACATTATTAAAATAAACTTTTCTATATCTCGGCTGTCTCACATGATCATTTTTACATCTTTCTTAGTACCATCCTCCCATCCTAAATTTTTCTATACGTCACTTTTACATCTTTCATCTTTCTTAGTACCATCCTCCCATCCTAAAGTCTGACAGGCAGTATGCTCTTGATATGATGATGCAGATGTGCATATTCTCCTTTCCTACGTCTGCGATCATCCCCCTCCATGATCATCCTGGAATGACAGTCTTCAGCAAAATTCTTTATGGGTCGCTGCATGTGAAGGCATATGATTGGGTTGAACCCCCACAAATTATGAATATTAATGGACCTCAGTTCGCTCAAGGTATGTGTATGAGTCGAAGAATTTGGCAGAAACTGATGGTTCTTTTTGTTAATTGTAAACTCCGATATGTTAAGTAGTTTGTTGGGTTGACCTGAAATCTGAAACTAGTTTGTAAAGACCTGTCATATAATAGTATCTGAAGTTACTCTTTTCCTCTTTGGTTAGATGAGAACATTGGATGCCCATGGAAATAGTAGGACAGGCAGCACTGTTGCATTAAGCTAAAATTATCTACTTTCTAAATCTCAGTCTAAATATAAGCTATTTCCCTAGAATGGTTACATGAAATCCTTCATTTCTACTTGTAAATGATAGTTGCATTTACTTTACTTCTTCCTTCTTATCTAAGTGTTTAACATGTTACGAACTTTAATGGTGAAAGAAGTTGCATAATCGGACTATTAAAGATGATCTGAGCCGGTAGATCCTTTAGCAACACAAAATTTATTACCTCAAAGGCTCCGGCCAATTGTGAGGGGGAGGGGGGGTGGGGGAGTCGGATGTACACAGCCTTACCCCAATCATAGGATCTTTAGCATTGTGTGAAGTTCATTTTGAAGTTTGTGATAGCCTTCCTTGTTTTAATTACCTGCCAAATTCTGGTCACTTCTCTTGTAGAGTTCGTGAATTGCCCATCTTTCTGTTCTCTTCCAATCCTGTTTGGCATAAGAAGGAGAACAAAGCAGAACTTAGAATTAATAGTAATCACTTTTGTTTGAAGTTTTCTGATTTAGTTCTACTAGCAGTTGAAGAGTGTTTTTTAGGGTAATTTGTTGAATGGTTCTAGACTTCTAGGTTACAGACCATTGCTATTAACTGCTGGTGTTGTCAAGGCTTGAGAGCAGCCGATTTGAAGCTGATTACAGTTTTCACATGGATAATGTTAAAAGTTGAGTGAGACTTAAGAGGAGAAGAGTGTATGTAATTAATGGAAGTAAGTTGGGCGTTTCACGTGCTTCAATTTGGATGCTCTAGAAATAAGTGGCAGAGAAGCCGTCAGGCAAGCGTAACTATTTCATTGTTGATTAGGTACTAAGTAGCAAATATGTTTTTATGTGCTGCAAAGTTTGGGTGAGACACTCATATGGTAGGACAAGGTGACTTGTATTAAGGACTTGGGCTGAGCTTTTGAAGTCTCAAGTTGGTAGCTCACCCCAAACCTTAATACTCTCACTTTGTCCTTCTTTAGGACCTTTCCTTAGGAACTTGTATCGAAGGTTTTGGCTTCATTTTCAACTAGTCACAAAAAGTGTGTTTTACCTCTTACACAAAAAAAAAGTGTGTTTCAGATCTCTGTAAATGTTTTCTCTGAAACTGGTAAACAATGTACGCTCTTAACTATTCTCTTAGTGAGAGACTGAAAGCTGAGAAGGTAAGTTGCAATTGATCCACGGTCTTTCACTCTTTCTTGTTCTCTCTGAATCCATTATCTTGAACTTGAAGTTACATCTTGAGTATGCCTTCCGAACATGTAGCCTGATTTCAGTGAGGCTAGCAAAATTGGCAATGGACAAACTTTTAACAGCACCCTGTGGGACCAGAGTTCTATATCCAAGAAGTGGTGGAAATTTGCATTGCTTCACTGCAGTCACACCTTGTGCTGTACTAGACATTCTTACCCCACCTTATAAAGAAGATGCAGGCAGGAAATGCACTTTTTATCATGACTATCCATATTCAAGCTTTCGTAAGTTACTCTGCATTTTCCAAATGTTTTGACTAGGCTTCGAAGTGTGTTTCGCACTTTCACCTCATTGTATCTTAAATCGTAAGCCATCTCTCTTGATTTCTCAGCGACCAATGGAGCTATTGATGGTAAACAAGAAGACTATGCATGGATTGCTGAGATGGAAGCTCCAGATGTTTACATGCGCTCTGGCACCTATTCTGGTCCTCCTCTTCAGGTGTAATCTGTCCTTGAGATCATTAAGTTCAAGTGTAGTGGCCTCAACTGGGCTCGATAAATGTGGCCAATTTTGAAGGATGAAACCTTCTGCTCAACATTGAGGACTGACGATAACCACGATCTATGATGAAGTTGAAGTGGACAAGATATGATGCCTGCCTCTGTTTTAAAGAATCGCATGCTTGCTAAACCCATTGTCCGGGAAACTGGTCAAGACGTAGACAAGAATCCAGTGTTTTTTAGCTGAATTGCAGCATTCTTGAAATCTTGTCCTCTGCAGGCTTCTTACGTCCTAAACTGAACAATGATCTTGATTCTGTATCTGGTACAAAAGTCTCAATAGTACTTAGCATGTCTATATCTTTAGCCTGTAGACCTAACAAAGTATGTATGGTATAAAACTAATACTCAAAGAGCCCTCAGTTTTATTAGTGCATACTACAAGAGTTTTTGGGTTTGCGAAAGTTTGAGTGTGGGAAGACTAGATACTGAGATACACGACTGTTGAAATATGTACCTTGAACATCTTACCGTTTTGTCTTTGGTCGTGACCGTGTTCGAGGAGGGAGCTTGAGACATGTATGGTTATGGCAATATGGGTGTTTGGGGTCATGTATGTCCTATACTATATGGGTAGTATAAGAGATAATGGCTTGTAGTCGTTAAGAAGGAAGAAAGGGCAGAGAACTCTCATCGGTCCGCGAATGGTATTCGGCGGACCGCAGATGGTACACAAGCATCAGCGAATGGTATAAGTCGGTCCAACAATGGTACAATTCTTACCGCGTCTTACATTGTCAAATGATAGAATTGAAATGATTACAAATTTTCAAATCCTTGTTTTCAACCCTACCATATCGTATATTAAGTATATAAGATAAGATATTGATTGATTGATACTCTCTCCTACCCACAAAGATCTCCCTCTTTCGAAAACAGGTTTTGGGTAGGCATGTTTGGAGTTACTTTTAGACCAATTGAATGGTTTTGTTGTTGTAAAAATTAGTACATATTCTATTCTGTACTAGATGGAAAGCCGTGCTTCGCACGGGACACTTTTTCATATTCTTTTTTATTACATTAGTTAATCTCAAAATAAATAAATTATGATAACTGATTAAGTGATGGTTTGTTAAGATGTCTCCTAATCATACTAAATCATTACGCGAGTATTACTTTATCTTTAAATAGCACTCTTTTTTAAAACATTTTTCAAAAATATGTGTAAATTGAAGTCTTAAACTTGTGCATTAAATATGTCTTTAAATATCTCAACCAAGATCATACTTAACTTTTCAAAAGTATGTGTAAATGGATCTTATATTGACATACATTTCGACACGAGCTTAATGATACATGTATCGTAATATTCTGTTATACGTAGCCCGAGTTAGAACCGTTTATATCATGTTTTATGTTAATAACTTTATTACATAAGAGTTTTACAAATATTACACTCTCTGTGCATATTTTTTAATGTTTTATGTGGATTATTTAATACTTTAGATGAGAGTTTAGCAAATCTTGGATTCTCTTATTGCATTTCTTGACCTCCCATGATAGTTAATTAAATATTTGTTAGTTAAAATGTCTCCTGATTTCGCTATAGCACTTTATCTTTAGATAATACTCTTTAAACTTGTCGACATATTTCTACCAAAATCATACTTTTCAAATGGTATAAGTCGGTCCGACAATGGTACAATTCTTACCGCGTCTTACATTGTCAAATGATAGAATTGAAATGATTACAAATTTTCAAATCCTTGTTTTCAACCCTACCATATCGTATATTAAGTATATAAGATAAGATATTGATTGATTGATACTCTCTCCTACCCACAAAGATCTCCCTCTTTCGAAAACAGGTTTTGGGTAGGCATGTTTGGAGTTACTTTTAGACCAATTGAATGGTTTTGTTGTTGTAAAAATTAGTACATATTCTATTCAGTATTGCATTCGCGGGTTTTTGATTTGGTCTAGAACTAGAACTAGTTCCGAACATAACTATTCAAAAATAGAAAATGAAAGGGGAAAATCTTAATGGGTGGGATATACACTAGTTTTAAACCCGTACGTTGCACAATTCAAACATTATATCGTATTTAATGATTTTATGTTGATCATCAACTATGGTGTCATAGATGACGTACGCCCCAAGTTGTTGAACGTTTTACTTCCCTACCCATTCATTATTTCAAGTTGTCGAGAAGGAGAGGAAATTGGGCTTTTGGCTAAGGCTTCTTGTGCCTTTCTATCCATGTTTATATACGGAGTACTAAATTGGGTATTCTCAATTTCTCATCCTGATTTCCCCAGAATTTTGATCCCAGGTATTCCTTCGTTTTTCCCCTTTATATTATTTTGTCCAATACTTTTTTAGATGATTTACGGATGAGAAATGCTAGCTGCAGTTGTCTTAGGAGACTGCAAATTAGCACTCTCTTTTTTATTGGTGGTTTACTTATTCTTCTATTTTAACCAAAAACTTAAATTGGAAAGTCATTATTTTCTTTTATTTATAGAACCACAATTATTCTACTAAATAAAAATGGATTCAGATCCTCTAGAGTTCTTTTTCCCTGGAGTTGGTAGAGTTTACTATAAATGGAAAATATAAATGTAAATGTATTTTTGAAACCAAGAATAAATCCACATAATAGAGTTAATTTTCCATTTTGAGTAAACTCTACCACGTAGAGTTATTTTTCAACTCCAGGGGATCTGAATCCAATAAAAATATATTACGAAGGATCTCGCGGATAAGTATCAACTATTACGATTAAAAAAGATGTAGATGCTTTAATCTGTAAAAGCAAAGAGACACAGTGGATTTGCAAGAGAAATAATTAAGAAAGGTTCTTAAATTATTGATATTATAAGCAAACTACAGAGTTGGGCACCATATTCTTGATCAAATACGCATACATTGATAAATGAAGGCTCAAATACAAATAAATTGTTTGTCGACAAGGAGCACATGATACACAACTCTCAATACATCACATAAATGCAATCGATTTATCATGGATGAATAAATGGATTTGTCCATGTCGTTGAGCTTTTGCATATTACGAAATGATACGATACGAGATAAGTATATGATAATTTATTCCCAAATCAAAGTGTTTCCTTCCATATTTTTTCCTAGCTACTCTGTACATGTTTTAGTGTGTAGGTCGACTGCTAATCCATTCTTTTTTTTCCTCCATAATTTCCCAAGATTTCCTCTAGAATATTTTTATTTAGCAGCATAATTTCTTTTCTATAAATAAAATGCAATAATAACTTTCCAATTTACATTTTTGGTTAAAATAGAAGGATAAGTAAACAACCAATAAAAAAAAGAGTGTTAATTTGCAGTCTCCTAAAGCAATTGCAGCTAGCATTTCTCTTTACGGATATTTTAATGTTGAAAATGATTTGCAATCTCTTGAAAGCCTTGTGCAATCCTGGTTGAATCCACTTATTCACCCGCGATTTGCAAACTTGCAATTTACGTGTTGTTTGAACTTTGGTTATGAATATACGAGAAGAATTGAAGAGAAAAGTATAGAGGGGTCGATTGGATTGTGGGAATAGGAGGTGGGATGAGATCTCATCCCACTTTCAAACTATTCCCATATTTGATAAGTGAGAATTGTGCTCGGGAATTGGGTGGGATAGGGGATTTGGGAATTCTATTCCCATATTTCTGTTACCTAGTGGGGACAGATATTAGGATCATGGAATAGATTAGGTAATATGACATAATTGTCATTACTTAAGTGACAAATAGAGAGTAGTGTATTGAAGGGTAAAATTGTCAAATAAATTTTTTTCACCTTAATTCCCACCTTAATTCTCACCCTCATCCAAACAAGGGAATGAGATTATTTTCCCAATTCTCACCTTCTTATTCCTCCCCTATTCCCACCTCTTATCCCCTAATTCTCATCCGTCAATCCAAACGACCCCAGAGAGAATATATTGGAGATAGAGATGGTTATCGTTTATTCGTTTAGTGGATTTGTGTTACATTATGGGCTTGTTCGGTAAAAGCAGGTTGAATTAGTTGGTTGCGTAGCGGTATAAAGTAACTGAAATTTACCTAACAATCTGATATAGAATCGTGTGCCTATAAAACAGGTATCTTCAATTAAGGGTTGCGGCTCTTTGAATTCCAATAGGTTTCAATTACTTGCGGGTGTTGGATCATTTATTTACTTTGTTGTTTCGTTTTTCATAATCCAAAGATCGTTTCTTCTCGTTTTTATATAGTAAAGATCCTAGTTTTGTTCGAACGTTTTTTTTAAATAATGCTCTAAATAAAAATAATTCAAGTTTTGGGTGCGAAATGAAAATATTTACGTAGAATGGGTCCACGTAAATAGCAACACTGGGATTATTGGTTTCGATCCTTATAGGATTGGTGAAGGTGGTGTCATTCATGGCCATTACATCCAGATGCCTCCATATGATGCCGTGAGAAGGTGCTGCCGCTCTGTGTCTGTAGGAGTCTTCAGGGGGAAGATACGGCTTGTGGAGTGTGTCTCACACGCTGGTTACGACCAGAAAGGTCTCGTGAATAAACGAGGTTTCTTAAATATCTCGGAGATGAGGGTTGACCCACAAGATCCCCCTTCTAGCTTGAAGATTTGGGAGCTGGATAACTACAACACTAGTGAATGGTCCTTGAAGAATGAGGTTTTTTTTGCATGAATTGCATTCTGCAGATTTTGGCCTTACTGAACATATCAGAAAGGGCTGTCCACTTTCTCAGGTTTTCGACTGCCAACCAAATGATGCGAATGTTGTCTTGTTTGGACTTCCTAAGTACATTACATCTGATGGTACCTCAGGGCAGCCCCGGTGCCGAGCCAGACAAATTGTTGAATGCAATTTGCAAGAAAAAACATTGAAGACGATTTGGACTGTTCCTGAAGTTTGCCAAGTTTATGGTATTGCACACCCATTGTGGCCGACTCCACTTCCGTCACATTCCTAATCTTCAAGTGTACGTTTATTAGGACTGGCATCACAATGATTCCTTAGTGGTACGTTTATTAGGACAAGGATCACATTATTACATTAGATATTGTATTTCTGCACGAAACTTTTATATCATGCTGAAATTCGACCTCCAACAATTTGGTCATCTGGTCTATCTTATACAAGCACATATTGTCACTGTCCCGGAACTTCCTGTCATCGATAAATACAGCCCAGAGGACTATAAAGAATTATAGATGGTTAAATCTATGCAAACCAACACCTGAGTACAATAAATATTTGTGCTAAAAAAAAACTTTTGTGGCCAATCAGAATAGTGTAACTCAGTGTAATTTTGGAATCTGTTGGTTAATTCACCAATCTTTTGGGTCTGATTCTATATGCACATTGACAACATCTTTTTGTATCCATATGTACACAACTTCTAATAACATTCTTATGTATAAACCAAAGATAATGTCAAAGAAAAAAAACCAGAATAAAGGAGCCTTGAGCTTTTACAATTCTGCAGGATGAATGCCGTCTGAGTTCGCAAGAATGTTGAGTGGCAACTGGCAAGAATGCTCAAAATCGTCATCTGATTCTTTTTACAGAGAACCCAGATAATCTCTGAGTATATTTATGATAGGATTTCCATATGAAGCTTCCTCCATTTTCTCAAAGATGATCCCATCCATCCTGGCCTGGATCCCTTCCGAAGATGTCATTTCCTGAAGTAGAATTCTCAAAGTTCTATCCACTCCAACAACAGTACTCCCAATGCCACTTAGAATCTCCGGCAATGAGGGGGACGGTCTAGCCAATTCGACAAGAGTCACCTGCATCGTTTTTCACGCATAACCATTATAATTTATAAGTGTATAGCTCGCACAAGATCAGGCAGGCCAAGTAATAACATCCCTAAAGAAGAAACCTTTAAAAGATGCTCCAATAATACAACTTTTCTTTTAGTGAATAAGGAAGCAAGGGTGAAATCTACACATCTTCTTTTTCTTTTCTTTCACATCTCCAACATCTTTCCAACTCTTTTAACTGATTTAAGCGTAAGCTAAACCAATTTATATTCATCAATACAAAATGTTAACATTGCAGTACATGTGATAGAAAAAAAAACATTGCAATACATATATCTTCATAATGTTCCTAGCAAAGAGACAGGCAATCAAGACAATGACATTAGCCATACTTTCACTAACAAGGCAATGAACAGAACTGATGTGAGCACAACCTCTACATTGAATGAAATTGATAGACGGTCTGATGAGATAGAACCTCTCTAATAACAATGCATACTTGTATAAAGAGAGAACTTCGACCATAAATTATGTGTGTTAGAATTAAACAGAGCCGTAAAGCTCAGGACGTACTTGTTTTTCTTGGGGTATATTTGCCTTTTGCTTAGCTATAGCAATGGCACGGCCCATTCCACCAATAGCATCAATAAGCCCTCGTGAAGATGCATCGGAACCAGTCCAAACTCTACCTTGTGCATTCTCCTCCATCTTATCTATCTGCATGCACATGAAGGAGAAATTTAATGTCAACAGCTGGATGTAGAGAGGCTCTTATTCCTTACATACAAGAGGGTAATGAATAGAAAGACAAGTACCGCCATTGATCTTGAAAAGGCTGCTTTATCTCGAAATTGTGCATATGAATGTTGTGCAGATCGGGCAAAAAGCTCCGCTTCTTCAGGTCTACAACGGCAGTCAGAAGTCAGCAGGAGTTATTTCATGAGATATCCAAACAGAAAAGCAGAGAATGAAAGAGAATAGACCGTAACCCTACTTTCCACCAAATATTCCGGTTTGCAGATTGCATCTCAATTGGTCAATTGTAACCTTAGTTTCATAATTTAAGAAAATCTTATTTCATAAAATTAGCTACAGTTTTAACTTTCAAGAAGCAAAATTCCATAGGTAACTCATAACTGAGAGCCAGCTTAATTTACTACTAAGGGCTTGCTTGGATTGGGAGTAATCATTCGGGGGGTAAAGGAGGCTAAAACAAGGGGAAAATGGTAGAAATGGTGGTGGTAGAGGGAGGAAATAAGGGGTGGAGGAGGAAATATTACCCCCATATGGGGGTAACGATTACTCCTCCTCCCCTTATTTCTTCCCTCCACCACCACATTAGCTCCCATCTCCCCCTTGTTTTAGCCTTTATTACCCCCCTAATTATTCCTCCCAATCCAAGCAAGCCCTAAATCTCATACTCCCTCCGTCCCAGCTCAAACGCCCCGTGGGCCATTTGTAGTAGAATAAGGAAAATTAGTAAAGTAAAGTAGTGGTAGTGGAATAAAATTAGGAGAAAATAGGAGAGAGAATGTGGGGATTAATAAAAAGTAGGAGGGAGAATGTGAGAGTGA
The DNA here is from genome assembly GCA_038382645.1 of Spergularia azorica. NCBI lineage: Eukaryota > Viridiplantae > Streptophyta > Magnoliopsida > Caryophyllales > Caryophyllaceae > Spergularia > Spergularia azorica. The sequence goes on from JBBYHQ010000009.1 coordinate 5,200,316, forward strand.
GTGGAAAGATTAGAAAAAGTATGAGAAATAATGATGTACCAAAATAGATGGGGCGTTTGAGCTGGGACGGAGGGAGTATTTGTTAGCTTCAAAAGTGAAGTTAGGAATCTTTACTTGTTAGGGAAGTTGCATAATTCATCATGAGAACACAGCATTATGAGTATGACAGCTTAAAAAAACTTGCTTATTGTTGTAAATTTGGTAAAATGTGTTAGAGATGAGATGTATAGACCAAATCATAATTGATGATAAGCAAGGTATCTGCAGCAGTCATAACCAAGGAATACTACACAACGGTTATAAGATTAGTTAACTTTAGTTTGAGAGGAGAGATGGCCCTAACTAGAAAAGGGATAAACTCATAGAGCCTGGTAGGGTTACACCTGGGAAAAAAAGGGGGGGGGGGGGAGTCGGAGGGTGAGAGTAGTGTTCATATTCCAAATCAAATTGCACTATAGTAGCCTGTGACCATCATTTTTAGCCACCTTATTTAATCAATCAAATAAACAGCTAAACCAATTAAAGCAAGTAATCCGGCTGATAGAGATGCACTTGTAACGATTTTGAATGCTCGGTTGTAGAAGTGCTTGGAGCCTCAGAAGTTGTTGACTCAAGTTCATCTATGGACTAAGACACTAAGTAGTCAAATCAAAATTATTCAGAAAGAGTAATTCCATCCACCGCCTGCCCTCCCCCACCCCCACCCATGACTGCAAGTAAACTAAGACCTACTAGCAGCAGAAAAGTAAGTCAAAAGCATGGGACAGTAGGAACATATGAAAAAGAAAACAATGAAATAACAGCAAGGTGGTGTGCAAATGTAGCTACACACTTACACAGTGCTTTCAACACTTGCCAGACAACATGTTACTCCTTAATGTACATCTGAATACATCTTAACTGACCAGTTCTTTAAAAGTTTACTACATGTATCCAACCAAAACCTGAACGAAAGATTTTTCACCTGAATGGTCGCTGCTCAGCAGCTGTGAGCTCAGCATACTTCCCCCTCGATATGATCTCTCTATTAAAGCCGATCTTTTCATAAAGCTTACCCAAGTTAAACTTCCCTACAGACGAAATATAAGAAAAATCTTACAGGCCAATCAAACTGCAAAGATGAAATGGCATATTACATGCTATGGACAGATACTCGTACAATCGGAGTTCATTAAGAATCGTAAGAATTCTAGGATCAAGCAATAAAAGTCTCAAGTTTAGATCAGATGTGATCATATAAGGAAAACAAATTTCATTTATAAAGAATAAACCTGAATTAGGGGTCAAGTAATAAATTTGACGGATTAAGCACATGTCAAAAATAGCATTTAGTTATGAAAAATGCTTTCTGGAAAAAGTCATCAGGTTATAAAAGGATAAAATATTGCAGTGCAAAAGAAACACCATTAACCAAAACAACTCAGGGAAAAAAGTTTCCAAACTGTGATGTCCTTGGTGAACTTGTGGGGACAAGCCAGCCATTTAATACATGTTCAGATCTAAACCAAATTCGACTTTTCATAAATGGTAATCATGGCTTGTTATGACTAAAAACGTGGAGAAAAAAATATGCCGTGCAGAAGATATGCATTAGATTTTGCAGCCTACACAGAAATTTTCATCGTTTAAATCAAAATAGGCCGCTCATTAACCAATTAATTCGCTTTCAATATAAAGCCATTCTTCTATAATTGCCATTCCTTATTACAAGCTGTTAAATGTCCATCCACTAGAGGAGGAAAACCAGAAATAGTCAGAATGAGTAATCTGCATATACAGTTATGAGCAGGAAGGTACAATGCAAATATGGCACAGGGTAAATTTCTTTACCAGTGACAACTCCAATCGAACCAGTTAACGTGAGATTCTCTGCTACTATAGCGTCTGCTCCCATTGCCATGTAATATCCTCCACTAGCTGCAACATCGGACATCGATGCAACAACAGGTATTTTTGCTGCAAGGAGTCGAATTTCCCTCCACATCCTAAACATAATAGACGTCCAATGCTCAATGCCATATAGTGATAGAGGTATATAGACAGTATAGTTTTCATATTTTATTGGCATAATTCCATTATGTGTTAGCTTTTGCTTTTGCTTTCCTCAGCAACAGTGGATTCCAATGGCATGAGATAGTAACGAAAAGGGACTAGAGATGGTGCTAACATATAGAACGTAGACCAGAAAAGACATGGCTAAGAAAGTGAAGCAAGGTCAAGGAAGGGGGATTAAAGTACGCCACAGCACAATATTAGGCCATCTCTCCACAGAATGATAATTTTACACACCTCTCCAGCTTACTAATTGATGCAAGATAACTTCACTAAATCAATGCTGGATGTCATTTGCGCAACATGGGAAACAAATTTTGGAACCAACAGCAAGAAGAGATTAATTTTAGACTTGAGTAGAATCCCGGCTATATGTAGTTGATTTCTAAGTATAAATGCAACAGCACTTACAAGTCTGACGCAAGAGCATCACCTCCAGGGCTATCTATTCGGATAATTGCAGCTTTGTATCTGTCAGATTCTGGAAAGGGATTTTTTAGAATTAAATCAGTGAAAGTGCTAAATCTTAAGAAGAAGAATATAAAGAATGTGGAAACTACTTTCATAAGAGAGAATATATGCGACAAGGTCAGAGAAAAGATAAACACCAGTTCAGAATGCATTTCCTTCCTGGTTTTAACTAGCTTGTCTAGACGGACAAAGGACTTATTAGGTGCATAGATAAAAGCTTATTCGTATTATTTTTAGACAGCACCCCATCTCCAGAAGATGTCAAACTCAGAATTACAGTAACACACACAAAAAAAATTCACTCCTGATATTCTGATATATGAAAAGAACAATAAATTTTTTTTGATAAGGAAGATAGGATATCAATATATTCAAAAGGACACCAAGGGGGTGACTCCTATATACAAAAAGACACCTAAAGGGGTGACGCCCATATACAATTGAGACCTAATCAAGCTCTAGGACTATCTTTAGAAATTTTATCCACATAGAGAAAGAAAGTCAAGTGTCGGTGGGAATGTAACACTTGACTCCATCTATACAACTGAAGTCTTGGTGGGTCAACATAATATATGGAAAGAACAAAATAATTTCTCCCTCTGCTCATTGAGTTCTTTACAGCTGTGCCATTCCTCTCAATTCTTTACGTTCTCTTATTTGGCATTGTTTTGTGCTTTGAAATTATTCCCAATTCCTCCAAGTGGGATTCTTACATCCTCTTTCATCGCTCCTAAAATTTGTGTCAGACGCATACGTAAAGAATAAGGTGAAACAGAGGGAGTATAAACTGTAAACTAAAGACCCACCTCTCACTTTGCGAAGTTTCTCTATCAGCTGCTCTGAAATTATTCCTGACGAGGGTGTACTTAGAGGACCGCGAACACGGCTAATGCTTCCAGAGGCTCTGATGATAGCTATACGCTCTTTGCCGCCAGATAATCCAAGGGTCCATTTCTTTACCCCAGAGTATCGCCTGCACATATATATATGTCTTAAACAAGAGAAAAGTTTGAGGCTTAGTTTAAGGAGGCGCGAGGCGCACCGAGGCGATGAGGGCCCGATGCGACGAGGCGCAAGGCGTGAGGCGAAGGC
>JBBYHQ010000009.1:5204030-5214464 GCA_038382645.1 Spergularia azorica
AGGGTTAAAGCCAATAATGACGTGGATAAGATCACCTTAGGATGATGTTTGGTGGCGACACAACAGCAATGAGTTGGTTTTTTTTTTAACAACTCTAATAATTCGCCACGTCAACTGTGAAGTTAGGCAATTAATAGATAAGTATAGATATAGATAAGACCATCATTATTTAGGGTATGTATATGGTGTACATGCCATTTTCTTTTGTATAGTTTCCGAATAATGAAAAATGCACTTTTTCATAAGAAAGAAGTAGAAGATTTTATTCTGCTATTAAAAATTCAGCCATAAATTATGCCAAAAGTTCAATGATTTATGTTAGGAAAAGATTTAAATTCGGCCACATATCTTGCAAAAGATTTCGACCGTAATTATGACGTCATCATTGTCATTTATTTGGACTGATCCTTTCCTTTTTATAGTATGAGCATATAAAAATATGCATGAAGTAATAGTTAGCTCACTGGTAATGTGATGAATGAGTAAGTGAGAGGTCAGGGGTTCAAATCCTGATGGACACATTTTTAGTTCATCTACCAATGAGCACACTGACGGGTTAAATGATTGCTGACATGGCGCTGACATGTCGATTGTTTATCGAGCTCGTGCCACATCAAGTTTATGGCGCAGCTTTATAGAAATATATAGATAGAAAACGAAAAGTTATAAAATCTATTAAGAGTAGAAAATATGAAATGATTGAACTAATAAAAATGATTTCCAATATATACAAACTATATGATTATTCTCCAATTTGTTAATCATGATTATAATATTTGTGACATTCTCATTTTGCAACACATATTAATATTGTATCTTACAAGAAAAAAGAGGTCTAAAACGAATGTGCAAAAGAAATCTGTTTAGGATATATTACTCAATAGTGAAGCAAATATGTCTATACAAAGAGTTAGTCATTGGTTCATGAATATTGTCGGACATTATTTTGTTATGTAGCAGTGTGTTTTTTCCATATAAGGTTTAATACCTGACATTTACGTGTAAATTAGAGTCTATATAATTATCTATCACTGGTAATCAATATTTTTTGTGAAACAATCAGGAATTAAATAGATAGATAGACTGGACCAGCAAACTATAAGATAGCACAAAAAGCACACTTTCTATGAAATGAATAAGTATTGTTGGTTATTAGGATATGGAAATATTATATATAAAATAACAAAACGTAGAAGACAACCATCTTGTAAAAATTTTGTCCATCCAATATTTGTCATTGTCAGATATATAACGGGTCTTTACGGGTCGAATGAGTGGACACAATTCTGTTGTATCTGGCATTGGTTCATGAAAAGGGTTGAGTCGAGTTAGGTTATATTAGGTTGAGTTTACGAGTTCACGAGTCAAACTTTACGTCATTTTTGCCGCAAACAATTAGAGTAAATAATACGGAGTACTCCAAAATGACCAAATATTAGACTCTTTTTTATATCGACACATCTAAAGTGTATTTTTTTTTTCATACGTTAAACAATGTTTAATACGTGACATTTGTGTGTACAGTCTAACAAAAAGAAAAGTTTACTTGTTATGAAACGAGTATGATTGAAAGAAATAGGTAGCCCGGGCGTGACCCGGGCCAACAAACTAGTTTTTAATCAATTCTCAATAAATTAGGTCAAAAATTGATACAAACATAGTTGAAACTTGGATAAATTTCTAAATCATACCTTTTATATACCAAATCTTCCAAATTGCTACCTTATTTTTCAAAAGTTTCTAACTCCTACCTTATAAAACACTTTTTTTTTTTTTTTATCAAACTCCTACCAAACTCCTTCTCCGGCGTGTGAGACTCGATTTTCCAGCATTGACCTTATCATATGTCTTGCACGTGATCAATTGATCACTTTTCACCTTCTTCACCCGCATATATATTCCTTTACCCCCCATTCCATTTCACCATTTTTTTGCCCTTCCTTCACAAATCTCTCTCTTTCTCCTGAAAATTCCCCATATACCAGATCCAAACCCGAAATCCATCATCTCACTTTTCCTTCACATTTTCCGACTCAGCCTCTCCTTCACGATAACGCGATCAACTTCTCCTCATCTTGCCTGGGACGGTAATGACAGATTGAGATCAATTAGTACTACCGATCAACACACAACTACTTTAAAAAGGTATGTTGATTTTTAAGGCTTTATTTACTTTCAATTTCACTTTGATTGCATTTAATTTGTCAATTTAGAATCAATGGTATTGTAATTAAACCCAAATTTTGATGTGATTAAACCCTAATTAATCAGTGTTTTTATTTTTTTTTTTAAATTATGCGTCAATTAGTGAAGTAATTAGTACTCCGTAGTAGGATTAAATTATTTTTTTTTTGTGGCTAATTGAATCAAATAATTAGTAGTTGAATGAATCTTGCAGCCACGCCTTTGGGTTCCCGAACTATAAAATTAAACTTGCAGCCCCAAAATCTTCTATCAGGATTATCACGGGTCGTTGCCGTGCGAAATGAGAGGAGAGACAAAAAGGGAGTGCAATATGATATAATGTGGGAAATAGGAGAGAGAAGATGAAATTGAAAGGAAAACGAAACAAATCGAATGAATTAAAACGAAATCACGCCAATTTGGAAGGGAAATGGGATAATTAAAGGTCAATGCCGGAAAATCGAGTCAAACACGCCGGCGTTGGAGTTTGATAAAAAAAAAAGTGTTTTATAAGGTAGGACTTGGAAACTTTTAAAAAATAAGGTAGAAATTTGGAAGATTTAGTATATATAAAAGGTAGGATTTAGTGGTCGTTTGGTTGCATACGTGAATTCGAAATACCCATGAAGTTGTACTTCCCAGGTTGTAGAAATTCACATGAATTTCTCAAAATTATTTGGTTGCATTTAGGAATCAAATTCCTATAGGATTGTCAATTACCAATGGGGGGTTAGGTATGCCAATTCCTACATATGTCAATTCCTTCATTTTGTAGGAATTGACAATTCCCATGATTTTAGGCAAACAAACAACTCCAAAAAATTTAATTCATAGGGAACTCAGAATTCCCGTGATTTTGAGTGGCAACTAAACGACCACTTAGAAATTTTTCCTTAAAACTTGGAACAAACATATTAAGTTACTAAGGGCCCGTACGGTACCACTGCTGTTTTCGGTTTTTTTTTTTTGTTAAATAAATTGCAAAATTAACTTTAAATTGTTTGGTTGTATAATAGTCATATAGAAAATAAAAACTGACAACTGAAAACCCATTTTTTCTGGTTTAGAAAAACGAGACTTTGGTTTTTTTTTTAAAAACAGAAAATAATACGAAATAGACCTTAACAAAAACTCCCGATTTTAAAAAGATGGTCGCGTACGAAACTTTGTGCTCGGGCTTGGACACACGGAAAATTATATTGTACCCCGGGGGTATATCACGTTTTTGTACCCCTTCTAATAGATTTGATGAGCAAACAATGTTTATTTGACGGAGCAATGACTTTTTTTTGTTAGCGCTGATATAAAAATTGATGAACATATTTTTCCAATGTTATTTCATGATCTTCTATGTATTTGACTTATAATATGTAAGATTAATAAACTTTATGTTTACTCATTAAAATAGTAGTGTGTGCTCAACAAATTAGAGCTTGTTTGGCCAATTTCCAACCTCTCCAAAACTGCTTATGAGGAACTATTTCTGAGGAGGAGCTCCAAATTGGAACTTCTACTTCTGATAAACAAATTTGGTGCTTCTGCTTTTGAGGGACAATTTTTGAAAAAGTGCTTTTATTAAATAGAAACATAAACACCAATTTGGTGCTTCTGCTTTTGAGGGACAATTTTTGAAAAAGTGTTTTTATTAAATAGTTTATAACTTCTAAAAACTTTATGTTTGGCCAAGTTTATAATTTTTGGGAGTAAAAACACTTTGAAAAACTAGGCCAAACACATACTTACACTAGAAGTGTTTCTCAAAAATCAGAAATAGTTTTTCAGTTTTTGGTATTTGACCAGTTTTCAACTTCTAAGACTCAAAAACAGTCCAGATACACTTGCTCGATTGCTCATATAAGAATTGCACACGCTCTCCTCCCTTAGTCCCTTCTCCTTCCCCTCCCTTAGTCCTCCCCACTGTCACTCATCAGCCTCCAAACTTCAAACTTCATCCCCCTCTCCTCAGAAAAAGACCAATTCCACCAAACATTCTGAAACCTCTAATCCCAATTAAACTGTAATAAAAATGGCAGCTGAAAATGGGAAGAACCCAATAATAACTACAAATGGGATTATTACTAGTAATAAAATTGCAAAGGAAAGAGAAGTAGAGTCACCCTCAAATTCCCAGGGTTCCTCCACTCATCCCTCTCTCTCTCCTTTTCTCCCTCCCCAGGTTCCTCTCGATTTCCGTGCTCTTTTTTATAATCATGGTAACTTTTTTTTTACTGGGTGTTTTTTTTATTTAATTTCATGTTGAAATCTTCATCAGGAAGTTAAAAAAGAAGAAATAAGTGCAATGGACTGCGGCGTTCCTGCTGAGGTTGATCAGAAACCCCACATTGTTCCCGACGGTTTCCAGTAACTTTCTTTTCTCTCTCTTTTTTGTTTTTTTTTTTTTGTTTGTGAAATTAGTTGTAGTAGTAATTAAAAAGGTGGTTAATTTGATGTGGGGTTGTGTTAATTTGGGGTATGATGGTTGATGGGACATGGTTTTTTTTTGTTTGGTGTTAATGAGGCGCAAAAGTTAGTACAAGTTTCGAACTTGGAGTACGTTTATCTTGATCACTAACTTAGACTTTTTATTGGTATGAGTGTGATGGGGTTGAAAAGCCAGTGTAAAGGTAGGTGCTTTTTAGCCAGTGTAAAGGTAGGTGCTTTTTCGAACCTATGGTGTCATTAGAATGTATTGGTATTGGTATGTTAGGCTTGAAGTATACATTGCCTTTTGGTCATGAGTGTGTCCAGATGAGTCTGGTGCTAATCGTAGCTTGTATCGTTGTATGGACTGCAGTATTTTTGGGAAATGCGTGTATGATTTGGTTGCAGTGACATGAAGTTAGGTGAGGTTTATCATAATTGCAGAACATGTCATAGAAAGGAGTTGAGTGTTCTTTTCTTGTTGGGGGGGGGTATGTGGTAAAGATTATGTTAGATGAAATGGAGAAGATATAGGAGTATGTTATATGATTATTAGACATTGATGTAAATTTGGTGAGACAAATTAGAGACAAAAATTATGTGCACGGTAATATAGTTGCTGCCTATGGAGGAGTTCAGGAACTAGTTTAATTGGAAGAGGTTTGTTGTCTTTTTGAGACTGGAGATGGAGACGGGTTGGTCAGGAGAATTTTTGAGAACCTAATCGAAAGAAAGGGCTCCTTTTGCTGGGAAGGAGGGGGGGGTTGGGGAAAGGAGGAGGTGAACGATTGTGTTAGGGGATATAAGAAAAGATGTATGCTTGGTAGATTTCTGGTAACATGAGGAAACATATTGGAGATTGATTTTTCCTGCAAGGTAATGCAATTTGTAATTTTGGAGCAATGCCGGAGTGGTTTGTTGTCTGTGTGAGAATGTTTGAGGATGGAGACTAAGATGGGTGAGTTGAGGAATCTCTCTTAACCTTTGTTAGCTGGACGCGTGGATGGGTAATGTTAGATTATGCACCTCGAGATGCAGTCAGAATTATACTGAGGCGGTCGTAGGAATGAAGAGAGGTTGTTATTGGATGGCTTGAGGAATGTCATTCCACGTTTGTTGAAAAGGCTCACTTTTTAGTTATATGAGGGTTGCAAATGCAGGGGGTTTACCTAACGTTGGACATTCTTTGAGATGAACTTGGATTAGTATGTTGAACTGGAATGTGATTACACCATTTGTTGAAGGCTTGAAGCCATTTCCAATGGACACCAGAAAGTGAGAGGCCTTGATCAGTATCTTCATTTCAGAAAAGAGAAAACTTGTGTCAAACCGAGCAATATTACAAGAGGTTGAAAGTTAGGTATGTGCAATCAAGATCCACTGATAGTGTTTTACTGACTGTAAAGAATTTGGGAACCTTATTGGGGCTTGATATCATTGCTGGAAACATTTGCGGGCACAAAAAAAAAAGTGAAACAAGAGACTGAAAAGCATGAAGCCCCCTATCTAAGGTTCCTCAACAGGGTCCACATGCGGAAAATTTCTAATTAGCTCTTCCTGTGCGTTTTGAACTCTTACTCACGTTGTTGCTTTGATCTGGCACGTGAGTGAGTTCAGTAGATATGGAGTGTAGCTGTCACTAAGGAGAATTAAGGTGGGATCCTCCACACTTTCAAAGAATGTTGTCGCTTCAAAATCTATTGGGTGGTCTAGAGTTCGAATATCTACGTGAAAGTTTGAATTATTTATAATTTGTTCTTGTACACGTTCTCATACTTTATAGACTGCTGAAAATATTCATGAATTTTAAGAACTTAGCAAGCTCTAGTGTTCATGAAATGTTACATTGTATCCAGTTTCAGAGTGATGCTATTCATGCAGTTTTATCTTTGAAGCTTTACGGCCAAAATTTGCATCACTTAGATTAGATCAGTGTGCTATGTTTAACAGTGTAGCTAAAGTCTTCTGCACTGCATGCCTTATCCAAATCGGAGGCATCCCAAACTTGTCTATGAACTTTGACGCCATTTTCTTGATAAGAAACTCTTGACTTGAGAGTTTAAATTTGATTTGCTGTCTATTGATCGGAAATGTTGTTTTAGTGACAAATCCTCAAGGATTCGGTCCTTCAGTAGCAACTTGGTGTCCACGGTCTAGCTTTTGGTGCCAGGAAATTTGGGTGAGGATAGAGAAAGTGTAAGTTTAGGAAGACATATGAAGATAATGAGGTTGAGAAACTAAATTAAGAAGACAAATGGACATTTTTGCCTCTCTGTTCCTGACTGCCTTAAAAAACTAAATTCAGTTGTCAGTTGAGAATGCGTCGAACTCAATCCAATGGAAACTATATTATAATCTCTGGCTGCTAGTCATATCCCATCTTAGTTCCCTACTTCGGAACCACGAACTTTCCTTACCATTGTTTGTGGAGAAAGATCCTCTAAAGTAAGAACGTAACTAAGCGGGCTTTTTTGAAGGGAAATGGTGCTTGACCAAACCTAGTTCTGTTGATCTTCACTTAGAAAAGTGCACTTGCTGGTGCTTATATAATTTATCTTGCATGTCTGATAGTATCCATTGTTTTGGTTTGCAAAGCACAACACCTTGTTTAATGGCAGTCTCTCGTTTTTACTTTTATTTTAATATTGGCAGGGACTTCACTGAAGAGGAAATTTTGAAGTATCAGAGATATGAAGCTGATTATGCTCGTTATCTGAGGGCAAAGTACTTCTCCAACAAGGACTTCAATGGAGGTAATAAAAATTGTCTGTGTTAAGCGGTACCTAAAAACTCTCTGCTTTGTCTTAAGTCGAACCTCCTTTGAATCTGCAATGTATGTGGATCTCCTCATCTATGCTAATGATAGGTAGCGGTAGGCTGATGGGTATAGGAGAGGGGATGATGGGATTGCCGCAGTGACTAGGGGAGGGCATAATGACAGTGTAGTTGAATCATGACCGCCGGCAACTGGTAATGATGGTGGTGGTTTTCGCTGGTCTGGGCGTGGTGATGACGGTGTGCCAACTGCCAAGAGGCTGTGGGGGAGGATAGAGATTTGTTTGAAAAGCGAACACAGTAAGTTTTTTTAAGATAAGAGTTAATCTGGGAGTGATGAGAGTATGAGACGGCTGGGAAGTTTTTATTTTCTTTTCCAAGAAAATCATACTCAAATTTTGGGTAACTAAACATGGTGAAATGGTTGCCTGGTATCTGTATGGGGCTTATCCTGTATTACTACCCGAGACACTTCATTGTTCTAGACACAGAGATTTAGATTTGCTCACTTGTGAGTCTTGATTTACCTGATATTTGAGGACTACAGAAATGAAGTTACAAAAGCAGGCCTGTGACTCGAGTCATGCTTTGATGCGTTAAATAAATCATCAAAGCAAGTGCTTTTGAGGCAACAATATTGGATCCAAATGCTACTTGCCTTTTTGTATTTTTTAAAGTAACGCAGTTCTTTTTCTTTTGATGGGAGATGATGAGATCTCGTTGATAAATTATAAATTGCTTAACAGCACTTGCAACAAGATAGACTTAAGATACTACCATAAATTGTACAACCAAAGCAGTTAAGTAAACAAGAATTCAGACTCCGTCATACAACTCCTTGTTCATGATCCAAATCCATGGTAATTTTTTGATGTCACGTCTGAAAATTCAACTTCAAATCGGAACTTCAGGTCTAATAGAGAGAGAGAAAAAAAATTCAGGCCGAGAATGAACAAAAATGGCCACTCCCAACCTGGGAGGGATGAGTTTTAGGGGGCTTTTGGAGTGTTAAAAAGAGAGATTGAGAGGAAGAGAGAGGAGTCGACACCCTTTTGGTTCTTCTCAATTGACTTGAGAAGTTTTAAGTAACATAATCCAACATTCACCAATGGCAATTACAACTAACATTTGTGAACAAGTTAAGATAGAAATAACCTTGAACGTTCTTTTAATATTGTACCCTACAAATGAGTTCGGATAATATACTTGTGAGAACCTTTATGAACCAGATCTTCTAATATCCTTGGAACAAAAACGGGTCAAGTTTTGGTGGAAGCCCCCGGGGTCATATTAATGCTTTTAACAAAATTGTCAAAAAAACGCAGGCTGGCCTCAACAGTGACGTGCCGAAAGGGCATAAAGAACTTTCCTAACAGAGGAATCAAACCTTATATCCAAGAGGGGTACTTCGAGGCTGTCCACAATACATTTTTGATGACATTGGGCTACTTTCATAAAGTGGTCAAAATTGGTCAAAAATGGCCCCGGAACAAAAACAGCTCAGATTTTTGTGGAAGCCCATATGGGTCATAGAATGAGTCTTAAAAAAGTATTTGAGCCAAACACCTATGTTAGGCGCCCGAAATCGGCAGAAACTGCATTCTAGTTTGTACAGGTGACATCAGCTTAAAAGACTTACAAAACAGCATAGGAGCTACCCTCATATCTAACAAGGGTATTTGAAGGTTGTTCATGGTATAGTTTTGAGATCATTGGGCGTCTTTGAAATTTATGATAAAAATTGGCCAAAGTCGAAGTATATAATCCGCGTTTTTGTACCTAAATGGCCCCGGAACAAAAAATGGCCAATTTTTTTTGGAAGTCCTTAGGGGTGTTACGGGTTTGAGCAAAATTCTGGAGCCAAAAACCTATGGTAGATTCCAAAAATAGGCAAAAACTTAGCCTGGTGACGTGTTCCCAGAGAGCTTAAAGAATTTCCCTAACAGAGGAACCAACATAGAGGGTACTTGAAGTCTTTCCATAGTGAAATGTTGAGTGCATTTTCCTAATTCAAAAACAACTATCAAAAATGGGCAAAATTGATACATGGTTTTTGGCCCACGAACAAAAACTGCTTAAATTTTTGTGGAACCCTTTACTGATCATATCATGGATATTAACAAAATATTGAAGCCAAAAATATGTAATCCGAAAATTCGCAAAAAACACACTTAACAAGTTACTTGTGCGGAAATGGCTTTAAGCAGAGCAACCAGGCCCCATAACCACCCATAATCAAAATTGGTCAAGATTGTCTTTCACCAAGTGTTCGGGATTAAAATCCAGAGGTTATGGCCCAAAACGACCCTGGAACAAAAACGGCTCAAACATTTGTGGAACCCCATATGTGTCATATTATGGGTTGTGTCAAAATGCTTGAGCCGAAAACCTATGGATGTCCCAAAATTGGTGAGAACTGACATCTGGTGACGTGTGTTGAAGGAGGTTCCTTCCTTATCAGAAAAATCCAACAAGGGGACTCGAGGCCGGCCATGGTAAAGTTTTGAGACCATTTGGCTATTTTCAAAATATTAGTTAAAATTGGATATAAACAACAACAACAACAACAACAACCAAGCCTTATTCCCAAAATGATTGGGGTCGGCTAACATGAATCGTCATCTAGTAACCGTCTTGTGTACGCCATGAAATCTCGAAAACGTTGTTAAATTTTTAGAAGTATTAAAACACTTTCAAAGGAAGTTTAGAAAGTCTTCAAAATAAATAAAACGGTTTAAAAAATATTGAAAAAAAAACATATGAACTTTGAACACAAGGTAAAAAAGTTTTGGGAAAAGAGTTGGGAAAACCAGATAAAGAAATCAAAAGGAGTCACATTAAGTCATCCACATGGATAGAGTCTCTCCACGCCGCCCTATCCAACGCCATATTCTCTTCAAGCCGTAGGAAGCTCATATCACTTCTAATCACTCTCGTCGAAGTCATCTTGGGTCTTCCCCGACCCCTACTAATATTTTCACTTCCCCACCCTTCTACTCTTCTAACCGGCGCGTCACTAGGCCTCCTCCTCACGTGGCCATACCACCTTAGTCG
>JBBYHQ010000009.1:5214564-5232621 GCA_038382645.1 Spergularia azorica
TAAGATGTGGCTTGTTTTACGCTGGCCGCCACAAACCTACCGCAACTCTCCTCCTTTATCCGGGCTTGAGACCGGCAATGAATGCCAAAAAAACACTCACTATAATTCATAGTTTTTGGCCGTAAATGCATCTGGAACAAAAACGTTTCAAAGTTTTGTGAAAGCTCCTTGCAGTCATCAATTATTGGTTTTAACAAAATACTAGAGATAAAACCTTATGGTAAATCCCAAAATCGGCCAAAGCCGGACGTGTGCCCGAACAGTTGACGTGTGTCGAAAGAGCTTCCAGAACTCCCTCAAAAGAGAAACCGGGTCTCATATCCGGCAAGGATACCCCAAAGTTGTTCATGGTAAATTTTTGAGAACATTGGGTTATTCTCATAAATTGTTCAATATTGGCCTAAATCGAAGATATTTCACAATTTTGCCCAAAATGGCCCTGCCGACAAAAATGGCTCAAGTTTTTGTGGAAGCTCTCAGGGGTCATAGTGTAGTTTTGAGCAAAATATTTAGAGCCAAAAACCTATGTTAGGTTCCGATTTTGTAAGGTGTGCCAAAATGGATTAAAGAACTTCCCAAGTTCTTAAACAGTGGAACACCCACATATCCTACAATGTTACTCTAAGTCAGTTCATAGTAAAGCTTTGAGAATATTTGGCTAATTAAAAAAAATAACAGGCCAACATTAGCCAAAATGAAGTATGTAATCCACGGTTTCTGGTCCAAAATGGCCTGGAACAAAAATTGCGCATATATCTATGGAATTCCCCCAGGGTTTATATTATGGGTATCACTGTATCAGTAAAACGTTAGAGTCAAAAAGCTTTGTAAATTTTGTAAAGTATTCTAGCTCACTTATTGATCCAACTGAGAAACTAATGTACAGACTTAGCCAGTTTGAGAACAATTTTTACATTTAAGCATAGATTTCTAAGCTTGCAAATGAGAATGCCTTCTTACTGGATTGTGCTTTACATTCTTAAGACACATATTGTCACAAGTTATTACTGATTTTCTGTGTTGATAGTTTTATTTTCTTTTGCAGCTGATCTATTTGATCTCACAGTAGCTATTGGTGATGAAACCATAAAGGCAGGCAGGTACAAATCATAGTTTACTTAAGTCTATTGAGTTTTCACCATGCAGCTTAGTAGTACTCGTGACTCAACTTTGTCATCACTTCTATAATCCAGGCGCTCTCCTACTCGGTCATTTGTTAATCCTGCTAGGACTTCTGAAAACACCGTCAAGGTTATGGTATCGGGACCAGAAGCACCTTCTGCTGCTGAAGCACCTCCAAATGTTTCGAATGGTAATATAACCCCCCAAAAGAGTAACTTACAATAATGCTGTAGTAATTGATATCTACTGCGGTCTTGTAAACTTTAAATATTAGCCCAGGTGATCCCGTGAAGGTCTTAACAACAGCTCTGGAATTTTTTTTTTCCAGTTCATTTTCCTGTAATTTGTACAGGACCTGCTTTTTAAAACAAAAATAGAAAAAGAGGTATAAAAAAACATTGAATATTACATTGTCAAGCTACATTTTCGTTTTTTTTCGACTCAAGCTGAGGAAGCTCCGATCTACCGTCTTCTGTTCTTGACGGTTCTAAACATTGTTGTTAACACTTAACAGTAGATGAGCCTTGTTCAAATTCGCGTCACACCTGCAGGTTGCTGCAATGCACGATCCTCAGTACTTGTGTATCAGTTTGTGTATTGTTATTAATGGATTCAGGCATTTTTACTGACAAACAAATCAAAGGTGTTCTGCTCATCTGCTGTTTCTGTTCTGAGTGTGTTTGACATAAGTATGAGAAGAGCAACAGCTAAACCAAAAGTGAAAAAGATCCAGGAATTACAACCTGGATATCTGTACTTTCTTTGCACCAAATTGTTGCTGATAAGGTTCTATTATTGCTCTTTACATCTTGCAAAACCGCTCTCAAATTAAACCCAAGAATCGTTTAAATTATTTGCTCTTATTAGTTTTCCATCAACTTTTTCCTAGTTCTCGCTGCTGCTTTCTTTTTTTATTTTTAGATTGTATACGATTATGGGCGATGCATGATGGTTAACTCGTTAAAAATACATTTTTCATCAAAGAACAAATAAAATATGGAACCCTAATTCGATGAAACTTTTCATGCCTTCTTTACATTGGTTAACATAAGGTTAAAATTATATCACTTGTAAACCGAAAAGAATTATCAAACACTTGTCAATTCCGATGATAAAAGGATCACTTTAATCTGTAGGTGAAATAAGTCACTTCTTTTAAGGCTTACTATTTTGCAAAAAAATGAGCCTCTTTTTTAGTATGACTTATATGGTTTTGAAAGTTTCATTGAGCGAATATAACTATTTCGTTTTAGAAATTTGTGTGAGCAAATGTATTAAAAAAAGAGCACTTTTCTATTGCGTGTTCTTATAAGTTTCAATTTTTGCAATACACTTTTGCAATTTCAATTTTGAACCAACAAGATGGTCGTAAAAAGTTTTCTTTAAGCATTAAATCTTGCATATATTAATACACGTATTAAAATAAAGACATCAAAGTGAACAAATTCAATAGAATATTTGTGACACTAGCTATCATAACCAATTTACCATCAAATAAAGATTTGTACAACAGGAAACAAAAGAATAGGGTACTTCATAAAAATTATTCATCACTTTTTTTACAATGACAGATGTAAAAGGAAATTAATAAGGAATTTGGTTTGACATTTTTGCTTCAATTTTGTTCTTTTATTAACGTGTTTGTTTCTTTGATATAGATTTTATTTAAGTATCGGTATACCTTTGCTTCTAAGAAAATTATCTCTAGTTGCTTTATTCATTTACTTAAAGCATGGATCTTCAATCGTGAATTTGTATTAATTATTACTCTCTTTTAGATTTCAATCTTCTAAGATTGAAGATTTTAATTTGTATCTTTATTCTTGCAAAAGAAGACATTTTTTCTTTAAGTTTCTCTTCTTCCTCTTTTTTTGAAATCTCATAAAGAATGTTAGTAATATGCAATATGATAATCTTGTAATCGATTCCAATTTATGAAAATCTATCAAGTATTTTTAACAAATATTGTATGGAACTTATTCATTGGACGGTAATAAGTGTTTATGTGACATACACATACTCTAGAATTTCCAACATGTTTTCATTTTCGCAAAATTGATGCCCTCATGTGTTTGCTCCTTCTACATAGTTTCATATCTATTTTACTTTGAAAGATTAAAGGGAGATGCAAATAAAATCAGGTAAACAAAAGGATTTATAAAAAATACGAAATAGAAGCAATAATAATCTCATAGATAGATTTCAAGATTGTCGACTAGAAGAAGACTAAATGCAATCGATGTATATAAGTTGAATTTACACTACAAGAAGACAACTAAATTGCGACCGCCTTGGTCTCAAAGTATGTATGACTTATGTGATAATTAAAATATGAGAATTCATCAAGTATATTAGAAATAATTGTATTGCATGAACTCCGACCATTGGATTGTAATTAACCTTTGTATTCATGAGTTATGTGTTCCAACATTTTATGACTTATATTATTTATTGTAATGGCCTTGTTATTACACCTAGATTCAAATCTTGAGTCTACCATTGTTGTAATTCCTAAGATAATAATGTATATATCAATTAGAACTTGGGGAAAAAGGTAGGGTTAAAATTTAAATAAAAAGGCCAATTACTTCACAAGGAAATTCAAATAATGCAAATGACATTTTGGACAGTACTTACCTACTCCATTCATGCTATTTATGGATATCAAGTATTATATCATTATTGCATGGTAGTGATGGTACTACATAAGTACATACATGAACAAATGTCAAATTGCATTCAACAATAATTCGTTTTCCTTCTCAATCAAACTCGAAAAGTGGCATTTTCAGAGACATTGCATACATTTGATAAATTTGGAACTATATACCGAATAGCTTAGAAAAAATTCCACTCATAATTAACACAATCACATAGCATGGCATTGCTATATATTATTATCACAATATACTCACATTATTAATTCACTGATGAAGAACATCCATGGAAGTACTTGTAATGCTAGCACTTGTAATGGTTTGAGAAGCCCTAATGCGAAGACCACTTTGATTTTGATTAGCACCCTCTTCCAAACCAGCACCACCCTTCATAGACATGAGCAAATCAGTGACCGTCTTCTGAAGCGTGGCCGCGTCTTGTCTAAGCTGTGCATTCTCTTGGAGGATTTGGTAGTTGGACTCCATGACTTGGTTGAACTTATCAGCAAGTTGATGATTTGCTGCAAGGAGTTGGTAAACTTGTTGTTGAAGATTCTCAAGTTGCTTGCGCTTTCGCAACCTTGAACGTCGAGCTGACTCTCTATTTGAAATCATCCTCTTGAGCCTCCTAATCTCTTGTTCTTCCTCGTTATCGTCCTTCATATATTCTTGATTATTATCATTATTTATATTGTTATTAGTAGAATTATTTGAGCATAGTATATTGCTAGGAGATAATGGTGCATGGTTAGGGTTTAAAGAGGGTAGGTCATGAAGTGGTTCATAATTATTATGATTATTATGATTATTTTGATGATGATTTGAGGAAATGGAAAATTGAGATGAATTGATTATTGCATGAGAAAATGTAGTAATTTCTCTTGCAATTGATGAAGGAAAATTATTATTTGATTTGTTTGTGAAATGATCATCATTCGGGTACATTTTTATTATTATTTCAAAATTTCGACAAATTAAGGAGTTATCGGAGAGTGAGGGGGGTTAATAGAGAAGGGAATTTGAGGAGGAGGAGGTGAAGAGAAAAAATGGAGGACATTGTGATTTATAGAGTAATTAAGAAGAATGTCAACATCAAGGAGTTCAACTAATCTTGCCAAAAGAAAATAGAGAGGGAAGAAAATGAAGCTAAGAGAGCAATTAAAAAGGGCCTTTTTAGGAGATTAATTAGTTTCCATAGTGACGAGAACACTAATTTTTCACTAATTATTTTAGCACACGGCATTCATTTATGAAGAGCCAATGGCGTTAAGCATTGAAAAGTAAATTAGTGATGATACTTATAAATATTTAGAAAGTGTTTAATCTCTTTGTCCCTTTCTCTATATGTGATGTTTAATTTAAGGTGGGATTTTATGAGAATATTCAACAGTAATTTAAAGGTACAATTTTTTCTTTTTTCTTGACATTAAGGTACATTTTCAAAGTGTGTAGTAATAGTAGATTAGTACTAGTGAGAGTGGAAACTCCTTGAAAGTAAACTTTCATCACCAAATATATATATCATTACATCGGTCAAGTCTCAGTTTTAATTCTTGATGGTTAAAAAAGTTTTGATGATTGTATTATTAGGCGTTAAGAAAGAGACACGTTATATGATTTGATATTAGGTTAAACTGTAAAGTGGTGTTGGATATACGATACTTAATGATTAAAGAACCGTATAACTGGTTACTAATCTATTGCTTATTAAAATAGAATCCATATTACTTTGAAAACTATGTTAGAGATATAATTTTTTTTCCTTTTATAGTAGTGCAATTAGCTCATGAATTATAAAATGCCAAACATCCATCATTTTCAGGAAGTAAGATGTTCTATTAACATTATGTGAACATCTCGAAATGTATAGTTTAAGAAACCATATTCAGAAATATGTGTTGTGCTAGTTGTAGTCAGTAAGATGAATAAACAGATTGAACTCTTCCAACTTATCAATCAACAGATAAAAAGTGAAGTGACTTTAACCTATTGCCAACTTTTGTTAGATGGAAATAAATATCTAATTATAATCAAATTTACAATTTTGTAATGATACAATACTCTATTAGGGCAAAGGATACGCAAGAAAACACTTAAACTTTAAGTTGAGTATAACTATAAATGAAACTAACAATGCTTAAATAGTTTTCATCCTACAGAGTTTTAACAATATGTAGTTCAAGGATTCGAATTCAAGACTTTTAGTTAAGTTAGAGACACGCATACAATTTCATTTACTGTTCATAATTATAGTTCATGTTAGAAGTGAAATTGGCATGAAGCGAATTGGGCCGCTTTGGGTCCAGGTAGGTGTTGAATAATCAGCTTGCCACATTTCTAGGTTATATCGAGCCGGGTTTTAGGCGATTTGATTATGTCACTCATATCAGGCCAGACTAGCCAACACTATCGCTATAGCATTGTGTACCAAAATAGAAATAGATCGAGAAGAGCATTTTTCAAGAGCAGATAGAAGAGTCCTTTCTCACTTTTAGACAAGCACTAAGGAAAACGTAGACACCTTTTGGCGATTGTCTTAGGAGGATTGCATTATCATCAAACGTGTTGTCCTTTCCAATTTGGGCTATGAAAGCTTGTAATATGGGGCAACCATACTACTCTTCATATGCCCTTTTTGCCATGAATTAAGTTTATCAATTATAAGAATCAAATAAGCAATCAAGAAGTTTAAAACTGTTTTTCAAGAAGTTTAAAACTGTTTTCAACTTAGTTAAAAACATCATTAAATATGATGATTCCAAGTAACACAATTATAGGGTCATGTACAAAGTCGGCAAGTTAAGTGCTAAACTAAAAGTATCAGATAAGTTTCCGCTCAGAAAAACATATAAAATGAATTTATCTATTATAGATACACACTAAACTAGAGGTTCCACTGATTATAATCTACTACAATGACATACTAACGTCTCTGGAGTTATGTTTCATGTTTCTAATATCATTTTCATGACACCTGACAAGATTTCAGATAATCGAGAATTTCTAATGTGGTTATTTCGGAAAATAACACATTATTTAATTTCCCTAATCCCTTTACCAGAGCTTAGTATATATATATATATTAGTATATTGTATTCTAATACGAAAAAATGCGCCTTGTTTCGCCTCATGATTTATGAGTAATGCCGATGCTCCAGCTCCAAGAGGCAAGAACAAGAAGCAAGAAGCATGTCTCATCAGTGCTTGCTGAAGCGGAACATGTAAACTAGAGTACTTCAACTGCTTTTTAGTGTGATTCTTTGTTGGGTTTTTTTTCATTTGTCGAAACGTGTTTACTTTTTTTTTTTTGACCAAGGAAGAATTAAAGTAACTTAAAAAAAAAGGACACAAATACAAAACGAAACAACAATACACAAAGTAATAATAGAAAGCAGAAGACCAATATGACGTTTCACTTGAAACTCATAAATTGTTGCTAACAATGCTTTGCTCATTTGAGATATAATATTAACAGTCTTGTGCCGAACACAAGTCAGAAGTCCAAACCCGAGTACCCTAACTCTCGGGATGCAAAACAACACTGCCAGAACCCATAGAACTTAAAACACGAAAGGGGCAACACGAATAAACGGTTTCTTTGGTGGAGATATTG
Source organism: Spergularia azorica (assembly GCA_038382645.1). NCBI lineage: Eukaryota > Viridiplantae > Streptophyta > Magnoliopsida > Caryophyllales > Caryophyllaceae > Spergularia > Spergularia azorica. The sequence goes on from JBBYHQ010000009.1 coordinate 5,221,957, forward strand.
AGAGGTCTGGTTGGACGATGTCTTTTCCCTCTTAATCGCCAAGCCAGCAACCGTGGAAACGTACTCACGTTTCGGAACCGTGACGTGGAATGTGAAGAAGAGGATATATCTTTCACAGGTTCACTCCCTCGGCATGGACTTTTCGGTATAAATCTTCGAGATCCAATAAATCTTCCACGCTTCGGAACACATGAAAAAAACTAACATTTGTGGTGGAACCAACTCGAGCTCTAATCGGATCAATTACACTCCTACGTTCCTCTTATGTGCAAATTAACAAGCACATGTCTTGACTAATGAAACTTGCCTGATTTGGATGTTGCTGGTATTGCCTTCAGCAGCAAAGTGAGAACACGACAGTAATTATTAGACAAGTTTGGGATGGGTGAAGGACAACCTACACCTGTTTCTTGCTTCCACCAACTATATAGATTCCACTCAAACCAACTGTAAAGTTCATCATCCTCACTTAATCCATTGGTCTATTCACCTAAGAGCAGAGCACGATACGCGATTATCCATGATCAATGGATACTCCAAACTCCAAAGTGGTAAGGGTTCCCCGAAGTACCTTATGAGTTAATCTGAGGCACCTAGCCACCTATGAATCTATGATCAATGGATACTTGTAAACCCAAAATCAAAATATAGAATTTACGCACTTAGCATACAAGGGTTGCACAAATGCACCAACTAACAAACTTGAGGCCTGCCTTTACTGAAAAAGACAGGGGCTTGCAAACACTGGTGAATCTCCATCATTGACACGAGACATTCAGCGGCAGTCTCATCAAAGACGAAGGTCACAAATGTACTAGGTAAAACCTTACGAAGTATAGCACCAAGTTTGATATTTCCTCTAGCTAAGAGCTGAGATTAAATAAGAGCTATTCTGGTGTCTAAGACAGACAGATGTGGTTCGTAATTTCGTACTACACAACTCTCCACAACCAGACACTTGACCGAGTCTACCATTGAAGAAGCCAAAACCAGAGCAACTTATAAAAGAAAAGGACACATAACGAAGTAACAAAATCCATCCACCAGCACAACCATATAGATCGAGTCCGCAGCATTTGTAAATGATGCAGTCCTCAGCAGGTAGCCAAGGTAAGACAGCAGGAATTCAACCGCAGAAAGGGTCATCCATCATATTACAGAATGCAGTCAGATTTCAGAGAGTAGCTTGTAAGTTCTAAACCAAATGAGAAGCACTGCAGGTTCTAAAGCTTCGGATTCAAGACACACATCTTGAACATTTGCAAATCTAAAGCAAACATTATTAATAAGTAGAATATTACAATCTAAAGCAAAAACTCATTAAAGAGTACATATACAAACCCACCGTGTGCTTAACATCATAATTACCAATACAAAAGTCACTATTCCAAAGAAACTATATCTACATAGCACAAAACCTATATAGCTCAGTGAAAAAAAAAAAATTTAAAACAATTAAGTTGTACTGACTACTAACCTGTTCGCTCACTTATGAAGCAACACGAGTTGCTATCCTCAACCTCCTCTGCTCGTAATCAGGGTCATCGGTAGGCAACTCAAAACGACATACTGGACAAGTATTCCTAATCCCGAGCCAGGGGATGATACAATCGCCATGGTAGCGATGGGAACAAGGCAACTGCTTTCCCTCCTCTCCAACCTCAATCTGGTCCTTACAAACAGCACATAGCGCTTTCTCATCAGCCACGTCCTCTTTAGTAATAATCACCGACGGAAGCTCCTTGACAACTGCTTTGGAAGCCGGAGGGCGCCCCATGCCAGCATTCTCCACATCCGCAAACTGGCCAAACATCATCTCATACTCAGCAGTATAGATATAATCATCATGATCCCCAAAATAAGGCTCTGCCTCATTCTCCAACTCAGGGTTACTATCCAAATTATCCACATTCAACAACACCTCCCAATCCAAATTCGACAACCTCCTCCCTCGCTCTCCATCCTCCTCTAACCCCGAAAAGTTCAACACTGAAATCGACCCTTCCTCTTCCTCGTCCTCAGGATCAGCCAACAAACTCAACACCTCTCTCTCATCAATTCCACCATCCACCTCCTCCCACTCGAAATCACGTACCACCTCCGCATGATCCTCCTCCCACTCGAAATCTCGATTCACCTCCTCCTCCTCCCCCACATCCAAAATAAGCGACTCCCACCGAATTGGCACACTCAAAGCATCATCATCATCATCATCATTCACATTTTCGACACCGAAATCTTCCTCCTCATCATGAACCGCCAACAAACCATTATCAATCCCTTCCACCTCAACCTCAACCTCACTATCCGAATCCGACTCGATCCAAACAGCTCGCAATCCAGTAATTCTAGACGACCTCGCATTACTACAATTCCTACATTCATTCTCATTCTCATTCTCTCTCCTCTTCGCAATATAAAAATCATCCCCACAATCAGAAACAGCAAAACCCCCAAAATTATAATCTTCATCATCTTCAATCACAACATTATTATTATTATTATTATTATTATTATTATTATCATTATCATTATCATTTTCCTGATTAATTAAACCTAACCCTAACCCTAATTCAACCCGACCCACATCGTAATTATCCTCGGTAACCCTGAAAGTCGATTCATTTATAGTATTTGACCCGTTTTCACGGGTGCCCATCAAGTTAGATTCCTCAACACGCTGATGCAACAAGTCCATAACGAAATTTACCTGATTTTTACGCTCAGATGACGATACGACACCGTTTTCATTCCCGATTGATACCGACAAATCGTCCTCGAGATCGAAAACGCATGTGGGATGGTGGTGGGGCCAGTAAGGGAAGGAATCAAAGGCGGAGATTTCTTCAAGGAAAAGATCGTGGTCGTCTTCTGGGAGATGGAGGAATGAAACTTCCGCCATTGTTGGATCGAAGAAAGAGGAGAGAATTTTGTTTAGTTTTTTATTAACTTTTTTTGGTTTATAAATAAATAAAAAGGAAGAATAGTGTACGATGTTATTATTATGTTTATGTTTGAAGGTTGTTGGGTTTGTGTTTGTGTGACGGAGGAAAGCCAGTTTAATCGGATCTTTTTGTGTGTGTCTGTGTGTCTTAGCGTTGAAGATTCACACGATTTTCACACTTGATAAGTCAAGGCTCCTTCATTTTCCTTGTTTCTTATTGTTTGTCTAATTTCGAACATAATTTTACCGAATTACTACCCTTTGATCGGCTTGAGTTTTCAGTGTCTTTTGGACACGCTTATTAACGAGAATGTACAAATATATCGATAAATCAAAAGTCTAAGAAAATAGGTTGAGCTAATTTATTGTGCAATTTTATAAACTTTTGATTAAACGATTACCTTGTGGAGCGTCCTCAATATAAACGTGTCCAAAAGATATTTAGGAGTGTCATTTCGAAACGATAAAACGAGTACAATAAGAAATTTCCAAGAGTGGTGGTTAAAGAGTAGTGCTCCAGTATCTTGCATGATACGGAGTACTTGTATTTTATTACTTTATTGTAGATTTGTAACTGTAATTCTATTGTGTAGGTCGTCCATCTAAGAATAAAATAGTAGTCAAGAAACCTTGACCATTGATTGCATTTGACTACTCAATTCGTGGTTCTGTTTCGTACGTTTTGGTACGGACGAACATTTATCCTCGTTGTCGCTTAGGTTGAGCCGAGGATAACACAACTCCCTTCACCGTATTGAGGAATTATCAATTTCAAAGAATCAAATGGGAGTTACAGTACTCGATTTTGAAATTACTCGGTACAACTCTACGAGCAAATGACTTAGAATTATGTCTATGAATATGATGAATAAGGATAACTGTGCAGTAGATGTTAGGTAGCTCAACGTGTATTGAGTTGAGATACGTCTTACTAGTGCCATGATTCAAAAGTCGAAACTCATACACTATATAAGTCAATGTTGTTATGAGGACGAATAGTCTTAACTCAATTTGCTGACTAGTTGCAGGATTGCAGGACATTTTCAGCTGACGGACTGAAAGCAACTGCAGTCTATGGAAAATCACTTGGCAACTACTATCAAATTAGGTGTGACTTGGATAGTATACTGAAAGTTGGAAATTTGTAAACCCCTTGGAAATTTGCAGATGAAATATGATGACGAGTAGTCAATGCAGGTCCAAACACACCCATCACAGCATTTACGAATCAGATGTCGAAATTTGTTATTAAGATTTACCAGTAAATCAACCGTTACATAACCGGTTGCTGTTAGGTGTTTGATCATTTTCAGTTGAGATATCGTGTCAGCGTGAAATCTGCAATGAATTATGCTTAAAACTTATGATTAAATCAGAAACTGAGCATCTTAAAAGAATTACATTATGTACATCTTACAAAAACTGAAGCATTTGTGAAAAGAGTCGGTCCTGCTACATCTATCTAGCTGTTGTCATTTTCTTGATCGAATCGAGTAGAGAGGATTTGTCTTTTGAGTCTGAATTGGATGACTTGGCAAATGGGTTTTTGGGGCGCACATCTGAATCAACCTTAGACTTGGCAAATGGGTTTGATGAACCCGGAAACTGCACATTCTTCCCTACATTGCCAATTGCGTCTTTCTTTATATCAGAACTTTTCTGTCCACTGTCCAAAGCAACTGTCTTCGGCTCCATTATGTCCTTCCTGACACTGTTTCCATCACTGATCTTCGCTTTCATAGGGAACATAGGAGCGGTAAATTTGTGGGTAAGCAGGGGTGTAATAGGTTCTGCTGGTTCAGTGCTTGTGTTTGCATCCAAACTCTTGCTCGTTACATTGTTCGTGTTAGTGGACGACTCCATCAGATTGTTAACAGAAAACAAGGTCTTGTTGATCATATTTGTCTTTGGAGATGTATCAGTATATGAGTTGGTATGAGGAGCAGCCGCACTCTTAGCTGCTTCATTGAGTAATCGCTCCTGAAAAATGAGAACAATATATTAAGTAGCAGCATTCCAGTGATTTAGAAGTAACTGCACACAACCAGGCATTATAGAAGCATACCTCTAGTATGCTGTTGAACCGTTCTGCTAAATTAGGGAGCTTCAAGGTGGAAACTAGCTTTATGGCGCCCCTAACAGATTTTTCTAAAGAAAGGAGCTTTACAAGTTCAGTGGCTCGTACAAGTTTGTCACCTGCATTAGAGAAGCGCGTTACAAAAGCACATTTTAACATGATAAAAAAATCAGTGAAATCTGTAGGTTATAATCATACCATTGCAGCAAGATGCAATTAGCCTCAAGATACATCTATCTAGTGCTGCTTCTGTATTGAATGCTTCATCATCAAGGAGTGTGCAGTCCATACCAGCAGCTTCTGTTAAGTCGATTCTCTTCTGAATCTGGAAGACGAAAGAGAAATTTGGAGGGTTTATTTTCATGATAATGAAAAACAAAAGGGAAGCTAGTCGTAAGAAGGAGAAAATGGCAAAGGTTGGAAGAGAAAGAGCAGACCTGTGATAGATGCATGTTCTTCATGATAAATTCATTTTCAAGGGTTCCTGCTCCAAGATCAGAGGACGCAAGAGGATATGACAGATCAAGAAGCGAGAGAACAGGTTTGGATGACACCTGAAAGAAGACATCGAAGATCCATAAGGTAAAGAAACGATAAGGGACAGAAATGTCCAGTGTTATTGGAACTATTGAAGCTATACCTTTGGATATAAATCAGGAGTCTTGCATATAATACAAAACAACTTCTCAGCACTCAAACCAGCCATCCAGTAGTTTTCGTCTGCCTTTTTCACTTTGCTGGCACTGCAAAATCAGATTCTCGTCAGTCATCACCATCATATCACAAGGTGAAGAGAGCAATCATTCAACAAAAACCCCAAAGGAAAGGCGGTAGGGAAGGGTATAGATGAGATTTGTTTAACCTGAACAGAGGAAGCCAGCTCCCGCCAAACTGATCTGAGTAAACTCTCAGCACTCCCTACATGTTTCATTCTCAGAATTAATGACAACTTCATACATACAGTGAGATTATGAGTTACAAAATGCTGCAAGTAAACATGACTATGGAGTATGAAGGGCATACCTTTGAATCATAAGAAGCCAGTTGGCCTTCCTCACTGAAACCAAACCATGAGAGGGACGAACCAGGAGACAGTGGCAGACGTCCTTTAAGGGGCTGAGTTCCGTTCCTAATGTTGAGCACTTTGAACTCTAACATCTGAAATAGTTCAAAAGTTTTGATAAAAATCAGACAGCACATTCACTTATAAGAAATCAGACTTTTTACACTTTACACTTATGATGCCGAATAGTGTTGAAATTTATTTGTGCACAGAAAATGTTACAGAATTTATTTGGAACTATATGTTATACTAAAGTAGTATCTGGTCGTGATCTCAACAACAACAACAACAAAAAGGTACCTGGTCATTTGAAGGAAGAGATTGTGAAGAATGAGTAACAACAGCAAGTTCATCCTTAAATCCTGCTGCAGTCACAACTGGTCCATCGAGGGAGAGAATGTATTTCTGTAACAAACATAAAAGAAAATTAAGCACAGGTAAATGACTATAGAGGAACTATTACTAACATATTAGACATTGCCAATTGGCACATTTTTAGTCTTTACAGCAGCTTTCTCGTAGAGCATAACAATTGAAAAAATCCTCCCATAACAACTCTAGGAAAGATCAAATGACGGATGCTCTGAGCCATCAGTCATCACCTAGATGCAACTTGCAACTTATATTGTTGTCATATCCAAGTTCATCATATAGTGCACAAAATAGTGACTAGTTCAATGAACCAACCTGCAAGCCACCCTCTGTGAAGATGCGGAGGAAATGAGCACTGGTTGCAGCAGCTACCCATCCTTTACCAAGTGCCACAGCCTTCACTTCTTCATTTTCAAACCGCATGGACCACTACATTTTCATTAAGAACATCATTTAGTTGAATATAGCAGTTTCATTACTTTAAGGTCTAAGTTCCTGGATACTTGTGCAAAGCAATTCTGAACTGAAATGATCAAGTAACAGTAGAAACAAAACTGACCTCACTGTTGTTTGCCCAACTGCTAAATGGACGGTACATCAGGGTGCTCAAGGTTTTCTCGCCCTTCTTTGGGTTTGCGAGAACACTTCCATCCTCATTGAGGGAAGCCATAGTGAAACCAAAGTAGTCGGTCATTGCTGGCACCCTTGGACCTTGGCTTGTGTCATGAAAATCTATCTGCAAAAGAGAAATTTGATTGTGAGCAAATCTTAATGTAATAATGGAATTTGTCATCTAACATGACTACAAACTTCTTATAGCTGTACAGTAAGGGATTAGACCTCTATATGCGAGTATCCATCATGTTGCAAAGTAGTTATGCTTCCAAGCATGTTATAGCACAGAAAACATTTTGTTCCAGGCTGCACAGGAGTAGACCCTGGCTGAAATGGCTCTTGCATTTTAGATGCACTTTGAATCATTGTTCCTCTAGGTTGGCTATCTCGGACATCAAAGTGCTCCTTCTTAACCTTAACAGGCTTTTTACGCGATTCAAACCCTGGAGACATACTTAACTCCTCAAACAGATCTTCTTCTGAGTGATCTTCTAAGGCAGACGATTTCCATGACCTTTTTCTGCTGGTAGGCAGTAATCCATCACGGCTATCCTCCTCCATATCACTTAAACTTCCAGATGCACTTACATCTTGGTCATCTTCTTCATACAAGAGAAGGCCATTGCTATTCTTAGACTGCAAGCTAGGAACATCTTCTGTGGGTGATTTCATCGAAGAAGGTATCACAGACTCCCACACACCATATTTGCCCATGACATCAATAACAGCCAAGGCATTCCCAGTTGATTTCCAAGACATATAACAGATTCTCTCCTCAAACATTTGGCGATCTATGTCTTGCTTTTTCGCCAAATCCCACACCAATACTTGGTGATCTTGTCCGGATGTAGCCAAGTACTTTCCATTAGGTGACCAAGACAAGAAACAAATAGGTTTTGTGTGATCACCTTTCAGGGAGAACAGCTTTTCAGCTGTATCCCTGTCGTACATTACTACATCGTTCTTCAAACCAGGAACAGACAACAATTCACCATCAGGACTCCAGCTAAGTGCATTCATGATGGACATGTCTGAACTTGTATCAGGAGCTACACCTTTGAGAGTATGTAACATAATTCCCGATGACAGTTCCCATATTATTACTGTCCCCTTTGTGTCGAGGGATGCCATGTACTCATTGTTAGGATCAAAAGCTAAGCTAGTGATTGGACCTTTATGTCCTTTGAGGACTCTTGCAATTGTAGCATCAACAGTGTTGATGAGCTTGATGCCCTCATCATCACCAGCTGCAGCCAACAAGCTTCCTGATTTGTTGAAAGCTAGGGTCCGAATGGGTAATGTGAATCTAGTAATGTTGTTCTGGAACTCTCCACCTGCAAGCAATTTCAGAAGAACTCGAATTAGAGAAGCATCGTGTATTACACAACCAACAAAAAGGAGCACCAACTACAGGACATTACTGTGATGCTCCTCATGCAGATTAGTACAGTGAAAAATCAGCAAAGACAAATACGTCACAAGATCATTACAGCATGTCCAAAAAGGCCAAAATTAAAGTCCTGGAAACCTATTATTAAGAGGCTATAAGACGGCAACTTTAGACACATTAATGCAAACCCCAAAACAAAGCTATAAAAGAGATGATTTTCTGATCATGAGAGAAACTAATCCAAAAACATGCCCTGAATGTTGCATCAGAGCCGCGCATTTTGCAGATATAGGGTGCACTATGTCGAAAAATCATACAAGGCCTTTTGCATCACAACATTTTCACCTCGACAACCAACCTTCACATCAAATAAGGAACTTTGTCCTAGATAAGACTCTGACATCAGAAGTTACACACAACGAAATTTGAAAACAATTCCAGTATAGCATTTCCTAGGATATGGAGGAGCAAATGACCACGCTTAAATCCATTCTAATATCTTACTCTCGCATTGAATCCCCTCAATAAAACGAAAACCTCTTACAAGATGTTGAGATGTATGTGCACTAACTTGTCTAGACCGCGACACAACCCACTATTCAACAACAACAACAACAACAACTCCAAAATTGCAGAAAACGCGTAAACAAGGGCGATCAATCTTTAATACGACTGAAGTATACTCAGTTCCCCAATATTAAACATCGTAAATGGCCTAACATCACGAAAATTAACAATGTAAAACATAGGCTTTCCAATACACTACACAAAAATATAATCCTAAAAAAGATCAAAACCCCCAAATCGCGACTTTAAATTACCCCCAAATCGGTATAATGAACAGACACACACACTAATCCGAAATGAACCGAACAAAACATCAATTATAATAGCCCAAATCATTGTTTAATTATATAAACGCCTTCATCCTAGTTAATCACAAATTCGCAGCAATTAAATACTACGCTCTCACCACATATTCACATCCAATTTAACAACTAACAAATTTCCAAATAACTCAATCGAGCTTACGCTACCTAATTCCTCGACATTAATCAAATTCACAAATTAATCACCACACTTAAATCTCATTTCATTTATAATAGCAATAACCCCAATCTAAGATCTAAGCACATTCGATCAAAATACGATTCGACACGATAAAAAAAAAAAAAAAACACATGACACTCAGATCTGTGAATAAAACAAGGAAAGGAGAGAGAGAGAATAGGGGGGTATACTTGGGAATTTGTAGAGTTTGACAGTGCGGTCAACGGAGCCGGAAGCGAGGCAGGTGGAGTTAGGGCTGAGGGCTAAGGCGGTGACGCCGTCACGGTGGTGGCGGAGGGTGGTGGAAGGGGTGGAGAGGAGGAAAGGGTCGTAAATATTGATGGCGGAATCGGAAGAGGAAGAGGTGACGATGTGTGTTGATTTGTTGTCCCATATTACGCTACACATTGATGCCCTTCCATTGCTGTTACTGCTCTTGTGTGCTTCTCTTAGCTTCACCGCTTTCGCCTTCATTTTTACGAATCTGGATTTTCTCTCTCTTCTTTTTTTTTTGGTTTTGTGTTTGTGAATGGTGGTGGCTTCAATTTGAAGGAGGAGGGAGATGATATGTGTGAGGGTTTATAGAGGGAAATGTTGGCGGGTTTTGGCGGGAGTTTTTTCTTAAGGGGTTTTTTTTGGATTTGTTTCCCGCCCTTTTCTTTGAAACGTGACCCTTTTTTTTTGTGAAAGATGAAATGTGACTTTTTGGGCTTTGCTTAATTAGCAAAGTGTGGGAGCCCAAAATTTGTACTCTTGAGTGGTATTCTGTTTCGATGGATTGGTAGCGGACTTTGTACATTTACAGAATCTGAGAGTCATACTTTACTTATTAAACTAGTTTTTGACGGGGGCGTTATTCGTGTCTGGATCGATAATTCTAAAACAATGAACATTTTTGTAATTTTCCAAGAGAGACCTACCAATATTGGGTTATTGAGTTAGTGTATATTGGGTTTGTCATAAGATGAATAAATGCTATATGAAGTGTAATTACAATGTCAAGCCACAGTTTTGAAATCATAATACGGAGTAGTACATGATTGGAAATAAGATCTTAGCTACACCAAATTAAGATAAATGAGATAGAATATTTAAGTTGATGGCCGGTTTGGATATGAGATACCTACTATCGAAACTAATTACATCTACATATA
>JBBYHQ010000009.1:5240923-5274884 GCA_038382645.1 Spergularia azorica
AACAACAAATCAAGTCAATTTCTACTTTGTTAGTTCTTTTAATATTTGGAACCCCCTTGGGGTCTCCCCACTAGGGGTATTTATTATGTTAGGAGTAGGAGTAGTTCATAGTTGTAGAACTTGGAGTATTTCGTGATTGTAAGCAGGCACATGCTTTCTCCTGTTGGGAGAGCAATTTATTGGTTACTCTTCGACTTCTTCGAAGTCACAACTATCTGCGTTCGAATGAGTTTGTGCGTATCTTGCTTTTTCCACTCTCACCAAATCTAGTTCAATTAACCTCATTCGTACCTGTCATCCGTATCGCGGTCATAATTCGGCGATAACGACCTATCGATACCCGAATTTTTTATGTTCAACAGATATATCCTAGTGCTGTATTTTAGAAAGTTCACCTTCTTGGATCTGATATGTTTAAGAGCACCATCAAGCTGATGCTCTAAATTTTGAAGCTCCTTTAAACTCAAGGTATCCAAATCTTCTCCCATGTAATGCCTGTAGATCGAAATCGACACATCTTTATCAACAATTTGCTCGTAAATTTTTCGACAAATTGAAATACGCATATATACTGATCGATGAAGATGCCGAATCCTACTACCTGTGATTCTTTTGCAGAATCTCCAGCCTAGCCTTGAGCTTTGCATGCTCCAAAGTCCAGCTTGCCTATATTATGCATGGATTATTCCCATTTCCACGTACATTAGTTGTTACAAATATTACATGGAATAAAATCAAGTAGTGCAGATGAAAAATGGTGTGCTACATACATGCGAATCAGGATCTGGCACAGTCAGCTGTCTTTCTGCATATGAATAACGTTCATATCGCTCCAGAATTTTCTCCATACTGTTTTTGATGAGTAAAACAGAAGGTAGAACGAATTAGACAGACAATAATAACAAAAAACAATTCCATCTTTTGAATTATTAACGTTTGGTTCAAATATGCGAGAAATTCAAAATCAGGGCCGTCCCGTAACTTTCGGGGGCCCTGTTCGAGATTAAAATGGAGGCCCATACTCGAACAATATATAAATGTATAAGACATGAACCTAAAACCATTGCATGGAATTGAATACCATTTTAAAGTTAAAATAAAAAGTAATATTTTTTTTGGAGGATTTTTATCTCGATAATTTGAAAAAGTTGTGAATTAGAGCTATGGAAATAGAACAAAAATACTCTTCTGCAAGGCCCACGAATATAGAGCTAAAAAATAAACAAGAAGGCAATGCAGGGCCCACGAAAATAAAAGAAGGTAGCATTTAGAGAATCCAAAAACAAAGCTGCCAAGAGGAATCGAACTCCGATTTCTAAGCAAGAAAGTTACAGTCTTCACCAGCGCTCCACCTATGCTATCTTGATGTTTCTTAACAAAAATAATATATAATGGGCCCCAAAATTTGGGGGCCATGTGCGGCCGCACGGCATGCACGTGCTAATAGCCAGCCCTGTTCAAAATATAACATTAACAATATATAGTGAACTAACAGAGTGTAGCGATTTGTATATACAATTGATAATTGATAATCCGCTACATTGTTTGAGGTATTATATATAAATAATAATTATAGATAATCATTCGAAGGTCTATACTCTACATAGTATACGTAAATAAAGAAGCTTTACGTTTTATTACGGCTTAACACATGATGGATTGTACAAACTTTTAATAAAGTTGTAGTAGTGATAGAAATAAATGTATTAATCAAAATTGTCCAGCCATATCATGTCAACTCATTAGTCACTAGTCATTAGTCATTACCTTATATTAATATTAACCATAGAATTAAGTGTTGAGCATTTAGTTCATATCAAACCTTGTTTAATTTGCCATGTCATACATAGTTCATATATACGTGTAAACAATGAATAGGTAGTTAAGCTAATTTATGGCACTAGAGTATCCGTTAAAACTTAGGGCTTATCTTCTTTCGTAGGTGGGAACATTTTGCAACATATACTAGTCGTTATAATCGGGGTAAATAAGAAGATAACGCGATTGGATGTAATACCGATTTCACTCAATTATTCAATTCAACTTAAACTCATGTCAGAATTAACATGCTTCTATACTACTATTATCATATACACCGTATCCTGCTACTCGAGTGATCGAGTCTCTACATATATTGTACTTGGTCTTTAACGTACTATAACAAACTACTCATGTAATATTATCATAATACTTTGTATGTAATTTTGGTATCAATGTCGTGCAAAGGTGTTGTCATTTTAAATCCAGTACAGTGTGCATTGTTTCATCGTGACAGCTTTTTTTAATGACATTTTGGTTCTTGATTTGTATGTAGTAATGTAGTATATTCATGAAATTATTATTACATAGTACAACTGTGATGAATTATGCATAGAACCGTGATACTCTCTACTGATACTGATACAGCTGCGTGCATGCCTACACTACATACAAAATGTTGAAACATACTCCGTATTCATTAACTAAAATAATGGAGCTCTTAAATCGTTGAAAAGATACTCCTCAAGTACAACTATCAATATAGCAATATTCACCAAGTGCTCTCTCCATCTCGCTAATATCGACACCTTTATAGTTTGCATAATCGAGAAAAATTCATTTCAGTCAAACATAACAATTGAAAAGAACAAAAATGTGATATACGGAGTACTCCGTAGTATTTTGCAACGGTTCATAATTAAAAAAAATGTGGTTTTATTGCATCAGTGACATAAAATGATGCGATGATATTGTATTAATCAAGATTATTGTCACAGGTTTACATCTAATACTGTCATGTTATTTGTATGAATCACTCGCAAAATTAATTCTTAAAATGTGCAAATAAAATCCATGAAATATTGAAAAACAACTTCTTAACATTCCTGCCAAATTTTTCATCACCCTTATATTATCATTAAGCTAGATCTTTAGATGTACAAAAAAAAAAAAAAATAGAGTCCCAAGAAAAACACCTGATCAAATAATTACTATGAGGACAAAATGCCTATTATTAGTAGCTAGGTATAAACAGAGATCTCTCCTAGAGAAGCTATATTATTACTTAAAAAGGCTAAATTAGAGTCGTACACATTCTCCCAAATATTATATGCTACTAATTTTTTTTTAATATTATTTTATTCAGTATCATTTTTGGTCCATTTAAGTACAAAAACAAGGTTTCGATTTAATTTTATATCAAGTCTCACCATACAATTGTTTTAAAAACAACCTTATTAAGAAATGATCTTATTGATATTATTACCAATATTAGAGTGAAGAAGAAGCTAAGGCAAATATACATACCAGGAATCGGTAGCATACTCACAGAGCTTGCCCTTAGTGTTGAAGACAATAAGAGCAACATCAGCTTCACAAAGCACAGAAATCTCATGAGCTTTCTTGAGCAACCCTGTCCGGCGTTTTGAGAACGTTACTTGCCGATTAATCGTGTTCTCGATCCTCTTGAGCTGAACCCTACCCCTCCCCATTATAATTTCTAACTATTATATATCGTCTCTCCTACTCCTCCCCTATTACTCTCTCTTTCCCACACAACCTTATGTATGGTTTATATATATGACAACAACACAAACAATCAAGGGGAGGAGTAGGAGAGAGAAAAATGTGGGAAAGAGAGAGTAGTCGTAATTCGTAAATAAATATACGTAGGTAATGTGTCGTTGTAGTAATGTGGTAAATTTTTATTTTCGAAGAAAATTGTTAGGAGTACTTATGTAGGGAGTATTTGGGGCAGCAAAATGGTAAGATGGTGGAATTTTATCATGGGTTTGGATTGGGAAAGGGCAATGTGACATAGATTTTGATGATGTTATTATGAGCGGTTTCTGGGAATTCAGGGTGGTTTTTGCTTTTGCGTTGTCGAGTTCTTAATGGGTAGAGAGGTTTTTTTGGCTCAGGTGTAGAAATGTAGATAGTGGTTTTTTCATTATTTAAATTTTTTGAGGTCAGTGGTTTTTCATTATTAAGAATTCGAAAGTATTTTTGTGGGGTAGCACAAGGGAGTGCTATAGTACATTTTGATTTTTGACGTTGGTAGAAATTTGTAGAATAACAGTTATTTATTACCGAAGATTCGAAGAAGATGTCAGTTGTTGGGACAAAATTCAATTAGCCAGTAATAAGCTTAAGTTATGAAGAAATGGTAAAACTGATCGAAGCTTCAGTGCAAATGTTACGCATAAATCTATCATTTACTACTCCGTATAAAGTATTTATCACCGTACAATTTCATATCAGCAATATACTCCGTATCAAAATAACACTGAAAATTAATGACTGAAAAGATCAAGTTCCTCTACGATATACTCGTAGTTAGAGAGTTTTCTTAATTTCATTTTACTTTTTATTCATTGGTCATGGACTCCTGGAGGGTTCAGTCCCAACCGTGTGGATCGGATTTATGAGTTTTAATGAATTACTCGTATAATTTTTGCGATTGTCTATAACACGGACAAGCTCAACCCCGCCCCGAGCTATGTACTACACAGTACAACCTTGTACTCCGTAGTTAATTATAACCTATTGAAATAAAAATTCAAAAATTAAAATGTTTACAGATGAAAAAATAAGTCGCTATTAAGTGTGTCAGTGTATGCTTATTAAACAATAAAAATATCCCCACTTTATTAAACTTAATATGCGCAAAACTCATGACGCGGAAAATTTAAAATAAACTAGTACAATAGTTTGATCGTAAGTTTTTACTACTCCCTCCATTTTATTCATTTCTTAACGTTGGGTCTGGCTTCCCCTCACAAAACCCGGCCCAACGTAAAGAAATGAATGAAATGGAGGGAGTACTTTTTATGACCGATAAAGTTTGAAGGCTGAGGAGATAGCCGATACTTTGATTTGTAGTCTACTCCAATTCTACATACACATGCAGGAGGACATTGACGTTGATGCCCTCCCCTTCTGATCTTGTGGGAACACGAGATATTTACTTGAATTGTTTGTTGCCTACTTGCCTTGTTCGTACGATCCTCGACTTTCTTAGCTTGTCTTGGCAAATTGTAAGCCAATCCTTCATTCGTCGCTACATTTGGAAGAAAATGAAAAGCCAACTTTTCAATTATGTGAGTACTCAATTAGGAGTAGATTGTTTCCAAAAGGTTTCCTTCATCTACAAGCCACTTGAAGATAATCAAAATTTTGAGAAATGCATGGAATATTGGGATCACATTCCAATTCAGTGTTGGCCAATATTAGTTCAATTTAGAGTAAGTTTATCAATAGTTAAGTCAAAATCGAACCAGGTCAATGCATATATTTAAGGGTAGGTATAATGTCACTCCCTTTTAGATTCTTTCACTCACGGCCTATGGAATATGCTATACTCCGTACATTATGGGTATGTGTTCAACAATTGGGGGGTGACCTTTGGCATTCTGATTTCAAAAGTCACTCCATCTCATCTAATCATGCTTAGTTACGACTAAGCTGTCATATGACAATCTTACTTAAAAGGCGCTCACAGTTTATCGGGATAGAAAACATATCATGCAAGTACGATGTCCCTTAATTGGCCGTTTCCTTATGATATGGCATAGGTGTGGCAATACAAAGCATACAACAACAAGGCCCATCAGAAAACAACAAGACATATCATACAAAAATTCTAGAATAGTTGTTGTTAGACAGAAAAGTATGGCAATTTGTTTTATCATATCTTGGTAAGTAAAAAAAGAAGGTTCAATAATTAAGCAAAAGAGATGAAAATAGCAAGTATTTTTCTAAGTTGCAGAGCACCAAATCTTTAGGCTTGTTTTGTGTATCAACTGAACATCATAATTGTGTTATTCACGTGGGCTTATTTCTTGGGCTCAAGCCCACCATTTTCAAGGATTTGTATAGAGTTTCTATTTCTGTCGGTCTCTACTCACTCAGTAGCATGATTGGCTAAATTTGGTAGGAGTGAATGAGGCAGGATGCACACATCACTTTCTTACAAATTTGATCATTTTTGGGGCGTTCATTTTGCTAGCCTTTTACCATCATAAATGCTTTCTTTGAAGGTCAAGGTTGTAACTTTTTTTGGGGGTAATTAACGGTAACTAATCTCCAATATTTACATAAAAATGTTACGTCATCAACTTAAAGATAAATGTAACAGAATATTTAATTTGGGGTCGATGTCTATGAGTTGGTAGCCTGAAGGGTATTGCATCCACATGGGCACATGGTTATTGACAATGGGTGTGATATGCAAAACGTTGAACCGCGGGAATTTAAATGATGGTCTCTCAAGCCTATGAAACTATAGGAGAACTGCCAATGAGTGAAATAAACTCAGATACAATGTTAAATACTATACATAGGCCTTCTTTTGATCAGATCATGACTGTTGAAAAAGCAAAGGATCTTTTTAGGGACAAAATGAATTATGGATAATTATTGACTAATACACCTATGATGTTACAAATGAAGAATCAGTTTGCAACACCTCAACGCATTTGCATGCGCTTTTAACTGTATATCTTTTGGCTTTCAGGGCTTGGAATCTTAAGAATTTTAGTTACCAATCAACAAAATTACTACCCCAAAGTTACTAGTATAGTAGTATGACTTATGAGGTCACGTCTTACGTTACAATTATGATCGTTCAAGTAATTACCTTATCTTGACGATAGTATCTCCTTTTAATCAATTCTTAATTTCTTTTTATCTACATTAGACCGTAAAATACCGAGTTTTTAACATGGTCGAATGGTACTTGATTTTGATGCCCCAGATCTATTCCTACCCAAGGAAGGTACACTCCTTATTTTTATCTTTGGCTGTCTTAAATGTGGACTGGACACGAACCGGGCCAAGGCCCAAGAGTTCAAATTTATGTGTCCATGTAACAATGTGTTTATTACTTTTTGAGACTAAAATTCTCTAGGTTCAAAACATAATTCAGCTTTTTGTGAATGTAATACATTCTTCTTAGTTTTTCTTCTCTCGTATGTGTACCAAAAAGAAAAAAAAAGGACATAACTCAGCTAATTATATGAGTGTAGTTTATTAAAAAAAGTGTACGACTATTTATATTATATTTGTAATCATGTGGGGTAAGGTGTATTATATGATTTTTTTTACCGTGGTTAAAAAAACTTAAATGGCTGAAATTTATCTTATCCTACTTTAATGGTCCCAATTTCATTCATTATCCTAATTGTCAAATAATGACAACTATAATATAATTTTTGATATTTGGCTTAGTTTTTTCTCTTTTACATAGGAAAAAGAGATAAACTACAATCTCTCTCTAAGGACATCAACTCATACAAATATACTCCAATGTTGTGAGCTAATGAAGTAAGTGGCTTTACGAGCTAATTTACAAGATTTTTACTTTCAGTGGAGATACTCTAGTACTTCTAAAGCTCTACATACAAATAAGATAACATGGATTGTTGATAATATAGTTACTCATCTATAGTAGAGGAGTTTGTAAAATGACACAAAGCATGATTACATAAATATGTCTAGAAGCATTACTATGGCTCTGTTTGATAGGACTTAAAAAAAGTAGTTCTCAGATCAGTTCAGAGTCATTCAAATCAGATCAGATCAGAGTTATTCAAATCAGATCAGATCACATCAGAATTGCTCAAATAACGATCAATGAATTTGGTCCATTATCGATACTAATTCGTTGAAATTCAATCAATTTTTCAACTAATTCAGATCAGATCAGATCAGTTCAGAGTAATTCAAATCAGATCAGATCAGATCATGAGCAATCAAATCAGATCAGAAAGGTGCAGTCCTATCAAACAAAGCCTATATCAGACTATCTATAAAGAGCATGCAATTTCGTTTCCTCCGGTACTGTCCTCATAGAGGGTTTAGGCATGTTCGATAGTACACTAGAAAATTAAAGCTAACATACTGATCAAGTTAGTGAGGTTGCTAATATGCGTGTTTGGCAGTGTAGCATTTGAAGTAGCAGAAAGCGAAACGTTACTTCATGTAGCATTTCATACTTAAAAGTCGCATTTCAATTTTTATTTTATTTATTTTTATCTTCATGTGCCCTTGAATTTTAGTTTCAAAAATATATTTTGATGTCTATCCTCGTAACTTTGATATTACAACAACTAAGTTTGACAAACATGCACTCAATTTTAGTTCATCAACAAATTGGTACAACAAACATTAGCTACGATGTTTATCTCCTAGGTCATAAGCAGCTACTTACTACTAAAACACCTACATACGTCTAGGCGTCTAGCTTAGCAAACGGACCTTTAATTGAAAACACTAAAAGGGTGATGTTTAGCGGGCTTACCTCGAATTTGACTTGTGAGCTAACTAGATATTTTCCGTAACTGTTTTATTAAGGGCTATCAAGACTTTGAAGATCGACAAAATGTAATATAAAAGATCAGATAAACTAAATAGTAGCACTAACAATAAAGGGGGCGCGCATCTCTGCCCGCTCTATGTCTCACTCTGTATTTCACTACGTTCATAAGCATGATGCATGGATGAGAAAAAAATTTGGATTATAAACAAAGAAGCTATCGTTTCCATACATACATTTACAAGCAAATTATATTATTTTCAAGAAAAGGAAATGCAAAGCAAAAAGATGCAATTCACCATTACATGCATAAGTGATTAATTACATCCCTCATTTCATTTCAGAATGGGCAATCTTCCTTACTAATTGTCCCTTATCATTATAATTTAGAAATTAGATACAATCAAAAATAAAATCTTATAAATTATACTATAATTGATCTAAATTGAACTATAGAACAACCCCAAAATTTACCTTGACATATATAAGATTACGTCGTAAATTTGAATTTGATCCAAGTCTTATTTCAAAGCATCCATCCATGGATGTTAAATCCAGTGACTTGTTGTTGGCTTGTTGTTGCCACACTTACTCCATTTGAGCCCAAAGGATGGTGGTGGTAGCTGTTTGCAAATTTCGGAGTCAAACACAATGCATAACCAAATTAGCTAACATAAATCGCCATATGAAACTGTTATAATAAACCGTCTAGTACGTAAATAGGACTGACCCAATTTGCAAGGGTTGCTGCTGGTTGCTACAAAGTGGTTGGAAGAAACCCTCAGAGTGGGTAGGAATGCGACTGAATGGAATGTTTTGTTGATCTTGATGATCACCTTCCCATGTAAGTCTTGAATGGTACTGATTTGGGCTATTACTTTCTTCCAACTGAAATTTCAATTAAAAAAATCAAGATCTGTTACATATTACGGCTATACTACACTACAAGCTAATGAGACTATACATATATAATCACTACTCATATATTGAAAGAGATGCACCATGTCGTACGTACGTCAGTACGTGTATTACTTGATACACGTATGTGACACAGTGACAAGTTAAACTTCGTACTGGTTGATGTAATGTTAATAAACGGTTTTATACTTTTAACTTAAACAAGTGAAACACTCTTTCAAACTCGTAGAGATAATGCAGTTCGATCATCGTAAATTTGAGAGAGTTGGCAAAATTACACATACCTTCTTGATTAAGTTCTTGTTATTTTCAGTCAGAACTTGTTCCTGCAACATAGGACACACATCCAATACAGCAGGAAAACCAAATTAAGGGCCTAAAAACTTACAGATACATATATAAGAGAACTTTTTACTAGCTAGTTCATATGTGTACATACCCTCCTTTGTAGATCAGCCAACTGATCAAGCATTTGATTGGTCTGTAAATCAAAATTACGCGAAAATTACACAAGCTTAATTAATCACTTTAAGGTGGCATTACAATGTAAAATGAGGAATGAAAAATTATACATGAGTGTTTGAGTTCGAGAATTCAAATTAATAGATCTAGTCGTGCTCGTGTCGATTATAGTTACGGTGAAAAAAAACATAACGGAAACGAAGATTATACAAAACAAAAAAGGAAAGATATACAGTATAATGTAAAATTAGACCTTAGTGGACCGTATTTGCTTAAGAGACATTTCAAGCTGGTGTTCAAGCTGCTCTAGGTCCTTTATATTTAGTGGGGCCAGATCTTCTCCCAGCAAATTCCTGCATCAGAATAATATTTTCATAATATGATCAATAAACACATCAAATACAGCCGATCATATAAACTGTTTATGTCTGAATTTACAGATTTACTGTATGTTACTGTGGTTACTTGATCCTAGTAAACAGAGAAAGTTACCTCTGAGACTGCTGAAGAACTTCAACTCTGGCCTTCAGCTTTAAATATTCCTGGTAATTAGCCTAGTAGCAAATTTGTATGAAAAATTTGTCAATTCCAAACAGTAAACCCTAATAATAAGACCCAAATATGAACAAGATCTAGTATATATCAGAATTCTTTCGAAAATTCAAATTAAACTACATTATATTCTTCGTCAGGGTCGTGCCTGTTAGTATACATTTTCCTAAACCAGCGTTTTTGAACGTACTAATAGCCGGGCCTGATTGTTGTTAAAGTTGTTATCAAAATCGTGGACACGAGCAAACAAATTTGCTTGCACCGAAATTTACGAAGGTTAATGCACAACATATAGTAAACTGCAGCACGGTAGTGTGGAGATGCATGGAAGAACATGATGAATAATACGGAGTAATAAAGAGTGACACTTGAATACTTGATACATGTATACGAGTAAATAATATACCTGTGAATCATTCAAAATTCCACTGGCTTCTAAAGCGCCATAACTGCATCTTTGGTACCTTTCAATTGTCTTCAACATACTACACACCATGCAAAATACCAAACTTGAGAATATTGTAAGAGAAGAATTAAGAAGCTAAGCTACTAAAGTAAGGGATGAGCAAAAGAGATCTAATAATAGTCTCTAAATCAGTAAATCTCGTGCTAGTGAACAACTTTGAGTGACGGTCTCAGGTCGATATGTAGTTACTATGCGCATTACAGGCCAACCGAATTACCAAATGCCAAATGTATCATACATCTCTGAACTTACTAACGATGGAATCACTTGGCAAATTGAATGAAACATGTCCACATTTTATATGCTGAGACTTGAGACTAAGGTAATACAAGTAACTAATAAGTTACTAACAATGAACTAGTGAACTTGAGTCCAGGCATGAACATTGTATAAACACTAATTAAAAGTGCCTCATTGTCAATTCAAATATACTTTGATTCTATCTTATTAATTAGTTAATTAGGTAAATAATAAACAATTAACCAACCAGAATTACTACCTTAATCGTCATCTAAAAATCATCAAAAGTTTAATTGCTGATGAAAAATGTTGTCATTTACTTCGGAAATGAAAACACAAAAAACAGGTAGGGACTAGTAAGTTCTTTTTTCTTTGCAAAAGACAGTGTCACTGTGTGTTACTGTCGCACATAAAGTTCGTAATTTATTCTGAGTCTGAAAGAGAAAAAAAAAAAAATGATAGAAAACATTGACAGGTCGGAAGATAATAATGTAATGAAAGTAACCAAGCAAATAAAAATGATGTTTTTTTTAAATGTCAAAAAAAGAATAAGATAAAAACCCAATAATTTTTACTTAGTATATGAGTAGAAACCTTATTTGATATCCATAAAATATCAAGAAAAACTTTAAAAGTTAGTATGTTCAGCAATTACATCCTTTAACTTGATCCATGATTCACAAAGTACATCAGATTTTTATAAAAGGATTTTCATTATTAAAGAAAACATTATATATTCTGGTTAAAAGAATATGAATTTAAAGCTGCAGAAGAAGTAGAAAGAAGTTAATTAATTGGAAAAGACAAACATATTATCAATCAATTATTAACTATTGATTCATCAATTAATACTAAAACCCCATAGATAAATGAATTACATGGAAGATTAAGGATAGCATCACAATTTCACAGCCTTGGAACCAAACAAGCAGCCTTTGTCTCTTTTTCTTCATCAAAATTTAACATTTTGAGCAGGCATGCTATGCTGCTACACATCACATCTCTGAAATAAAATCTCAACAGTGATATTATTATTTTAATTTCTCTGAAAAATTGGACAAAATTTCTGCTAAATTAATTATCTGCATCAAAATCACATTTTACCCCAATCATGTTCTCAGTTTTCAAATTAATTTAGGAGTTTAGGTTGTATGATTAAACTCCAATTTACAGATTTTATTTACATTATATAATTGACTTCTAATTAAGTAATTTAATTGGAAGAATTTAGAATCAAATTAAATCTCAAAGTTAAAATCCAAAAAGCAAAATCAAGATGAAGAATTAATGCTTAAAATTGACTTCGAATCATGTAAATGTTTCATAAAATTAGACTATTGTATAATCAAATCCCAGAACAAAAACAAAAACAAACAATTGTGAAGAATTATGAAATAATACCAAAATTATCCTAAATTACGTATAATTGTGTCATCAATAGTTTAGGATGTTTGTTTAGACCCTAATGACATATAAAAATGCATGAACTTCAACTCATCACACTTGATCCCTTAACCTAAACTTACTAGTACAAACTTCTTTGCATCTCTAATCATGAATTATATAGCTAGGAACATACATACACATAATTAACAATTGGATCTTGAAAAAAAGGGCGGAAAAGACATCGAAATGCAAACAATTTGTACAAGAATTATAATTAAGACTTAAGGTGATCATAGAGAAGATGGGGAGGAAGAGAGACCTAGAAGAGCTGGAGAACTCGTAGAGCTTGCCGCGGTTAGAGAAGATGATGAGGGCAACCTCAGCATCACAGAGAATGGAAAGCTCATAAGCTTTCTTAAGAAGACCATTTCTTCTCTTTGCAAATGTGACTTGCCTGTTAATTTTGTTCTCTATCCTCTTCAGTTCAACTCTTCCTCTCCCCATATTATTCTTATGAAGTTATGATATGATATTCTCTCTCTCCTCTCTCCTCTCTCCTCTCTTTTATTTCTTTCCCTTTTTTCTTGTTTTGCCTCACTAAACTGAGTAGAAGAAGTATTAACTACTCACTACTGATGATCTCTTTGGGAAAGAGTTAGGTCTCCTTTTATGTGCTTCTTGTCCTTAGGGTAACCATAATTGTATATAAGGTCAGTTTACCAAAAGGGATGTAAGAGTATATTTGTAGATGTAAAACATACTCACAAATGTTTAGGATGATATAAAGTGGAAACCCTTCTGCACACAAACTACTCTAATTGGTAACTCACATCTTACTTATCTTGTTTGTGCATTATTTAATTATCTTTTTTCTCTTTCTGAAACTCTGATCTCTAATGAGACCGTCTTATCATAACATTACGGTGACACTTATTAGACATTGTAGCACCACATTCTAATCTTAATTAAGATATAAAATATTGATCAGTCGCCTTTACTAAAAGTCGTCTACCATACATTGTGTATATGAGAGTCCACTTGTACGCAAGTTGAAACTTTTGTGTGAACTAAGGATGTGTTCTCCCAAACTCTAACTTATTCATAAATACGTTTGAAAAGAGTTTGTGCTAAAGGAGGTTCAAATTGGAACTTCTACTTCTAATAATAAGAAACAATTTTACACTTGAGGTGCTTATGAAAAAAATAGAGATATTGTTTTTCACTATATTCTTCAATTTGGTATGTTGGCCTACATATTCAATATCTAGCCCTAAAACAGCCAAAACTCAGTTTAAGAGTTCGATCAAACACACCTTAAGGCTCTAAATCTCTAATTAATAAACCGATTCCATGAAAAAGAATCATCTCTTCCAAAACCTAAACTAATGAGTGAGGCCGGCCGGCTCTAATAGTCAATGGTTTTATACTAACTAACTCGATCATGAGCTATGTAGTTGAACCGTCTTACATAAGAATTTAGTTTTTTTCTTATCTTGGATGCGATATGGGTCTGAAAACCATGAATAATGATCTCGATTAAATAAATAAAAACGTTTAAGTAGTTTAAGTGGTTAACCACAATGGGGTTGAGCTGAGGTTAATGGTTAACCAATCACGTTCTTCCCAAGGTATTTTTGATTCTATAACCTGGTTAAATGGGTGTACTGCATGGTGTAAGATCTCTTTCTGCCTCATTCTTTTATGTGGTTTGAATAAAAGTGGAGTAATCTTACGATGTAGATGGACCATTTTAGTCATCGGACCACATATGATAACAGTCAATTTTATACATTATCAGCCTTGGATCAATAATTAACCACATATGGTACAATTGAAAGTGTA
Organism: Spergularia azorica; assembly: GCA_038382645.1. NCBI lineage: Eukaryota > Viridiplantae > Streptophyta > Magnoliopsida > Caryophyllales > Caryophyllaceae > Spergularia > Spergularia azorica. Next base: position 5,255,083 of record JBBYHQ010000009.1, read on the forward strand.
GGTATTGAATGTTACGTTGAGAGCGAGGTTCATTCGTTGTTCGAGAAATGTCGAGTGGTACGCTTAATTATGTGTGAAAATGATATGTTCCATTTCCTTTTCGTGCATTGATATATATTTTTAGGGTTACATTTACAGTACTTGAAATATAACAATATCAAATGTATGAAGTTATATATTCAACTCTTTCGTGCTTTTGTTAAGTTACATTTTTCTTATGTAATGTGTCAAAATTATGTAAATGTTGCCTTCAAAAAGTAAATTATTGTAAATGTTATGGCACCATTATCTTATTATTTCTTTGTATTGCCTTGCTGTTGCCTATAATTATCAAACTTGATTATCGATCATAATGTATATATAGACCATTTTAGTTGAAGACTTGAAGTTCATATAAGAGATAAATGTACGTGTACGTTGGAAATTTAAACAAGTAGAGTACTACACATTTATCTCTTATACTCTGTAAAGACTAAGAATAATGATATTGAAGGCCGATGATTATCATACTTGTAGCGAGACTTAAAATGTAAGCGTTCTTAGCTTGTAGTTCACAAGTTTGAATCAAGATCAGAGTTCAAATACCACGAGATGTCAGTTCTAATTATCGATTTATATACAGTATAAATCAATTCATATAACATTAACTATGGAGTAACTAAATTTGTAATTCAACTTATAAAGCTAGAGCAAAAAAGTTACGAATGCTGACCAAAAGGCTATAAGTGAGGAAGAGTCTTTGGTAGTTCATTCATTCCTGCACATAGGACGTGTCAAATAGACACAAGGAAAAGTTATAGCAGAGTCCGGGCATTTTGGTGCTTAGGTATGTAACACTCTGGTTATTTCACTGCCCTTTTCTTCCTATTATGTCACGTCCACTCACCATACACGTACTGTACCACTGCACCTGCTATCTCACTGCACACTTCACAAATTGAAGTACCTATGACTAATCATCGATCATTTACCTCTAAACTTCTGTAATAATTTCTTATTTTTGTATAAAATATGTACTCGTATATTATAGAGTGAGTAGCAATTTTCCAATCTCTTTGTAAAATATTAAACGAAACGAGTGTAATTATCTACTCCGTATTAATCTAGTCACTTTATTTCGTTACACGAGTTGAGTTTTTGAGTATTCTGTTATAAATTCGGGTCAGTCGATACCATAAAACTAGTTTATGGGGATATTTTTTGGTACAGCTCTACAAGTATACAAACTCTCAATACGTCATACGTGATAGCCTAAAAAAGACTCTCAAGTCTCATTACGTGATAGAGTTTATTTGCAAGCTCATGGAAAGCGTTGTCCGAAGATTACAAGCCAAGTCATAGAAGTTTCCTATACTCTACGCCAGGAGCCTAAGCCCTGTATGTCGTCTTAGTCTAACTACCGTATTTTTTTGTTTTTTGACAACGTCTAAATGATATACATAAGTAAATAAAAGTAAAAAGCAAACAGTGATTTTCTAGCAACTATAGCTAGCTAGTTTGTGTGCTTCCTCTATATCACTCCGATGGACCTTCAAAATAGTGCATTAGTGTATCTGCTTACCCAAATCTCTCACTTCACCCAAATGCCATTTACATGTAATATCGGTGACAGCTTGGCCTCGTAACATCGTATTTACTGCGTGGGAAATTTCAACTTAGTTTGAGAACATAATATCTGAACAGAGAATGAATACAAGTAATAAGAATAGTGTTTTAATTGTAGTGAGAATTAAGGTTGGCCTAATGGTTATTAAGATATCAACCTATCTAGAGGTTGACTTTAGTTCGAAAAAAGGTTAACCTAATGGCAGGCCAGGGAAGTGAAAACCCCACCTTTCGCTTTCCTGTTTCTTCTAATGTTATGCCCCAACACAGTAAGCGCAACTAGCAAAATCCCTTCTCAGATGGCCGAATAATTCTCACCCTGTCCATCCAAAAAGTGATCACAAAGAGATTTTGGAGGAGTGTAGAGATATATAGTCTAGGATAGGGCCATTATTGAGCCTAGGATTTTGAAGTTGTCTACCGAAGTATTCGTACGTCGTCGTAGTGCATATATATGACAATGATGATGATGACTATAAAGAAGCATCCGTGTAATCCGTTCTAGTATCACTATCTCTCACACTACTTTCATGTGAAGATCCTTTTCATCCAACTATTTGCCCCGACCGTCGCATTAGAACTCAGTTATGATAAAAATGCCTTACTAGTGCACACTGTTTAATTTGCGAGAGTTTAGTATAAAGTATAAAGCTCTCACCTAGGAATGTTTGTATGCAGCACGTACTGTGTGATTGAGCTAGTCATATGTTGTAGGACTTGGCACGAAAATTTTCTAGGTGATGAAATTTTGTTAAGTTTTCGATTTCCAATGGAGCAGGATTAATTATTCTTTGGTTTTGGTATATAATGGAATAAATCAAAATGGCTCATCATAGAATAATTATCGGTGCTTCTTATTTTGTGAAGTAGCAGTCAGTCGATGCGATTCTCAAAACAATTTTCATTTTGGATCATCCGTGCGAAGTCTCTCTCTATGTTCCAATAGGGGTAAGACTTGCGTACATCCGAACCCCCCCCCCCCTCCTTACTCCGCCTTATGGCGGAGCCTTTAAAAGCACTAGGGTAAAGATGTAGTTGTAAATATGTTGTTGATGAAACTTTGTTAAGACCTTGTATGATTTAGTTTAAGTACACTGGACTTAATTCAGATCAGATTCAATGCTCTAATGAATTAGTACGTAGACCACGACCCCGCATAACCTCAATCACTAGAGGTCTTGAATTCGTATTCAGTGAATACAACAATGTTATATACTTAACGCCCTGTGATCTACTTGATTAGGCCTCGTTTGATCAGACTTCTTCTTGATTTGATTTGATTTGATCTGATCTGATTTGAATGGTTCCATCTAATCTAAACTAATTTGGATGAATCTGATCTACTTTAAAAGAATTTAATCCAATCTGAATTTGTTGAAAATTAAACTGAATATAATTAAAATACCAGGAAATATACTAGTTTCACTGATCATTATTTGTACCATTATCATCTCGCGTAATTTAATTTGATCTGATCTTATTAGAATGATTTTGATCTGATGTGAATACACCGTTTTTAAAGTTGTATCAACCAAACCTTACAAAACTTTGAGTACATGCTATATGCAATTAATGTGGATGAGAGGGCGTTGTATTAATTTGGTGCAAGGTGATGTTATGGATGCAATGTCATCAGATAAGACAGTTGATGGAAACACAGAAATTGCAAGTTCCACAATAGAACTGTAAAATTGTTGGATACCACTTTAGTCATTTAGTATTTGTAGAAAACACAAGTACCTCTTAAAGTTGGAAAATGCGTCGCACTCCACTGGTAAAAAAAATAAAAATCGAATATTAAAATTGATAAGAGGATGATTGATATTTCTATTTGTAGCCAAGCAATTGATGTTGGTACTGAATAGCCTAAAGCATATATACCCAACTTAGACCAATTTATATTTACTGGCGAATCACCTAAAGAGTGGTTTTTAAAAGCTCAAAGATTAGATAAATCACTTCTAAATATTTGATTCTTGGGTCTTTGTTATATATTCTTCCAATTTATCCACTTTGTTGGTCAAAATGAAGGTTCTTTTCTTTTCTATGCTCCAAATTGTAAATGAGGAATTACATTATATTTTCGGCATAGAAACAATGACTTTATCTGCAATTGTAGATTGCATTAATCAGTTTCAGTTTCAATTCAGTTAGATTACCATTTTGTGAAATACTACCTAGTTGTGGAATTCAACCAGCTTAATGATCGACAAGCTTATTCTAAAAGTTACTAGGAACTTCACTTTCTCTTTGGTATGCTCGAATTTTAATTTCCTCTTCTCCAACAATCTCAATTCTGGGACTTCAATTTCGGTTAAAGATTTCTTAAATCGAGTTCAATTTAAATTAAATTGGAATTCGTTTTTTTTTTTTTATGAAACATTACTTATTTGTGAAATTCAACCAATGTAAGTTAGGATCATAAATTGGACAAGATAGATTCTAAAAGCTACCACAAACCTCACTTACAGTCATCACGCGTTCGCAACAAATTTTATATTTTGAGTACGTGGTATAAAGAGGATGAAGGTTGGTCTAGTGGTTAGAAAATGAAGCTGCCTGGGGTTGTGCCGCGTTCGAATCCTCATAACCACACCCCCCGTAGCATTAACTGCAACTATGTACCAAAAAACGAATACTTGTGATATAGGGAAAGGGTATTTTAACTTATAAGTTATAATTAATTAATGACATTTTTTTTTACAAATTAAGGTACTTTATTGATTTTCATGACAATTCTGACAAAAAATATGTAGGATTTCATCATAAAAATGCTATGATATTAGAAATTCAAATTTTATTTTGACACCAAGTAATTAGTCTATATATTAAAATTTTTTATACGACATTTCTTATTATAAACTCCGGTGATATGTCCACCGTCTATAATAATAACGGCGTTGCACATCAAAATATTTTTTCATTAGTATGAAAAATAAATGTTTATTTCTAAAGAACATACTCATCATGCTATTAGCACGTTCATGTTCATTAGACTTTTGTTGTTGGGTTATTAATTGGGAGTTTTAATTACTTTGAAATGAATAGATGTAGGGGAAGCCATGTATGTGAGATGTTTCTTGCTTTAATCATGTTTTGATCTTTTCTTGCATGCTAAATTTTAATGGTGAACATTAATAATATCAATGACGTATTATTATTGAAAGATAAGAAAGAGAAACATTGATAAAGATTGAAATTAATAAAGCAAAGGGAGAAAAAGAAGTTGGGAAGAAAGAGCAAGATAGAGAAGACAGAAAATCACCCACGAGTGACGAGTGAGAGGTTCAATCGTTGGTGACAACTTGATCGATCAAGTCCTTTTCCAATTGACAAAAAATCTAGCATATTGGCCCTCTTCATGGGCCATATATTTGTTTAAATTGACCACACACGAATATTGAGCTACTATAGCAATGTGATTGTGTATGATTTTCTATACATGACGCTTGTTTTTGGATGACCTTGTTTTACGGGAACAACTTATGAGTTTATCAGTGACGTAAGTATTAAGTATTTGTGTTTTGATGATGGAAAATCTTAATCTTTAGACTAAACGAAAAATAGTACTTACGTTTTTAGAGATTTATTAGGCATAACACGATATATTATCGTTGTGTGTTCTGCTACCGTTTGGGGGGTGCCTTTGTTCACCATGGATCACTCGTGCTCCGCTTGATCGTGGGTCTTTGTGGGCAGTGGCGGATCTAGAAAAATAAATTCCCGGTGTCCCAATAATATTTTTCGGTGTCCCGCGCTGATTTTATAGGACATTTTCATAATTTCTAGTACAAATATTTGCATTTCGGGAAATTTTTCCGGTGTCCCCAGACCCCCCTCCCTCCTTCATAGATCCGCCATTGTTTGTGGGTGATATATTCGGGGATCATGATGTATCATGTACATGTGTGGTTGGCGTCAAACATCGGCATAATGCTCTTCGTGACACGTAGGTTGACATCTGTTATCGGTCAGGGATCTCGGCTGAAAAAGAGGTTGACATTGGTTTAGTTGGTGCTGATGGCCGACCTCCCCACCAAGCGGACATGCTGCTTTATTCATGGGATAGAGGGCGCGACATTTGCGTCGATTTGACTCAGACGGGATTGATTGATTTTGAAGCAGGTAAGGTGGTGGGGAAGCGGTCTATCGTAAGCGTGCTAAGTATGAGGCTAGGTGCGCTGCTTTGGGTTATGGCTTCCTTCCCTTCTCTTTTTTTTCTTTGGGGGACTTAGAGCCTACAATAGTTGATCTGCTCAAGCGGATCCAGCAGTTCTCCAGGACGCAGGATATCGGTGCATAGGCTGTAACTCATATTTTTACTAGGATTGGTTTTTCCATAACAAACGGTGTGGAGGCTCAGATAATATCTCGGCTCCCCACCAATTTCTTGTAAATTATTTTTGACCATACGTATTAATAATATAATTATTATAAATTAAAAAATGTTAGTCATAATATTATAAGTAATATAACTTATGGATTAACCTTTTACAAAATTGTTGATAAATGAAATAGTAGTGTTCATACAAAATGCACTGCAAAATGTACATTACCATTTTAAATATTGTCCATGGGATGGGAATGTTATTTCTTAATGCTTCTCTTACATAGAGATAGAATAATACAACTTTATGTCGGATTGCTAGCTAGCTAGCTAGCTAGTAGCCAATTAGCCTATATATCTAAGAAAATCTCATATTGTTACACTAAAATTTAAGTTCAAAGAAAAAATCAACGATAATATAATCTTTTGGAAATGTATGTCTCACCTGGGTTGCCTTGTAAATGCTGAACATACATCATCGCTAATGTTATAATACGAGTAATAATGAAGTAACAACAAGTGTCCACGACACTATGTCATCCACGATTCCATGCGGTACATTTCTCCTCTAAAGGTTCATTCAGACTTTTTGAGTTATGCGAATCATTGTTTCTAGACAGAAATACGAGTAAGTATCGTAAACAATAATAAAACCGTAAAAACAAAGGTGACTTTAATTCATTACTCTTGAAGGCTCCAAGCCTCCAACAACATTTTTCTGTAGCAAAAAAATCTGCACAAACTTATAAATTCTAACCAAAAGTGTAAATTCCCCATGCGAAACAAAAGAAATCAGGCAAAACTCTGTAATCTTTATGTGTCGGCAAAGCATTGGTTGGGTCAGTGTAATTCTCGTGGTATAGAACCAGTTTTCCGTACGGGTTTTCTGGGTCGTCCGTACGGGGTCCGTACACGTGTCGGCCAGGGGACACCTTATTGACCGTTGGAGAAAAGGCGGCTAGCTTATTCCAACCTGACTGACACCTGATTCACCCGTTTCTCCACTTGCTTCCTCCTCAATCATTTTCAACTCTCAGTTTTTTGGTACTACACGACTACATGATACGTTTTCCTTTAATTTACCATGTCCTAGATGCCATTTTCCTATGTGCATCTTCTTTTGCCATTCCTCTTCTGTACTCCGACACTCCGTATTATAGTCATAGATATACGAGACGAGACGAGATTGCTAGTTTGTTGGAACGAATTTGATTAAGTTACCCAATAAAGTGAAATATATTAGAACACGAATTAGTTAGTTTTGTTCAAGAAATATATATAGGAACATTGAGGAACATATTATGGTCAGTTTCGGCTTGATGGCGAACATCTTGTTGGGGTGAGGCGCCAAGGAGTAGTACCGGCCCATGTCCATAAGTTCAGTGAGGTTTCTTCCTAAAACTAATTGGCAATAGGAGTAACTCAAGACCTTATAAACATTTTCCACCCACTTCAATTCTTCGATGTGAGACAACCGCTCACACATAAATTTCCAACACATCTTTTTTTGATGTTGGTGAAGAGTGAGGAGACTGAGAACTCTATTTATCTCCCGGTCTTCTCATTGTGTTTAATTGCTAGACTACTCCCTCAATATGTTTTCCCCAATTCTTCTCATTTGCTTTTGAACCTAAGCTTAGAAAGTTTAGAGCAAATGGGATGAGTTCTTGAGTATAAGAAGGGTTGTAATGTGGTTGGAAGATACGCCAAACTATAGAAAACATACGAGAAAAATAAGCGAAAACGATCTGATGACATACTCAACCCGGACATCCGTAACCAAAAGAAGTAAGCCAGATTCGTTAACAAATATTGAGAAAGTTTGAAAGGTATCGACGACTATTCCGTAAAATTTACCGTATACTATGTAAAAAAACAACTACAATTTACCCCAAAATAATGCTGCAATTTACATTATGCACCTTTGAGGATTGAGAGTAAAAAATCAATTTAGAAAAAGAGAAAAAAAAAAGGTGTCCCCTTTGAGAATTTTCCGCCAATTTTGCTGTCTAAAAAGTTCAAATCTTTATGCAACTTTGAATGAATTCCACCAGAATCTACGAATTCCAAGAACATAATTCCAAATTCCAATTCACATAAGACTCATTTCAGTAAGTTAATCAAAGATATATCTACTTAATGAAGTGGGTCATGTTCTTTGTTTGTGAGTACTTGGGTGATAATACAACAGTAGAGTATAGTTGAAGCTTCACTATCCTTTGATCTTGATAGATTACATAATTTTTGTAATCTTAGAAACTAATTTTTGCTAATTACTTACATTATATCTTTGTGGGTCATTTTGGTTGATTATTTTGGGAGAAGTTTGTGCCCAGAAGATGCATTGGTTTGTGGGAATTCTGGGTTAATTAGCAAATTTGCTTAGAAATTAAGTAAAATGAAGTTGGAGATTCCTTGATTTCTGAGTGAGTGAGTGAGTGATTGTTAGGTTAAACACCCAAAAATGATAATTAAGTGATTAAAAATGTTGTAGATTAGGGTTTGATAGGGTGAAAGATTACCATTTGTGTTGTTAATAACCATGGAACATTGGAGAGACAGAGCTTATGATAGGATTCGATTGCGCAAGCTGATTGATGATCCCAATTTTCAAGCTTGTTACTGTTGGGTATCAATCCAAGTCCCACATCGAAGAAACAATGAAAGAGTCGTTGGTCCACATTTGCTTATTAGTATGAGGTCTTTTGGGAAGAAAGAGGAAGTCAATTTCAAACCCGTGCGAGCTTGTAGCTTAGCCCAACGCGTACAATATCATACTAATGTTGGAACTCGGAGGACTGGTGATTCTATTATGGCTCATTGATTGTCAATTGTCAAATGTTCGAGTCTCTACTACTTCAATCTGTTATTGGAGGTTGTTAAGATGGGGTTTCGTTCCAAGATTTGATCTTGATGGTTTAATGAGGCTGAGGGCTTGCTTGGATTAGGAGTAATTATTAGAGGGGTAATAGGAGCTACAATAAGGGGAAAATTAGAGAAAATGTGGTGGTTGAGGGAGGAAATGAAGGTGGTGGGGGGAGGAAATGAAGGGTGGAGGAGGAATCATTACCCCCCATATGGAAGTAATGCATTACCCTAGAGAGGAGGGGAGTAATGCATTACTCCCATAGGGGGGTAATAGTTCCTCCTCTACCCCTTATTTCCTCCCTCTGCCACCACCATTTCTACGATTTTCCCCTTATTTTAGCTCCTATTACCCCCTAATAATTACTCCCATTCCAAGCAAGCCCTGAGTTGTTGACATTGTGATCACATGAAGTGGGATTGGCTGTTCCTATGGTGGTTGTAGTGCATAGTTTCTGGGGGAGGGTCAGGCTGGGGGTATTTTGGTGATGGAAAATCGATGTCAAATAGTTTAGGAAGAACAATGTATTCGTTTCTCCAAAGTTAATTTTTATGAATCAAGTTAAGTATGTGATCACTGATTACACTTGGCCCCGGTGTTATGTTGAGGTTGTATCACTATTTACAAAGGGGAAGCCAACCCCTCTGTCAGTGCGGCCAATGTGAATGATTACAAGCTTTGGATGGTGTCTGATCAATGTCTCACTATCTGGGAAGGGATTTTTAGTCTTGGGACTGAGCATGCACGCGGTGTTGAATTAAGTGTAGTTGAGGCAGTTCAGTGTGTAGGGATATTTATAGACACAATTTGGGGTAGCTAGCGGGTGGAACTGATAGAGGAAACTGACCTTAAGTTGTTCATATCCTTTTGTTTCTCAGGGCTGTTTTGGTAGACCTAATTCATTGAGAGAGACTCGTAGGGTGACAATTGATAAACAAGAAGTCGATCAAGAACAAATGTACAACAATAGAGGACACAAAGTGAGACAAAAACCGTCCTGGTTATGTTTTATAGAAGATCCACGGAGAAAAGGCCATAGTCCAGCACATGCTGTTTCGGCCTAATGAGTTTGCAAAATAATGTCTTGGCCTAAAATGGAGTGTCTAAGTGTCGTGTTGTATTGGACACATAACCTGTCGACACTTCAGGTATATGGAGTGTCGAGGTAACATAGACGAACACAATGCATCTCATGTTTGCTTCTCGTCCTTGCATGAGTATATATATATAAAGAAAGAGAGTACTACTGAAAAGGTTCTTAAAGATGAGACTTTGCCAACATTAAGAAGGCTTGTAGTAGTCTTTGTAGGGTGGGTTACTGGGAAACATTTGGAAATCTCCTTTAGAAGTATTTATCTATTCTACAGATTGTGGAGTTGATTACTCTGTTTCCAGATTATCTTTCATATATGGAGGGAATTTTAAGTTTTCCAGTCTCTATGCAGTATCCAGTTCCTACCCTCTTCACATTTCAATGCCATTGACATCTTTGCAAACTGGGGCTGCTGAAACATAGTTCTCACCGCGGTATTTACTTATTACTCTTCCCGGAAGAGGATTTTCTGAAGTGGTATGGAGCAGCACATCTAAGTAAGCAGCCTTGACATTTGAGGATGAAACTCTTTAGGATCTTTATCTAGCAACTACACATGTGTATCCCTCTCTACTAAGGTATTTCCCTAGTTTGTGATTATGTAGAATGATCCAGTACTAAATTCCGGTCCTTGGGCATGGCTTTATTTTGAAACTCCTGTGCTTTGGCGGGCTGAGTTTATGCGCATTGGGTGTCCAATTTCCTTTCCGAGAGTATGTTGGATAGCTGGAGTCAAGTGCTGCATGCCAAGGGGCAACTCTGATAAGGGCTTGATAGAGCTCATGTCTGAACCTCTGTTTGTGGCATTTAGTTCTTTTCAGTTGTACATATATTGAGTACATTGTCCATGTCTCGTCACTGAGTGATACCTAATCAAGTCTACTGTCATCTGCAACTTTGTCTGATGACAATTTCTTACAACTGAAGAGGCTGTTGGCATTGTTCTGGTTTCTCGTGCTATGACTAAAACCGGTCTCCTTGTGCTTACAGACTCTGCAGTGCTAGAATTACACATGCTTTCATCTACATCAACTGAGGTTCTTGCTGAGTGTGGCGACTACATGAAATGCTGCTGTTCACAGGTTGTATGTTTCCACGTCTATAAGTGAGTGCGCATCTGTGTGCTCATGGATACAAAGATTTACTGCAATATCCATTTCAACAAATCCTTAACGTCAATATAACTTAGCCTGAACTGTCATCTGAAACCGCCACTGTGATAAAGTTGATATTCATTCCGCGAAAACTATTGTAGGTTTCTCTTTGAGCAGTTTGGATCTTAGGCACTTGTTATCTTAGTTTGCTGGTGTCTGGGGTTTTCTCTGACTTGCCAGTTACATCAGACCAATTGCATGTTCATTCTTTGTGTTTGGTAGACTTGTAGGAATATTGTCCTTCACAATGTCTGTGTGCATCCTAACTTCATCATTGTCACTATTCCTCATCCCTTCTCTTAGTAGAAACGCGTTGATGTCTCATGTCTCGACCTTCATCTCATTCATTTTACTTAGGCACCGTAATTACAATCTACTTGTCTTTTGATGACTTCTATTATCGGATTTCCATTATGAATTCAACCATTTAGAAGTAGGTCTGTCGAATGGGTCGGGTAGACATGTCACATGTCTTGGTAAAATATGTTTCAAAGTGTTTTTCCTCTTTTTCTTCCGGGCCGAGTAGGGGTAGTGGCTAGAAGTCTAGAACCAAAGGGGGGTCGGGTGCCCTTGTTGAAGATAGTGATGGTCAACTTTGGCTGGATCAAGTTGCACTAAGGCTGTTTGTGCTCATTGATTTGAATGGATTATGAATTTTGTTTGCTTTCTTTTCTTGTTTATGTGGCACTCTCTAAAGTCTAAAGAATGATGGATATTTTAATCTCTCTCATTGGAGTATTGAACAAAGGATCATTTGCTAGGTTTTTTAGGTGTAAAATTTGCATTTTGTCATACCATTTTTGTAAATAACCAATCTCTTCTTCTTATTGAGAATTGATATCTACGAATATGTGACGGTTTAGCATTCCCTATGTTGAAAGATTTGAAAGTCAGATATTAAAGATCTAAAAAATTATATATAACCGTGTAATGTTATTATACCCAACACAACTCTAGTGCCAACGTTTATGCTGAAACCTTATTCTTTCTGCTTTAGAGGCTAGAGCTTTCACCCCTGAAGGATATTGTGTCGAATGGGCTCGACGTTGAATAGCCATCAAAAATTTTGGAGGCAAAGGTGACGCAGGTGGTGATGAGCAATTATCGACTAGTGGCGGGAGGTGGTCGAGGAGTTCAGTAACTGGTGTAGGAGGTTATGCCAAAGAAAAAGAAGAAGATAAACATTATACTACTCCCTTCATTTCTTTCGTTTCTTTACACTGTGCCTGAAGGAAAGTAGGAAACCCAGACCCGATGTAAAGAAATGAAGCTAATGGAGTATACCTCTATATTCAATGACTTCATAGATCATGAAATCACACTTATTGGATTCACACTCAAGTCCCATAGCATAGCCACAAATCATGTAAACCTCAAATATGATTGCACAGAAAGTTCATAGAAAAACAACTCAAGCAAAGCCCTGCCAAGTGCCACTCTCTCCTTCTCTCCTCTCTCTCCCTCTCTCTCTCACTCAGTGTAGCTGTCTGCTGAAAGTTACCAGCAAAAGGTTCCTCAAAACCCAATCCATTAAGCTTCTACATTTGACAAAAGGATACATAAAAATAAATACCAAACCCACAATCTTTATCCTTCCTATCATACCTTCTACACTTGTAAGTGCTTGCTTCATCATTCCTTCAAACTTATGGTAATAATTTCACTCCCTCTCAATAATTGAGTAAGCTCCAATCATCATATAGTAAGTAGGATACTTCAAGATCACTCTTTTAAGCTACACTATATGGAGTAGTATATATTATATCTCATTGACTCTGCATTTTACTCCTTGTTTTTTTGCTGATGTTTGTACATTGAAAGGATCTGTTAGTTAATGTTGGGTGAAATTCTAGTGGGTTTGATGGGTTTTCTCAAGATAATGATTTTCTGCAAGTTTTCAGCTTCAATGTTAGGCAGTTTCTGGGGTTTATATGCAACTGTTGAATAATGAACAATGAACAATGGGATTCTTCAAAGTTTGTAAATTTCTTAGCTGTTGAATATAACAAGGTTGATTTTTATTTGGGTACAATATCATATTGTAGAGGAAACTGAACTTTTTAAGATCAAATTTTGATTGATTTTCTTGTATTTTTGGTGTATATATACTATACTATATAATGGAATCATGGTGTTTTGATTCTCTAGACAAGGAGTATGTACCAAATGAAACAATAACACCATCTGATTCAGTCATTAGAAGCAAAGATGTGTTAATTGGGTGGGATTTCAAGGCACCCTTTAGTTATGAGGATAGTATGTTAGTCCCAAGTCAATCAGTGGAAAATTCTGGTTTTCCTGAAGTAGGTTTGTCTGAAATCATAAGTAAGCAGTGTCCCCCTGATTCACCAAAGAATGTGTTCTACACTGATGCCACTGTTGGAGACATTGTTAGTCCTAGAATAGTGAGCTCTGATCCTGTTTCTGTGGAGGAGGAATCAAGCTCGAAGGTCTCGAGTTCAGTAGTGGACTCGAATAGTCGAGAATCGTCACTGATTGATCTGAAATTAGGTGGATTTGGTGATAACCTGAACTGTAATTCATCTAGAGCAGCACCCTCTTCAGCTGAGTCTTCGACTCCAGTGAAAAGAGTTCGAGGGACAAGCTTTGGCTCTCAGACTGTATATTGCCAAGTTTATGGATGCAAGAAAGATCTTAGTTCAGCAAAGGATTACCACAAGAGGCATAAAGTTTGTGATGTTCACTCAAAAACCAGTAAAGTTATTGTTAATGGAATAGAGCAGAGATTTTGTCAGCAGTGTAGCAGGTCGGTTTTTCTCTCTATCCTTTGTAATAATGTGTTCATTTTCTAGGCAGTAGGTCGAAATTCGAGCCATGATGTTTTGTTATAATGTTCTAATTTCCTTTTCAGACGCCACTTTTCAATCTTTATACATTGCTTGTTAAGTTGGCGGAAATTACTCGGTAGTTTCAGAAAAATTCAAGCTCACAATTGTTCTCTGAATGCTTTGGAAAGGAGAAGCTCCCACGAAATTTACCTTGTTTACTTTTAGAGTTCTTTTTTTTGGGAGGAAGAACCCACCAACTAGACAGGCTAAAACTTTGGATTTGTGGTTTCTCAAGTGTTTATAAATCACTTTCTCAAAGTCATATGAAGTTAGTAACCTGCATTTTCTTGCCCTGATTTGTCAGTATACCGAAAAGTGTTGTGTCAAGTCAGCTTGCACAATTTTCTTGTAACTAGTAGTTCAGGGAAATCATCAGGTTCAGGTTGTTTATGTGTTAACTTCCATTGTTTTTGCTTCTTGATAACTTACCTAATCCGAGTTCACTAGGTTTCGAAAATGGTTTTGCTTTGTCGTTATCAGTCTACCTATGTTGTAGTAACTTCCATTTGTGCTTCTTGATCATATACTCGTCTTCAAAATATCCGAAAATGGTTTGCTTGCCATTTACAGTTTATCTCATTTGGTCTGATACATCTGATCGAGGCATTTTGTCGGCAGTCCAGTATCTTGTCAAAAGTTTACTTGATTGTCTTGCCTTCAATTTTCTGGTTAAGCTTTCTTGATTATTATGTGGTCCCTCACACTTGATTATTTGAATCCATTGTCCCCAGTCTCCCCACTTCATAATCTCTGTTGTCCTTTTTACTTAGCTAGTTGATTTTCTCTCTTTTCTTTAGGAATATCCACCTCATCTATCAAGACTGTATGAGAACCCATAGAAGAACATCTATGCCATTTAGAGAAGATGGTTTTCGTTTTAATTGTTCTTTATAAATTATGTACTTGATCGCATATATTTTTATCGGATGCAAGTGCATTTTTGTTATATAATAGATCCTAGCTTCTTGTTGTAGTCGGAAGCCTTTGAGACACAAGTGTAGTATACTGTTGTTGTTGTTGTTGTTGATAGATGCTAGATGCTTGTCATGCAGGTTCCATTTGCTGGGTGAATTTGATGATGGCAAGCGCAGTTGTCGTAAACGTCTTGCAGGGCATAATGAAAGGAGGCGGAAACCTCAAGTAGGCCACTACAGTGGCAGAGCTGGCAGATCTTTTTCATACACTGGTAATAAAAACCTACGTTGGATCGTATCTTGATTCTGTTTCTTTCAGATTGGCAGATGTAAGCTTTTAGACACTTCTATTTGGGGGCGTGGGGATAGGAAATACTACTTTAGAATTTTGTTGGGAAGATCAAATTTTGGTGCTGGTTGCCTGTTGCTGTATGTGGTTCATATATTTCGACAATCTTTCTTCGACACTTTCTGTTGCTTGTTGACTCCAGTCCCATCATGCGCACATGTGCACATACATAATCTGCATGTCGGTATTTGGGGTCACTTGCACTCATTCTGGCTAATTTTTCCGTCCTGTGACTTGTACTGCTGTGTTATTGCATATGGTTATGCATTTCACAAAATTCACTCCAACACCATGCAGTGTCGTTGAACATTAAGGTAGTATCGTTAGAAACAGATGATTTATAGCCATTTTTCTTACTCTGATTATCCTTTCTGATAACATAGCAAATGTCATGCAGGCTCTGTTGGCAGCAAGTTTCAACAGACTGGAACACCACTAACAACGGCATCTTTTATTTGCCAAGATATTCTTCCAAGAGGCGCGTCTCATGCTGAAAAATCTGCAACAAATGGCTGGGGTGCTTATATCAAGACCGAAGATGGAATAGACTATTCACAGAAGTTGTCAAATATATATACAAATGGACAGCATCAGGAAAGTTCAGTTATATCCCCTCTTCTCTTAGGAAAACAGTACTCATCTGTTGACAACACCAGTAGCAACAGGTCGAAAAGTCTTTTGGGAGAAAATGTGACTCAGATTCCACACGAGTTAGTCTCTCGTTCTTTGGTTAAAACGAACTCATTAGGGAGTCAAGACTTCACACTTTGTGACGCAGCATCAACCGTTCAAGGATTACCAGGCATATCAGAGTCCGGTTGTGCTCTCTCTCTTCTGTCATCTCAATCACAGAACTCTTTTGTCCATCCATCCAGAATAGCTGGAGCTCATACTTTCAATATACTAAATAGAAGTCCACACTATAGCGTCAACGAGGTGTCTGAAAAGCTCCTTGGAGTTGGCTCACAGGGTATGACAAGTGGAAATCAAAACAGGTATCCCTTGTGCAGAAATAATGATACTGCCATGCCAGTGCATAGTAATGGTGATACTGCTAACTCTAGCTTCAGCAATGGGATTCTCCAAGGTTCTGATTTTGTGAATTCCAATAATCGAATGTTTTCTGAAGACGGGACCACTATTAATCTGCTTCAGTTGTCATCCCAGCTTCAACGAGTGGAAAGCCAGAGGCAACCGTTAACTGGCAAGCAGGATTCTGCAAGTTTCGGGTCTCTTAGGATGACATGATAGGCAACAATCAACATATGAGGTATGAGATTAACTTTTCCGGATTTATCTTTGCAATATATGTCTTTATCCATTATAATGGTTGTGCAAGCTGTGAGCATGGTGAACATAAGATATACTCCTATAATCTACTTATACCTAGGCTCAGTAAGAAACTATCCTTAGTCGTTATTGTTTTATTTTGGAAGAACAGGCCAAGCCCATTTCTAGAGCCTCTTAATCAGTTGTTAGCTAAGTTCACAGATGGCAGCATGTACGTGGTTATGACTTACGCCATTGTGTTCCCAGCACACAATTTCTACACCATACAAACTTGATTGGGCTTTAAGAGGCGTAGGAAATCTCAAATCAGATGTTACTGACTTGAAAAATCGACTAGTTGTACCAAAACCAGGCAAAAGACTGCCTTAAGTGTAATGTAGGGTTCCTTCCCTGCCTGAGAAAACATGGAACTGAACTCCGACTTGTTTGGAAATTGTGTGCATTGAAATCCTAGATAAAACGGCCTGCCCTTCCTTTGTCGTGGATTTTCTTTGACTCTTCCAATATACATGGAATAAAACTAGATGAATTGAAATGAGTTGGTTTGTTAGCAGACACAAAACTCAATAGACGTTAATGTGTAAGCTCAATCTATGTCAGTTCTGATCATACTGTGTCGTTTTTATTTAATAGTTAAACAGCTTTTCTCAGGTTGTTTTAGAATCGTACCCCTTTCCTTAGTCTTGACTGGTAAGAATGTTAAAGGATGCATACACCTCGATTTCCCATAACAGTCCCGCACCAAGCGATCTTCATTGATCTGATGCACATTTCAGATTCATTACAGCTTCTCTCCATTTGTAATGGCATTGCCTTCAAACATGAACTGAATTTGCTGCATTATCGTCTGTCTTTCAGGATTGAAGATATTTGAAAGTGAAATCAAATTGTAATAAAGTGGAGACAGGGAGCAGCATCCACGGCAAAGCTTGAATATGTTTGGTGTCTGCAATACCAATCGTCCCAATCGTCCCCAACACCCCTACACCTTCAAGTCCATAACTGTCAATATAGATGGAATAAAAACCCGAATCAGTGAACTCCTAAATAACTGTTTAGTGACAATTCTTCCTAGTAGGCTATGAGTTTCATAGTTCTAGTATCTGTTTAGTGAAAGAAAGAAAAAAATCATTGTGCGATTTAGCCATTTTCGACTCACCTGAAGACACTGGTGTATCATGGTTATTGTAGAATGGCATATGTTAATACAAAGACCATTCCCTTTCCGGGCTTTCACTTTAGTCTTACCTTGATGTTGACTATGTCTGGCAAATTTCTAGCGTATTTAATACGACTGCAATCTCATCTACATTCTACAGTCTAACTATAACAGCACGTTCTTCTCTTTTGGCTTCATGTCTCGCTCGATTGATTAGCATGTACACGATCACTAATGTTTTGGAAGCGAGCGTCAAACTTCAGAGAATACGTGATCAATAATTATTGCAAATCATTGAGAGAAGTTCGACTATTCTACTAAGTCATTTTCTCATATGAGATAGTTCAATTCTTCAAAAATTCGTTGATTTGTCTACTACTCGATGTCAAGAGTTGGAGTAGTTCTTTAAGTCGTCCACATTGAGTTTAAAGCTCGTACCATCAGGAATTGAAGACAGATATTTCCGTCTTATTTTCATCAGAACCTTCGGATGCAACATAGTCACTAAAATATCAAAATTTAACATCAATATGTCATCAAATCAATATATCAAAATCTAACATCAAAAGGCATATTGTATACTAACTGTTTCATATATCGACTTACGAGTTACGAGTCAGTCTCGTATATTACAAGAGTTCAATTCCGGTTAAAATTTACCGGAAAATATGCCATGATTTGCGACCAAGGTCTTTTCCTAATGAAGAAAGAGACTCTGAGCACAGCAGACAAATTACTGGTACTACGGTGGACCGACCATGACCTGAAATCTTACTGTGCATCAATCAATGTCACAGTTTTCAGGGAAAAAAAAAATCTGCTGCAGAGTTTACACCAAAATTATTAAAATTTAAACATCACCGACAAAAATTGAGTGAACTAAAGAACGATTTTTTTAAATAATGCTCTAAATTAAAAAAATTCAAGTTTTGGGTGGGGAAAGAAAATATTTACGTAGAATGGGTCCACGTAGGATCGGATACCCTCGAACCAAATTTGTACCAAAACCGCTATGGCGCGTGACGGTTATGACCATAACCGCTCAATTTTCAGACGGTTTTGGTGGGTTCTTTTTCCATCAAAATTGCAAGATTGACCAAAACCGCCCTAAAAAAAGAAGGTTTTGGTCCATAATCGCCCCAATTCGCAGCGGTTTTGGTCCATAACCGCTGAACCGCCCCAATTCTCAGCGGTTATGGGTAAAACCGTCACGCGCCGTGACGGTTTTGGTTTGTTTCGCCAAGAAAAAAAAAAACTGAAGCTAGCTTAGAGAATGCCAATCCTACATGGACCCATTCTACGTAAATACTTTCATTCCACACCCAAAACTTGAATTATTTGAATTTAGAGCATTATTTAAAAAAAACGTTCCAATATTTTGGTGCCAACATTTTTACACTAATTAATCAACATATTAAGGGCACCAATATGTCTTGTGGAACACCGTCTCTCAATAATTTATTGAGAGTCCAACGATATTATTTATATCGTGACTCCGTTTATATAATTAGTGACCGTTATACTACTTTTGGTAATCTTTTTAGTTAAAACTGTGACACTTAATCTAAGATTTGCAAAAGGGTTACTTTATAAATTTTAGCCAATTTTATACGATGGGATCCTCCAAAATCATAGATAATGTGATTTACAATAGTAAATTAATACAATCACTAAAAGTATTATCATTGTTACAAACACTGTAAAAAGATTCACTTTGTAAAACAGTATAATGGTCTCTTAATAATTTATTGAGAGACCGTCTTTTGTGACACTTTATTGCCACGGGTAAAACGAACTAAGGCATGCTCCCACACGCCGCAGTCACACACGCGTTGGTGGGAGCCTGCCTCAGTTCATTTTGACCGTGGATTTATTAGCTCCCTTTATTAACACATACGGAGTATGTGATTTAATTCCTTAATCTATAATCCAACATTTGAAACTATATATTGAATCTACAAACTTTATTAGATTTTAGAGCAAACTAGTTTATGTACCCGTGCAAAATTGCACGGGTAGTTTTGAAATGTAGGTGATGACTCGTTTTTATATTACATTTTTTATTATTCGAATAAAGCATTAAAATTTTTTAAAAAATAAAAATTAATGGTTGTACCCCTAAAAAAACAACGGGAGACATGTCAAAATCTCTTTTTTTGACTTACAAATTCGCTTGTGAAGACTCGTGACCCGCTA
>JBBYHQ010000009.1:5280498-5292124 GCA_038382645.1 Spergularia azorica
GTTATGAAATTATACGTTTCCGATGTAGATGCCGTATGGCTTCCTATCTATGAACAAATTCCTCTTTCAAAAAAAAATTACTTGCTTCGCATGAACTAGCTAGTACAGTACAAATTATCACTTCAAATTTATAATGGTCAGCGGAAATTGACTTAAGTTCCCTTCCACTATACTCGAAGACCAGAAGCACAAGAACTTTAGATTTCGTAACAATGTTACAAAGCTTAAGAAAAGAACGAAAACATTGGTGTGGTACTGTGGTGTAACAAATGATGGCACTTAGTTACATTTGCACGAGTGCAACATAAGAGGGTGTTTCAGCTAACAATCCACTAATCCAGTACATTGGTTAGAAAAGAGCAATGTCCGAAGTCATTAACTAGTGTGCACAACAATGCTCTGTTCAATCTGAGTGCAACATAGATCGACTTGTCGTCCAGGCTTCTCCCAAAATGCATCCAATGAGAAGTTTCAGTGAAGGTACTCAAGCCTGTTCCAGTTTGGGCGGCACTGCTGCTTATTCCTTAGGGTCATGTATTGCATCTTCAAGAAGAGCTCAATGGAATTATTTCTCTTCCAGAAAAAGCTTCAGGCGGGGATTTCTGCTGAAGTTCAAGTTGAAAAACTTCGCAAAATTCTTTTACCAGAGAGTTATGGGCAATCTCAATCAGTAAACTGTCAGAGGTGATTTCACTAGTAGTTGACTGACCGAAGGATGCCTGAACTTCTGTGAGTAGTTGCTTAATGCTTCCAACTTTACCGTCTTGTATTCCACAAGGTACAATCTGTTGGAACGGTTTCAAATCTGTAGAAACGTTTAGAGCTAATCCATGGTATGCTATCCATTGAGATGCTCGTATCCCAATTGCTGCTAACTTCTGGTTTCCTGAAACATACAATAGAGATAAATGGAGTTTTAGAGATAAAGAGAGAACATCACTGCTTCGTCCTAGACAGTAGGCATACTAGTTTCTCGGACAAATGTGGTTCACAACCACCAGTAAATCAGGAGAGATCAATGACTTGGCGAAAGCATTCAGAATGATATCACAGAAATAAAGAGGAGCCGTGTTCTACATCTGAGGTAAGAAGGATTCACAGGTTTCAACCTACTATAACATACCAGAGGGAAGGATTCATAGAAATAAAGTCAGACAACTGTAAAAGCTCAACCGTGTTGGTAATGAAGCGTTGCTGGGAAATTAATTCCATCTTGGGCAAGTATAGCAGAAGGATCAGGACAGTGAAACCATAATCGTGCACCACATGGTCCAATGATCCCCTCACTTACATCATATCAAAGACCTAAACTTTTTCCTATTTGACGGGAAAGACCTAAATTTGGTGGGATAATGTTAAGGAATTTATAACGGAAACTTCCTTTATCTTTATACAGGCCAAATTTTGCTCTGTCACATGATTATTTGTAGTAGTCAATGTCTACCAACGGATTTCATCAATCGAAGACTCAAAGTCTTCTTTAAGATTAGCTGACTCTATGACTCATATTTCTTTCTTTAGCTCTATTTTCCCTCCATTTCTTCCAAATCTCCCCTTTCTCCCGGATACAACGCTTCTACCTTTCATGACCATTATATTAATCAACCTCCCTTGTTTCTCTCTATCACTGATCCCTGCTTTTGATTGGCTCAATTCAACCTTCATTTAGGTCTTCTCGCCGACAAACACTTTCTCCACCTATATTTGGTCAATAATATCCCTCTGCCAAATAGTCGAGCATTCATCAGCCCATCTGAAAACCTTACAATAACACGTTCCACTTCTAAGATCATAAAATTTGCAACCAAACACCTCTTTCACAAATTGTCCAAAGTACAAGATCTTTAAATGGCAGCAGAAATGCCACAATTGCACCTGGTTCTGGTGGATGACGTAGAATTTAAGGAACTACTAAGAGATATATTGAGGTTGAAATGAGAACAAGTTCGCAGAAAAAACACACATGTAAATTGGAGGTAAAACTCGAAAAAAATAAAGGGAAAAATGGGTTAATAACTCAAATAAACCTCTGAGATGAAGAGACCCATCAGTGGCAGTGTTTTACAACATAAAGCCACACAAAAGCTAGTTTTTGGCAAAAAAGTTTTAAAAGGTCATTCTTAGCAATATTTGGTGTCTACAAGGTAGTAGAATATTAAAATTATGATTTAGCATTGCCATCAAATACAAGCGTAGCCAACATAATGGAAATTGAGGCCAAATCACAGCGGAGATCACCAACATGGGACAACTGAATCTTTGAATTACATAATATCTTGTTGAAGATTGCGGAAGATATGAATAGCTCATGTTATCATATGTGCAGTTTACATCCCAAACATCTTACTGTCATGTATTAAGAAAACCAACTTACTGTCATGTATTAAGAAAACCAAGGAAATTATGCTCAGTTTAGAAAGCAATCATACCGACCCAAACACCAGTTAAGCCCTCAATCCGGGAGGCTTCAATAGAAAATGTTGAAAAGAGAGCGCGTATCACCAATTCCTCAAGAGTCCTGAGGTACCAATGAAGATCCATTTTGTGATTGCGTAGATTGATAATAGGGTACATAACTAGCTACAGCAAAAACATGCATTCAGTTAGCATAAACCATTTGATAACGCACAGCAAACCAGATACATCACAAGACCTGTACTAAGGCTTTATGCAGAAAGAACACCAATCAACAACTACAATCACTACATTATAAATTTCGCCACTCTTAGCGAACAAACAGAAAAGAAATTTTGCAGTTGGATTTACCGCATATTTTTAGAACATGAAAGAGATCATACATCCACAATGAGTAATAAATAACATAGCAATCGGCAAGATTTAAAAAATAAATGCAACCCCAAAGACCAATATACAGATTTACAGATATTCAGTATGGTGTACCTGTCCAGGTCCATGGTAAGTAACTTCACCACCACGTTCAGTTCTAAAAACTTCATAAGGAGGATTATCCACATCAAAGTTCAAGAACTTCTCCGAACTACCAGTACCCAGGGTATATACAGGTGCGTGTTGCAGCACAATCACTGTATCAACACACTCCACATTCTTTTCAATCAAAGCTTTCTTCTCTTCAACAATAGCCTTTTGCAAAGCCCATGCCTTTTCATAAGGTACAACCACATTATGGAGATCAATGTACTCACACCTGCACGACATTAAATCACCATCATCAAGACGAGACTTACCACATCTATTACAGTGATACGAGTAATCACAAAACGGACAAATGCCTAACTCTCCTTAGAGTCTTAGACCCCCCCCCTTTCCCCCAAATCAATTTCCTTCCTCCCTAACATCGTATATTATGATGTGCACCATATCACTGTGATCCACTCAGTGAATATCGCCAACAAATCATATCAAACAACACTCAGGAAATGCCCTACTCTCCTTAGACCCCCCCCCCCCTCCCACCTAGCAGTGTCTTTTGTGAATACACCATATCACCGTGATTCATTCAGTGAAATCGACAACAAAACCTATCAAACAACACTCGGGAAATGCGTATAATCTAACCTTTTCAATACTGCACATCTTGAACGAATGTTTATCCCAACAAAATCGCGGTTGGGCAGATTTACAATGCCAAAGTGACAACACTTATAGGCACTAGTACTCGATTCATGATGACTCGGGTACTTCAAAATCGAGCGAGGAGCTACACAAGCCATCAAAATTGCATCCAAATGTGCTACAACAAGCAAGCAGAAATCAATTCCAAATTGAAATATAGCCCCTTTAATTAATTGAACTAAAATTCTTTATTATCCACAAAACAATACTACATTTAACAAAAAGGGTCTCTAAGTAAAGCAAGAACATAATCCAGTATACTAATCTCTAATCACTAATCACTAATTAACCTATCTAACTTGTGATCACTGATTAAGAAAAAACATGGGTTTGTTCTAAACAAGTGAACTTATTAATAAATGATGAGAGAGAATATGAGTATACCTCAGAAGACCAAAATTCCTTCAATGACGTTGCGAGTTGGAGAGAGAGAGAGAGTGATTTGTGTAGCTAAAACCACTCTTTCTGGGGTTTTGCGTGGAGAGGAGAGAGAGAGAAGGGTTTGGCGGGTAAAGGCGAAAATTCCAATGGAGGAGAGGCATGCGGTATGTCCGTAAACTCGTAAAGGTAGCACAGAAACGGAAACGAATAAATGATGTACCTGTTTAATTCAGTTCACAATCTCACATAGTAGAAACTCACGTGATAACGCTTCTTCAATTTTTCTAATATGTGCCCACAGAGCAGTTAATTTTCTGCCTTGATTAAGTAAGATTCCCACTTGAAAAAACATAATATGAGATTTCATCGATTAATTGAGAAAATCACCACTTAAATAAGGAAGGAAACTAACTCTTATCATGTGCCACTTGAAACGTCTCTTCACGATAATGTTAACGGAAACGGACTAGTGTTGTTCCCCAATTCAGTAGGGTATGAGGTTTTCGACCCTCAATTATCGAGCAGGAAATAGTGATATACGGAATATTGGTTAGTTGGCACCTCGCTGTCAATGCTTATACCATGCTCCAAGGGCTCCTTGGAGCATGGTGGTCCTCCTCACGATAGAGGAGTATGGACCACACTTAAAATAATTTAAGTGTGGTCCCTACTCCTCTATTGTGGGGAGGATCACCATGCTCCTTGTGCTTTTTGGAGCATGGTATAATTTACCCCTCGCTGTTAGTGTTCCGATCGGTTATTATTTTTTTTTCTTTTTCCGTATATGTTCTTTCCATTTCAAATGGAGTCAAAGACTAACTATTTTTTTGTTTTTGGGATATAATGGAATAAAGCCAAATGGCTCATAAAACTGCCTGTGCTTTTTATTTTGTGAAGTAGCAGTCAGTCGGTGCGATTCTCGAAACAATTTTCATTTTGGGTCATTCGTGCGCAACCTCTTATCCCGCCTTATGGCGGGAGTTTTTTAGGCATTGGGGTTAAAGATGTTGTTGTATGTGAACATCATGACTAACCTTGGACGGGTAATAGCTTGTACAGTATGAGTTTCTGTTTCTCATGCCAAGAGACTGAAATTCCCGGAACTAAAAAGTTTCATAGTAATCATATTGTTCAATTTTTTTTTGGTACAGCGGCAAAATTTTGAGAAATTAGTTGTTGCTAGATCACTTTCAGTCTCACGTTTGATTTAAGCATGTGTATGTAAACTACTAAACTCTTTTCTTCACGTGGCCACGTGGGATAAATGTTACACTCTTCTTAGAATTGAAAAAAACTACTTGTGTCAAAATCGTGGATTACAAGTTCATCTAACCCATACAAAAAAGTCATCATGTATGGCCATGTTCACGTAATCATATATTAGTTCAACAATAGCTTCAATTTAATCGTGCACCTTTTAAAATCGACCATATCGTACAAATGGATGATTGGAAGAGAGTTAGACAACTTCTAAACTGATTTTGTTTTTATATTTAGTGCAACTTTTTTCCAAGTGATCAGTTAGCATTTGGACCCTAAATTTTTTCTTATTCAAATGCTTATGAAATCATAAATGAACATAAATTTGTCTATATATACAAAATAAATCAATGATTGTGTCTAATAGTTTTCCTTGTGGAACACAAATCTAGTAGTGGTTTTTGTCGAAAATTTGGTGCACAAGCCCTCTAGCTCCTTGGCCAAGTTCAACGAGCCGCAATAGAAAACTCCTGCAAATTAAATTAAAGCAACCCTTCAACAAACCCCAACAATAAAAATCCAACTTTTCTCATGAGTAGAGAGAAATTGCAAGAGTAAATTGATCTTATGTGTGGCTTGAATATTCTTACCAATACTTGATCCTGCATGTCTCCGAGCCAAACTTGAAAATATTTTAAACCAATTCGGTCTAGCGAAATGTGTCCGAACCTACAAAAGTTTTTCGTTTTAGGCTTAACGTTCCAAATAGAATGTATGATGACGACTCAAACTTCGTATTTCTTCGATCAATTATAATTTTATACTAGTAGGTCTCTACTCTCTATAAGATAATTAAGCGTAGTAAAAGATCAGAGCTTAATTAAGCCAAGTAGATTTCACCTGCGTTTGAGATAATATATCAAGGCCAGTTTTCGCAAAATACAAGGCTTGAGCTATGCTTAGCAAAATCGATCGTGCATCTCCAGCAGGATATACACTAGTCAAGAAGTTGTGCATCTCTATCACTTTCTGATCAAAACATGATAAATACAAATGTTAATATGACTGCATAAGAATATAGTTTCGACTTTTATATATAAGACAGTCTCGCGATAACATGCAAAAATAACAAAAAATGGAATTACCTGTTTTTGATTTGCTTCTGAGATTTCCTTCATGGAATCCTTGAACCAGTCTAAGGAGCCATGCTCCCTTGTAACCCAATAATAATAGGCCTTTAAAGGACCCCTCGTCGCATCACCTAGTTCAATGTCGTCTCCCTCGCTAAACTAAAATACAACATGAAAAAAAAGAAAAATAAAAACTCGAGTAAGATAGTCTTATGCATGAGGAGCATCGAAGCAACATATATTTTTCGAAATATACATTTTAATAATAAAAGCTTGAAAAAGTCACTATTTTTGTAAGTAACCTGAAATTCTAAACAATAGGGCCTTAAATTTGTAAAACTGGCCACTTAAACTACCGTCGAATCTACAACTCTACATGGTGTCTATATAAATAAGATAAGACTGTCTTATTCAAAACTCGTTCTAACCTGATTAGAAGGTTGTTTTTGAAGCCCATCTCCTATGTCCTTGAGAACACTAATGAAGGGAGTCGCTCCTATGCCAAGGCCAATCAGTACAACGACGTCGTATTTGACATGATCTTGAGAAGCTGCTCCATAAGGTCCATCAATGTATACTTTAGGGTAACTTAATGGTTTTGAGATCATAGCCTGCCAAATTATATTGTAATAGAAGCTCATAAAAAAATACTAACTTGAAAATGATCATCACGAGGGTTTAATTTACAATTTCTAACTTCGTGCAAAATTTAGGAGGTTTAAATGATAATGGCGGAGCAAAAACCATTTGCTCCACACTCCCATTTGCTCCACGGCCTGTGTATTATGGGTGTGGAGCAATTGATGCTCTAGACATAGTGCCACCCTTGAATTTATTACCTCTTGGAATAGATCATGTATATAATAGCTCCAATCGCCTAGGGTTCGAATATGAATACTCAGGTAATTATCGTTTGGTCCTGATGTCAAAGAAAACGGGTGCCTGAAATATATCATCAACATATAGTTAACAAGTCATTAAATATTTCTTCCGATACTTTTTTAGATTGCTAGCTACCCACCTATATATAGTTGATGTGCATTTCCCTCGATACTTTTAAAGCCGTACATCATCAAATAAATCCTTTTATTGAAAATATAGATGATGTGGTTCTTAAGTACGGCTAGGTGCAAAGTGAAGATTAGGACACACAGTACACAAAAAATGAACATTATTTTACATACCATTCAAAAGGAGAGATATGGGGGCACTTGATGTACACATACATGCCACTTTTGTATGTAAATCTAGCTGGTTTTGATAATTTGAGATGTAAGACTTTTCCAGGGTACATATTTGCCTGCAAACGTGACCCAATTGAAAACACGACCAATTCAATTCAGTTGGTAGTTCACTAGTTTAATTTGTAATCAAAGCAGTACAATATTCAAGTTCAAATTCTATATTATATATTACCTCAAGGATGTCAACTTCATAATTATCTGATCTTATGCTTCGATATATCCGCTCCCCTGTATATATTAGAACCGGAATTGCCAAGTACATCCATGTCTAGACAAGAATAGACGACTAGGTTCAATAAGTTTAGACATTCATTAATTAAGTACATGTATAAGCTTTAGAACTTTAACATTTGACAAAAAGGAAACAGGTCTAGCTAAGGTCGAAATTAAAATTGGCGAGCATACCGTTTTCTGAACAAAGTCGTTGACAAGGAAGAGGAACATCGAGTGGATGATGAGCAAAATGTAGACTATGATGAAGAGGTGATGAGAGTACCAAAAAGTATTGTACCCCGTAACGCGACGTAAAGGGCCGGGCAACGATTGTGACCGGCGGCGAGTCACCTTTGTTGCTAAAGCAAAGGCAATTGCCATCAAAATGACCATTGCAATGCCTGATGCAATCTCAATTGTGCACAACACTTGTAGATATGAGGGTTGTTGGTTACCAAATGTGTTTCCAAATGTTCTTTGAAAAATTAATAAATTACTTCCTGTTATTCTTGGTATGTCACAAGCAAGGTGAGTACCTCCATGTAGGATCACCCCTATCACAATCCCTCCTGCAATTAGCTACACTAAGACAAGATTATTCCAAGTGTTACTAATATAATTTTTAGAGCTCTTAATCAAATTGGAGAGCTCGCCCCATTTCAATTCAAATGATGTATTATACGACGAAATACAAAACATGTAGAAAGTTATCTAAAAAGCGGACTATAGGTCTCACATCCTAACTTAAAAGTCATTGGCGGACTCGAGGTGGCATGCCTAGGTGACCATTTTTAATGAACACTATAGACTTGGCTTTAGTACGACATTTCTAAATAATTAGTTGAAAACACGCAAACTGCATTCTTAATTGTGGTCGTCCAACGTGAAATATATAAAAGTATCGAAGTTTACCTTATGAAAATTAATGTTGTCATTAAAGGGAACAACAGAGGTGACCCAAGGGCTCCTCCTAAGCCAAGTGACCAAGTTCCTAGAAACAGGGAGGAGAATAAGAGCCATGTTGAGCTTGAGAGTCTCAGCAGCACCCTTTGCTGCACTAACACAATAGCCCAAAACTTGAAAGGCAGCCCTATGCTTATACTGTATAAATTTCCAGGCAAATAGTGCTATGCAAACCACTAGCCAAAGTGTTACGATCCAAGCTCGACGCCAATACGTTCGGAACAAGATCTCTGGCAAAGACATGCTTATGGCTTCTTGTTGATGATGATGATCTTTGTATAAGTTATTATCAAAGTTTTGAGTAGAGGACTCTGTCAACACGTTTTCAGTCGAACTATACCCGCCTTTTGCTAAGGCTACTTTAAAGAGATTCTTCAGCTGATGTAACTGTATAACATGGGACAGTTAGAGCTGACAAAAGTTGATTCGATTTTATCACTTAGTAGGTTTAAAGTTGAGGACTTTATACCTCAATGTAACCCTTTTCTTGAGTGTCAACTTCTTGCATGATTAGAGAAGCTAACCGCTCGGCTTCTTCTTCCTTCATGCTCAAGGAATTTGTAGATGCACTTAGCATTAACATCTGCCCAAAGAAATTCATCAATACCATGATTAACTCGTAGTAAAAACTTTAATTTTTTTTTAATTTAATAACATTGAGACAAAATTTAATTGATAGCGTTTGAACAGAAAAATTTGTTTTCTAACCTCTTTGACATCTTTCTCGGTAATTCTTCCATCCATATCTCTATCACACCTGAAACAAAATCATCAAAAGTTAGCTATATATGAGGCGGGGCCCAATATTATTGATGTAACTAAACAAGTTTTGAACTTTGATTATGAACACGACTTCTCATCGACTTCATGCATGGACACAATCGACAATCGTTGTAATGAAAGTGTACTATATACTAGTATTAGTTAATGATATAGTTACATGTTGAAGAATATCCTAGTAGTATCATATGGTTGATTAGCAAGGCGATGACAATAATCATAAAGCTCCCTTTTGGTGAGCTTCATGTTATGGTTCCTTCTTCCTCTCAATGTTTGAAGTAGCTCATTTGCAAATTCTGGACTTTGTTGCATTCCTATTAGCAAAGAAAAAGTACATCACAAAAAAGTTACTAAGAAAAACAATTTTACAAACAATTTTACCGTATGCAACAATTGCTTATTGGTGAAATATGCACACTGATTAAAAGTCGTGTGTGACGATTATACCTAAAACTTTAAACGTCTTACCTATGCAATAGGCGAAATGGGAGGCATCAATTGTAGGGACAGAGTCATGAGAATCACAAAGAGCAACTTGGTTGAACCGTTTTTCAACTTCATTCCAGTAGATGCCACCCTCCCCTGCATCAACAAACCTGAGGCATTGGTCATGGTCTTTATTATGATCTAAGCAGGGCGTGGTCGACGACGATGAGCCACGTCCATTCTCGTAATCAAAGGAGGAAGAAGATGAGTACGAGGACGAGGAGGACAACGAAAAATCATCTTTGCAATAGCCCATATATTAAAATTCCACTCGCAACTTGCTATAATACTTCGATCTCACCAGATTACGCTATCTCATTTACTCTAATTAAATCTACTTTAATTTGAACATGTCACGGAGCCGAATGCCTAGGGAACTTATACGTGGTTTAATGTGTTATGTTGCTAGGAATTGAAGGTGTTTTTTTTGGGTATAGATCGAGCACATTTAGATATATAGGAGAGCGGAGGGATTAGGTGAATTATGATGTACATTTCTTCTAAGACATAAGTAAAGTAGAGATGATAATGAGGGGAGTGGTTGGCTTGTTGCACTTAGCTTAACCAATTGCAAACGCTACTAATTACTTGAGTATTATGTACAGAGTAATATGCTGTCTTGTCCTTAATAAGAGAAGGGGGAGCAGGAGAGAAATCTTCACCTCAATGTGGTATGGTTACGTTACTTGTGGAGGTGGTTTGTCCATTTTATCATCAAATGTTTATGAGTTTTGCTAATTTTGGTTGTAAACAGCACTCTAAAGTACTATTAAAAATTCTATTTTTATTGGTACGGGTCGATATGTAGATAAAAGAAATAGAGATATTAACTTTTGTATTCAACTTTGATCAACCAATATAATTGCATGTGCTAGCTAGTTTGGAGTTGCACATTGCAAATGTTGCTTAGCATACTCATTGTGAAAATGCTTCTATTCCACTCTCACCAATTATATACCGCACTAATTCTGATTGGAAAAAAAGAAAAAAAAAATTCTGATTGGAAACTTGTGAAGCGAACAATCTAATTCGGTTTGGCTTTGAATATAGAAATAGTGGATTTGTATGCTATGAAGCACGAAAACAAGCATCGAAATGGAAACGACAAGGAACGTTAGCCCAAAAAAAGGACACTAGACACAATGACACATTTGATGCCGAGACGACAAAAGTCCGTGTTCGTGTTCCTATTACAGAGAAACAGATTGTAAAATCCTTGATGTAACTCAACCGTCTCCCGATTATGTGTTTACCTATCTAATTAAACGCTTCAAGATCTCTCAAACTAACCCAATTATCTCATATTGATTCAAGTTATATTGTCATATCGTGTCAACTTTTACCGACTCTAATTTGAGGCCTGGTTTGTTTATTGTCCAATTGGCAGTTGGATGCACTGCCCGTCACTGGCTCACTGCACTCCCCACTTCCGAAAAAACACAGGAGTTCCCAAGAACGAACAACCCACTTCACCAAACTCATTTCTCGTTCTCAAGAGTTTCAGCAAGGTAGAAATTACACATACCCTTTTCTCGCACTTTTTTGTTATAAAATTTACAATTTTTTGTGGGAAACCACCTCCTATTTTTGCAATTTTTTAGGGAACCACCTTATATAAATATTTTTGTGGCAAAC
>JBBYHQ010000009.1:5357830-5387143 GCA_038382645.1 Spergularia azorica
AAACACAACTAAAAATTGGAATATTGCTATAAATAGTGATAAATTTTGGTGAATTGGAAAACCCTGCGTAAAATTATTATACCTTGATCAATGTTGGTGAATTGGAAGAACTGGAAGAACCCTGCGTAAAATTTGTATGAATGTTGTTCTGATATGATTTTGAATTGATAGTTACGTATAATTAGGAAAAAAAATAAAACAGTTTTTACGCAGGTGTGAATTCAGCTTCTTTTTTTTTTTTTTTTTTTAGATAATTTCCAAAACAGTTTTTTATTATTAAATTTTTTTTTTTAATTTGTGGTGACGTCATCCCGAGGGTACTACCCCCGGGGATATGGTATACCATTATTATCATGTAAAGGCACATAATTGGAAATCTATTTAAGAAACTAAAATTAAGAGAATCATGGTTGGCCTAATTATTAGGAAACGAACCTAAAATAAGGGTTGTATTGGGTTCGAATCCTTCTATCCCCACACATACGTACGCTGCTCGATCTTTTGGGCCAAAAAAGAATAAAAATGAACTAGGTGTTGTTACGACATAATAAAGGCGCTGAAAAAATTTGTTAATTAATTTGAATTTGCAAATTATAATTCACGAACAAATTCATTCAAGAAGGACGAGTTATGAAATTTCAATTTGACGATCTTTGCGACATAATTGTATTACGTAACTCGATATTGCAATAACATTCAATGGTAAAAAATTCTTCTGGTGTCCACAAAATCTAGAATAAGACCGTCTCACGACGAATTAAAACCCGTGGACGCAAATATTATTCTACTTGACTCAATCTAAGAATACCCGTAATACTAGCCAAACCTAAAACACTAGATTAAAAACTTGCTTTGGCTTCAAAAACCTGCCCAAACTGCCAATTTGATGGCACAACATTGTTAGCTTGGATTACTTTCCCATCACTAGTCGTCACTTGGAACGACAAACTTTGGCCGGTCCATTTTTGAGAACTGGCCCAATTCATGCCCCAATTACGGGTCATTGGGACCCAGTTTTGAACCGATGACCCCTTAATCTGCATAGCGGTAACATCTCCTGCACCTCCGACATTAAACACTAGTACCATAAGATAATATGGGTTTCCTCCCATTAAAAATTTGACGCCTCCTTGTCTCACACAAGGTATCCTCCTATATTCTACGGGGACTATACCGCCTTGGTATATCGCGATATTAAGGAACATTGGCTCGGATAAATCGAAATGGTGGTTCGGTGCGTTGCACCATGCTTGTGGACCCGACGAGGGCGGACAGAAGTTGGTCGCGGTCACCTTGATCGAACCGGCTCCCGGTTTGCACCACTTCGAGTTTACGCACTTAATTTCGAAACATGAGCCACATTTCGCACCATCTTCGAATAGGGCCGTGCTTAGGGCTGTTGTTTCCAAACCATATCCTTCTTTGAATACGTCGTAACCACAAGCACCCTCTGCATATGTCACGTAACAAACAATTATAAATTAAGCTATCATATATTCAATTCACGTGTAAAGTTTTGAGTATCAAGTTTTTTTATTAAGAATCATAATTCTAAACGGGTCATTTATTCATTCGCGTAAAATGTTAAAGATATGTATTGTATAGATGGAGAAAACTCAAAAAATAGTGTGTATACATTGAACATAATAATAAAAGTTGATATCGATCAACAAGTATTTTGACTATTGTGACGAATCATTGAACTTTAACCACTAGTTATAGATCGATAATCCATATTTTATGAATACGTAATTCATCCTTTTGAAATTCTAATGTACGTAGTATGTATATATAGTACAAGTTTGATCGAACCATTATTTGTATAGTTTGTACGCATGATTCCGATCGACTAGCCAAATTCGAATCCATATTTCACAATAGAATCATTTTACTATACCAAAAATTGCAATCATTCAACAAATTTCACCGAAAGTTTTTATAATTTAGGACTTACAAGCTTTGTTCAATTCACAATAAATAAATTAGTCAATTACATTACATATATATAAACAAGATCACAAATTCTACTATGATACGGTAAAAAAAAAATACTTACGCTCAGTGTCATGCCCTTGAGTATCACCATAAAATGTCGCATGGGCGTCGGTCCAACCTGCATCAGCTGCTACGTTGGTGGTGACCAAGGTCATCATCAAGCCAAGAAAACCAACACCATACTTAAACAAATTAGCCATCACTAAATAATTTCTTTGGTGGATTTCAACTTGGATTACTTTTCCCTGGTTAGGGTTTCTTTTGTATTGAACTGAAGATTACTCGTGAACTTATAGCAGTATAGCTTAGATAAATTATTGCAAAATCATCTAGTTATGGTATGAAAATCAGATGATTATACGCGAGTTGCTTGTTAATGGTAAAAAATCAGAGTGAGTGAATGAATAATGATCAAATAATAAGGAGTAATTATTTCCTTCCATTTTTTGCGATGATAGTTGAATTGAACAGTAAATATTCAAAGAATAGTACTCCCAAAATTAAGAACTTAATTTAGTATTCAACTTCATTGATCTTAATAATATACTCCATACATACATAAGATATATATAGTCTTCTTGTGCTTTCTTCCTCAATGGTTTCACGGTAATATTACCGTGAAACGGTTTCATACGATAAGACCTCTCACACATTTAAAAAGAAGTAACTGTTATTTTTCAAAGTCAACGTATTTAAAAAGTAACATGCTAATTTACCCTGGTGTGGATGAGTATGGGCGAGACGGGCGTGCGCCCAGGGCCCCCACTCAAAATGTTAATAACAGTTTGGTTTTTTTTTGTTTGTGGGCCCTAAATGTATTAAATCCGGCGTATTGGGGCCCCCAATTTTTTGAAGGTTTTCCCACACGGACCTGCTAATTTATTAAAAGTAAAATATTATTGGGTCTCATACGATGAGACGGTCTTACCGTAGAATTAATGGTTGTTTCACCGGTGTTATTACAAAACTTGAAGCTGCCTAGATTATATTACTGGCACCCATGCCTTGAAGATTTGATAGTGTATATAACTCATTCAGTCATTCACAATGATCTACTAATCAGAGTACAAATGACGAGACGAGCGTTTGCCCAGGGCGGCCCCCACAGAATGTTACATATAACTGTTTGATTTTTCAAATGATGCAGGTTCCTCTTACTAAACCCCATACCTAAAGAAGGCTGATGGGCAGACCTACTATATATGTAAATCCTATCATGTGAATCCCAACTGAATCTTATATTATAATTATTATTTAACAATTTTAATATTTAATTCACAAGAGAACAAAAAAAATCAGGGAATTAGGGTTTGGAAACATACATGTCAGGTAAGAAACCGTCGTCTATAAGCTTCTGGGGTTGGCCAAGTCTGGGATCTTTAGAGCACCGGAAAAGGTAAGGAGCGTCGTCCGAATGCTGACCGGGAAACCGGACGGCCTACGGCTGGTTTTCTCTCTCCCTCTCCCTTTCGACAAGTTCCATATCGACTTTATTTTTTTGAATGTGACCGTGTGTTTAGAGCCTGGGCTAATGTTTTTATTTGGACATTAATTCGGGTTTTGTTTTTTTTGTTTTGTTTTTTTTTTTCCTGTAACAATGTACCTAACAGGATTTAGCTAAAGTCGTAACTTTATGGGCAAGTTAAGTATGAGTACACGGTCTAATGTTTTGCTCTCTTTTTTTTAATCGTTAATTAAGACTATGTTTGGTATGCACAATAAGCTAGCTTATTTGACCAAATTAGCTTATTTGACTAGTTTTTTAAACTCTTTGACCAAATAAGTTTGTTTGGTAACACCACCGCTTAATTAATAAGCTAGCTTATTTAAGATGTTACCCCGTGTAACTTATTAAAAAATAAGCTAGCTTATCATATTTTTATTCCTAATTTACCCTTATTTATTTACTAAAATAAAATGAGATTAAAAATATTTAATGCATTTTTATGTAATTTTATATATATCAACTCCTATATCAACTAATTTTGCCAAACACTGTTATTACTATCAGCTAAAAACTTTCAGCTACTATTGCAGCTATTAATTCAGCTTTCAGCTACCATTTCAGCATTCAGCTACTATTTCAGCGTTCAGCTACTATTTCAGCTAGTTTTACCAAACATAGCCTAAAGATCCCGGCGGCGTTTTATTTGTTTCTTTTATCGGTAAGAACATTAAGGTGTTAGCATTATAAGGTGGCATCAATGTTCACCAGCCTCTCTCATAGTCTTTCTTTCTCTCTCTTCCCTACTCAGTACTCATCTTCATCGTCTACATCACCCATGGAATAAAACCTGTTTAGGAGTCTTTTTAAACCCGTGGCATGATGTCTCAGTGGGCCACGGATGCGATGAGATAAAACCTTCCGAAATCTTCTTAATACATTCCTCTCTCTGCCAAATTAAATGTCAATAGTTTCCTCTTTCTTTTTGCAATTTTGGGTTGTCATGTTATGAACTACTTATAGACCAGAATGAAAGACCTGTTTGCCTTAAAATCAAGTGAAGTTGGTAAACTGCAATGCATAATAAACTATATACAAACTTTTGCAATAAGTTAACGATTCATTTGGTCAAAAAGTAGTTTTCAACATTGCACCTCAAAACTGCAAAAAGAAAAATAATACTCTCTTTAGGTTGGAGTTCTGTTGAATTTTCATCTTAAATAATACACATGTGCGCTTATATTACTGAAAAATTGTAACACATATTTCATCATAATCTTATTGAATGATAGATTGATAGTAGCTCCTACTAATCGACTGATTGATTAAAAGTTGGAACCTCCTTCAAATGTCTGACCAAATTGCCAACCTTGTGGCACAACATTGTCAAGTTCAAGCACTTTTCCATCACTTGCCATTAGCTGAAATGATAAGGGTTGCCCATTATAAAGACCACTAGCTTGCCAATTCATACCCCAATTACGTGACATTTGTACCCAGTCCGAATTCGGACCCTTGACCCTCATTCCGGTGACATCTCCGGCTCCAGCGACATTGTACACTAGCACGAGAAGAAAATTTGGATTTCCGGCGATTTGAAACTTGATACCTCCTTGTCTTACACAAGGAATCCTCCTATATTGTACCGGGACTATACCGGCCTTGTACTGCGCGATTTTCACGAACATTGGTTCTGATAAGTCGAAGTGTTGTGCCGGAGGGTTGCACCACGCTTGTGGACCGCCAGAAGGTGGACAGAAGTTGGTGGCCGTGACCTGAATCGAACCACCGAGGCACCATTGTGAGTTTACACATTTAATCTCGTAACATGTTCCACATTTTGCACCGTCGTTAAATAGAGCTGTACTTAGTGCCGTTGTTGCTAAACCGTATCCGTCTTTGAATACGTCGTATCCACAAGCACCCACTGCATGCATCAACGTAACACATACAATGTAAGTATGCCAAATTTTGTCATCGATCAAGCGTAAAGAGGAAGATACAATTACTCATACAAGTCTCGTACCGTATTGATTAGAGAGATTATATAAATGAGAAATAATAATCAATAGAGTGTAGTTATGTATGGTGGAAATTTCAATAGGGAAAAAATTATACAATGGTAAATTAATTTTGAAGATAGAAAAACGCTCGAAGTCTATAATTCTACTTTTCTTTATCATTCGGTTATTAGATCTTATAAGTGTATGAGTGAGTTTATAAAAAATAATGAAGATAAGTTTACAAATTTCTAATAAGTATAGTATGATAAAATGGACGATAAATTACATGAAACTTCTAATAAGTATAATATGAAATTTCTAATAAGTACATTACCAGCCATGATTCAGAACATATGATAAAATGGACGAAAAATTAAACTTCTAATGTGTAGTAAACTTACGTCGAGTTTCACCTCCCGAGCCATCACCGTAAAATGTAGCATGAGCATCTGTCCAGTCTTGAGCAACTACGCCAGTAATGGAAGATACGATGGCAAGATAGCTTAAAACTTGGTAAAGATAAGGAGACATAGTTATGATAAAAAAAAAAAATACAAATTATAAGCAATTTGTTTAGCTTTATTTCTTTTAGTGAGTTGATTTTAATATGAAGAATGGATGAAATGTATACAGAGATGTTTTTCTTTTTATATAGAGACCAATAGGTTGTAATAATAAGGTATAAATCCCAAAAGAAAACATAACAAGGTATGATTTTGTAATACAAGGTAATTTGTGATTCTATTATACAAATAAAGTAAACTGATGATATGGGTGGATTTTGAATCCACATTGGTGATATTGGGTGGATCTTGATTTTCTAGTATCCACATTGATATTTATACCATAAACCTTCGAAATTTACCATTTAACTTAATCATGTTTTTAATTATATTGGAATGGGAATGAATAAAAAATTTAATTATTGGATTTTGTTTTTTTAAAAATGGTAGATAAATCATACATATATTTTTTAAAGGGTAGATAAGGTCATACATATAGCATAAATAGAATATAATATTTTTTTCTAAAAATGTACTTTTTTTTAAGGGACTAAAAATGTATACTTGGTAGTTTATTTATTTATATTTTTGAGGTCAAGACTTGGTTTTATTTCCCTTTAATTAAGAAGCAAATTCATGTCAAAAAAGTAAAATAATTTAAAAGATTGAACTTTTTGTTTCTCAAAGCTGCATTAGGTCAAGTTCTCTTCATCTCAAACTTTTTGATTGATTCTAATTTCGTTAAATCTGAATAACTTTTAATTTAGTGTAACTAGGGCCTGTTCGGTATCATTTTTTGTTTTCGGTTTTCTGGTTTTTTGAAAACTAAAGTCCCGTTTTTTAAAACTAGAAAAAGTGGTTTTCAGTTTCAATTGTCAGGTTTCATTTTCTATATGACTATTATGGAAACAAAAAATTAAAACTTTATTTTGTAATTTATTAAGCTAAATATTTTAAGCAAAAAAAAAAAAAAAAAAAAAAAAAACAAAAACTGAAAAAGGCAGTGATACCAAACGGGCCCTAAGTTCATCGAAAAAAATGTTATTTTCCTTTGAAAAAAGTGTGTCCTTACTAGTGTATTCTTGTTGCTGGTGTCACCGTTGTTATTGACATCGTATTCGTCATTATCATAATTCATAATCATAACCGCAAAGTCTCTACCCATTATAAGATTTGACGTTTTCTTTCATTTTCGATGAAGTCTGGTAATTTCTTGAAAAAAAAATACCATTCAATTTTAAACCAAAATCTAGTTGAACCACTTTTGTTATTGTAGATCTACTCATATTTTACAAGAGACATAATTTTGTTCAAAGTAACTTAACGATCGCATAGATGTGCCACATTCTACGATGAGATTAAAATCGTCAAAGCCTAAGACTGCATAGCGAATTTAGTGAAGCATAGTACTGTATACAAGTCATATACTCACATTTTATAAAATACATATATACCATTTAAAATCTTAGATAACGATCTAAACAAATTGTTAAACAACGTTTGCACAATACATGGTGTATCCTCAACTTTTTTCCAAATGGGGCTAGTTGATATTTGGACTATTAAATCTTTAAAGTGTGGAGGTTTTTGTGTACTCATTCTATGCGAATTTATGTTTATATAAATAACAGTCAATATTTACTATACCACTAAGTGTAAGATACTAGTATAAATAATGGTAATGATAATAATAAGAAGAAACGAATTATTAGTAACATAAAGTTTGATTTTATTATTAAGAGATGGCCGTAATAGTTTGCGTAGGATACATTACATTAAAACACCAAAGCCCTTATTAAGTGACCTTAAAAATTAGTCTGTCCTTCAAAAGTTTGCCCAAACTGCCAATTTGGAGGGGCAACATTATCAACTTCTAGAGTTTTCCCAGAGCTAATAGTCACCATGAAGGACAACCCTTGTCCGGCCCAAGGCCCACCAGAAACTTGCCAATTCATGCCCCAATTACGTGACATAGCCACCCAATTACCAGACGAACTCTTAATTTTCATGTCCGTAACATCACCTGCACCTCCGACGTTATAGACTAGCACTAGCAAAAATTAAGTGTTACCCTCGATTTGAAATTTGAGGCCACCTTTCTTGTAACAAGTGATTCTTCTATATTGCACGGGAACGATACCGGCCTTGTACTCGGCCATAGCCACGAACATTGGTTGCGATAAATCGAAGTGGTGGTTTGGAGGGTTGCACCACGCTTGCGGGCCGGTTGATGGTGGGCAGAAGTTGGTGGCTGTGACTTTTATGGTATCGGCACCGGGTTTGCACGCTTTCGAGTTTACACATTTTAATTCATAGCATGATCCACAACTTGCCCCGTTGTCGAAGAGTGCCGTACTTAGAGCTGTTGTTTGTAGCCCGTAACCATCTTGGAACACGTCGTAACCACAAGCTCCCTCTGTAATTAAGGTGATACCATGCATGCAAGTAATTAATAGATGGAAGAGCTGATTAGTTAGGAATTATGTTCGTAATCACTGTTGATTTGATGCTTAATAATGTTTTTTTAGTGAAAAAATGCTAATGCAAATTTGAAATTTAGAATAAAAAAAACAGCTAGTATATATTACGTGAGATAACAATTTTTTTAAGGAGAAAAAGAAGTCAAAAAAACATTACTGATTTACAAAAAATATTTGCTCTTATTGATAGTACGTGTTTGCAGATTAGATGAAATTGCGAGCCTTTGCAACAAAAAAACGGATCGATGTAGAGTGCGATTTCTTGGAAGAAAATTACTCCGTACCCTATATTCAGTAAAAAAAGAAAAAAAAAAAAAAGGCCAACCAATTTGTTACTGAGACAATTTTACGAAAATAATTACTCCATACTAGTTAAGTGACGTAGCTACGTTCGACGTTCGTAATGAATTCCGAAAGAATTCATTGGCATTTACAAGTGCCTAATCACCTTATTAATTAGATACATAAGAGCCGAAATTCATCTAAAAATTTAAACGTATTGGTAGTGTTAGCTTTTACACTTCGGAAACCATAGTTGGCTTGCTTTTCATTCATTTCATAGAAATTGAACCGAAGAAAAAAAAAAAAAAAACCTTTGATGGAAAAACACTTAATTCAATTAAATTAATTATTACCAAAAGAACATTATTTATACAAATAATTCATTAGACAAAATAACTAGCATCACAATATTGTCTACTATATTACTACCTGACTTATAAATTATAAGAAATGTATGTATTTTGGTGTTCAAAGTTGAAAATGCTAGCAATTTTATCTATTTAATAAACTTACTTTCAGTGTCATGTCCTTGACTATCACCATAAAATGTCGCACGTGCATCTGTCCACTCCTGAGCAGATACTATCGTAATAAAAGCTGTAATGGCTAGAAATCCAAATGCAAAATGAGAAAAAGGAGACATCGTGTTTGAAAAACAACGTAACTACGAACAAAATAGAATTAAAGTTCAAATTGAGATATGAATAAAAAACAAAGGGCGTGCAGGTGATACTTATAGTTTGATAAGGGGTCAAATGTAAAGAGACAGTTTAATCATACTCGTATGTAAAATAGAAAAGAATAATACAATATGGTTACAATAATGGATGAGGAAAAATAATGGAAGCATGTAGAGATTGTTAATGAAGGCTTACTAATACTTCTTAATTAGTTGTAGTCTCTAATTAACCATATGGCAACAAATATGGATCGGTCTACCTTTAAAGGTGTTCATTTGTTCCACCTTGATTAAACCATTTGTTGCTTCACGAAAAGTCCATTAGATGAACCATATCTATATATCTTCCATAACTTTGTTGTATGCTGACACATTCATCGTAGATAACATTACGATTAATATGACCTATAAAGTGTCATTTTCTTTTAGGATTTCCCGCCACAACTAATCCATATTTAACCCTTTTACTTGAAATAATCCTAATAAAGAGTCTAATTAAGAACAAAGATTAGCTGAAATTGTGTGTGGCCAGTGACCACTAGTGGCAACGAAGTTCTTGGTAATTAGCGAGGAAGAAAGATCCCCACTCATCCATTAAGTACCTAGGGTAAGTTAATACGACCCGCAATAAGAGATTAATTAATAAACTATTTTACCGTGAAAACTATGAGACCTCCATTATTATTATGTGATAATGTATTATAGAAAATTGAGCTCGGAATTTTTAAAAAAAACATTGATCGAAGATAAACTTTCGATAACTTTATTACTGAAAAAAAAAAAACCTAGAATTTTACAAAGAAAAGATTAAGAAAAAAAAAATCACCTAGAATTTTACAAAAAAAAATAAAAAAATTAATGCGGTGAACGTGGATCGAACACGTGACCTTCAGATCTTCAGTCTGACGCTCTCCCAACTGAGCTATCCCCGCTTGTTGACATATCCCAACTGAGCTATCCCCACTTGTTGACATATGTCTTTCACTTATATTATTTATTTCATATATTATAAGACTGATAACCCGAAAAAATAGGTAAACGGGTGCCCGAGCACTTTAAAATAAGTACCAAAACCTTACCACAGAAAAACCCTTATTTCTTCATTTCTTTCATCCCAGCGCAGCTGCCTTCATCTCCTCTGCCCCCAAAAACCCTAGCCAGAAGAGAGAGAAAGTGAGGAGAGAATGGAAGAAGTAGCAGTCTCAAGAGTATCCAAAGCTGTCAAGGATGTCTCCCCTCATGATTTCGTCAAGGCGTATGCTTCACACCTCAAGCGCTCCGGCAAGGTATCTTCTCTTTTCCTCTCTCCTGTTTTATTTTACCTTTTTTTTTCTGTAGTTAGGGTTTATGATTAATCGTTAATTACTGTTTAAGTGTTAGATTAATCGTTTATATGGAATTGATTTGTATGTTGATTGTGAGAAATGTGGATTTGATTGTGTTTTGTTACATATAGTTGAGTGAATTAGAAGATAGAACGAATTCATATGTATTTGAGGTGCTAGGTGTTTAGATTCTGTTGAAATTGTTGCATATGATGGAGCGTGTAGATTACGATTTTGTTTTGAGTTTGAGTTTGCATTTTGTGTTGTCGTATCGCGGCCGAGATCCTGCGCGTTTGCCAGTTACATGTTACCGGTTTCGATCATAATCGATGTGCCGTGCTCTTTCGGTGTTCTGTTCGTTCTTAATTGCTGTTCCGTTTAGCTGTTCGTTCTTAATCGATGTTTCGTTTCGGTGTTTGTTCTATTTGATGCTTCTGCTGTATTGCTGTTTTATGTAAGTATGTAGTGAAGTTTGAGATCATTTTGTAAGTCGATTTTGCTGTTTTATGTAGTGAGGTTTGAGATCATTATGGATTGTCTCGGACAGTCCTTGTCGGTTTATGGTTGTTTCTCTTTAACACTTGTTCCGTATCCATGTTGTAGATGGAACTGCCACACTGGACTGACATTGTGAAGACCGGAATTCACAAGGAACTCGCTCCCTATGACCCTGACTGGTACTACATCAGAGCTGGTACGTGTGTCTATCTGTGTTTGTTCCTCAGTAGTTGTTGCTGTTTCGTAATTTTTGGAATGACTCTGTGTGTTAGAGTTTGCTATCTTCGAAAAAGTTGTGTTCTTTCTGTGGATACCTCCATTTTTGTGCTCGTAGGTAGCGAGGGAGCCTAGTGTGGTTTCCTTGTAAATTAATAGTATCTATGTTTTAATTCGACTATTCGAATTGTTATTTTTGTTTGTGCTGACTGCTGCCTAGTAAGATACTGTATCCAGTAAGAACTTTACTACCCTGAATGTTGTCTGGTGTTATTTCCGAAGGCTTCAAGTTGGAAAATTGAGTGAATATTTTGTGAAGTACTTCGGCTGTTATTAGTATTTGCTGGCTGAGATCCTCTTTGGTTGGTGCTACTAGATGGTAATCATGACTGGATTATCAAGATGTCTTGTTGTTGTCCCATCTGTTTTTGGTTCGTATAAGAGAACCGCTTGACTATGTTGATTGATGACACAACACGTGTATGAACTCAATAAGCAATTGGTTGTTACTTAGCTTTTCGTGCTTTTCTATAGTTGTCTAAGCTGTTCCTGAGCAAGTGATGGTACTCCTTATAATGGGGTGTTGGTGTTACTATATTCTAACAATGTGACTAGTACTATTAAATTTTTGGCTTGTGGTTCTTTGTGCTCTTTTGACTGTTTTGGCGACTTATGTGACGACTGTGATCTGTTCCTTCGAGTGGTATTGCTTGATTATTTAGTTCTCATTGTGCGTGGTAAACTGTTTTTTTGTCCATTGGCCTCAATCAATTTTTCTCGTGCTAGAAATTTTTCTTTATAATATACACCATCCGTCCCCCTTTAAACACCCCATACCCAAAACACACCCTTATTGAGGAGAGTGTACACGCTAATCGGTTAATAAAAGTTCCAAAAATTTTGCATGGAATTTTTGCTAAGATTCTTATCTAACTCACTATGCAAATTTTTTGGAACTTTAATTAACCGATTTACGTGTACACCCTCCTCAACACGGGGGTATTTTGGGTATGGGGTGTTTAAAGGGGGACGGAGGGAGTAATATATTATACTCGAAAGGCGTATTTGGTTCATCAGCTATATCACTTTTTTTCATTGTTTCTTCGTGATTGGCAGCTTCAATAGCTAGGAAAGTCTACTTGAGGGGTGGAATTGGAGTCGGTGTTTTCAAGAGGATCTACGGAGGAAGCAAGAGAAATGGAAGTCGTCCACGACACTTCTGCTTGAGCAGTGGCTCTGTTGCCCGTCACATTCTACAACAACTGGAGAGCATCAACATCATCGAAATTGACCCCAAGGGGTGAGTGATTTTGTTTGTGATAGTTGCTTTATAGCAGATTGTTTATCAAACTAGTTTACCCGTTATGCCATTGTGATACACTGCTCCTAGATTATTATGAATTAACATTATGCTCATGAAGAATCATCTAATACGGCTCTCTTGTCTTACAGTGGGAGGAAGATCACTTCAAGTGGCCAGAGGGATCTCGACCAAGTTGCTGGCAGAATCGGTACTGAAGCCATCTAAAGAACTAGCAGTGCTCCAGCTTACCTTCGGTGTTTCTGATTTGAGTTTAAATGAGAGTTAGATGT
This sequence comes from Spergularia azorica, assembly GCA_038382645.1. Lineage (NCBI taxonomy): Eukaryota > Viridiplantae > Streptophyta > Magnoliopsida > Caryophyllales > Caryophyllaceae > Spergularia > Spergularia azorica. The sequence goes on from JBBYHQ010000009.1 coordinate 5,370,849, forward strand.
AGAGTGAACTGAATCATATTTCTCTCTTATGGCCTAAGAAAAACTTGTTAGTTTATGCTCGGTGCTAGATTTTGACCTTTTTTGTTACCGAAGCAAGTTTTGCTGTTTGAGTTGTGAAAGTATCATCTGGTGTCCTCCAAATGCGTCTTGTTCTTCCCAGTTACATCGGTGTTGAGTCTGCTACTTGTCTGTGTTCTTGTTCATTAGTTATCCATGTTTTGAGCAGGATATTATGAGTCGATGTATCTCAAATTTCTTCCCATCTCTTTTCCAGTTGGAACTTCATTATCTGCTACCAAATAGCAAAGCCCTTGCAATGTTTGTCCATGATCGTACATTTCTATTCCCTATAGTATTAACCCCAAATCCGGCTATAACCACAGTCTGAAGTTCTGAACTCGGGTTGATTGGATAAATTTAACCTTTCCACCACTGTCTTGGTTTGAGCTTTGCAATTTACTCGTTTACAGAACGACTGAGTAGGATGTAACTAGCAAAATTCACGACGAATGGCTTTGTCGATGGATAAATATAACTGGCTCGAATTCAAACTTAATCGGCTCCTCGATTTCGAACTGATTTGGCCAGGTGAGAGTCGGAGTCACCATCTTGTGAACACCTGAAGCCAGAGGCAGAGGAAGGACAAGGAGAATCAGACTAAATTCCGGGACCCACTTAAAAGAAAAAAATGCTGAGTAATAAAAACAAGACGACAAAAGTTGACGCGTCACCGACCGCCACGTGTATCGAAATCACCGAGATTCTTCGTATCTCTCCTCACGTCGGCATTCTCAATTGAAAAAAAAAAAAAAAATTCATCAGATTCTCTCTCCTCTTTTCGCTCGAAGCACCCAGACATACACAAAATCTAACAATTAAACCCCCCAAACATAATAAAAAGGATTAATTTCCAAAAAATTATTAAATTAAAGGGAAAAAGAACAATCTTTTTGGAAGAATCAACTGGAAAATTGAAAAAAATATAGAGGAAATTAAATTATTTTTTTTCCCTCCTTTTTTCTCTTTAATCCTTTGTGATTCCTATTATTTGATTTGATTCTCTCTTTCTCTCTCTCTCTTCTAGGGTTTGTGCAGCTTGGTATGTCTCACTTTTTTCCCCCTTTCAATTATTTTACTTTATATTCTGTATTTGGTTTGTTTAATTGTTTAGTTTTTCATTTGAAATGTTAATTTGTAATGATTACAGGTTAATTATGCTAGTTTTTGAGTTGTGTTTATGTAAAATCAGTGGTTTTCTTTGTTTATTTATATGATTTTGGAGTAAATTAGGTTAGGTTCTGCTGAAATGTGATTTTTGGAGCTTAATTTGAAGTTATGGAGTTTAAGAAATGAAGTATTAGGCGTTAATTCCATGTGGTTTGAGTCGAAAAAGGCGAATTTTTTTAGTGGAATGACCAACTGTGAGGCTCTAGGGTTATAGAATTGATGAGAAGAGCTAATGCTATCTTTGATTAGAGGCGGTTTTCGTTAATTCTTGAGGCACGAGCGCGGTTTTGGGAGGTTTATGGTTTACCTAGTAGCTAATTTGATGTCATGATGGTTAGAATGAGGTGCGAAGCGCTAATATGTTTCGTGCAGTGGATGGATAGTTTATGTTCTTGTTGCTCGGTGCTCTACTGAACTAGCTCATACAATTAGGTTATATATTAGGTCGAATGGGTGTTTATTTCTTTGTGTGCTTTTTTGCAGGTTTGTCTGATTATCCTGTTCCGGCTATTGTTGTGGAGATTTTGCCTATTTGGAGTTGTAGCTTGAGAGGAATCAGGACTCGGTTTATTGTTTGGAAGTTGTTAATAGGTATTGTGAAATCCGAAAAGACTTTGACTATCTTATAGAGATTGTTCTAAAGGAGATGTACTTGGGTGGAAATGCTGAGATCAGCATTAGTTTGTTTTGGGATTGATGTTGGTTAAGCGGGAAGAGGGCATCGTGGTATGTGACGTTGGCTTGTTATGATTGTTGTTGAGTATGTGACTTTTTGTTCGTGAAATGTTGGCTCAACTTCTCTAAGTGAAGTTCTAGACCCCTTTCATTTTGACCGGTGCAGAAAGAAGCTTTGCATTCATAGATACTTTGTTCGCTTTATTTATGTTTTCAAAGGTTACAGTTTGAAGGATGGATGATTTCCCTGATCTGTTTGCCGGCAAAAATCTAGCTGATGTGACGGAGTCACGTTTCTTTATCCTCACTTGTTTTATTGCTGGCCTCATTGGGATTGTTACAATAGCATTTACTGCTTTCCAATGGAGGAGGAACATCAATTTGACATGGATGAAAGCCATAGCCAGGTCCAAGAAAAATCCCAAGTCACGGAACAAAGCTCCTGAAACTTCTCATACTTGGATTTTGGAGCCTGTAACCCGTGCAAAAAATCTCAATTGTTGTGTATGCTTAAAAACGCTGTCCCCTTCACAAACTCTTGGACCTATGGTTCCCTCGGACAACTTTTTCTATCGGTGCCATGTCTGTGGTGCTGCTTCTCACCTGGGCTGTTCCTCAAATGCACACAAGGATTGCAAGTGTGTTTCAATGATGGGGTATGAGCATGTCGTACACCAATGGGCTGTTAGGTGGGTAGAGGTCACAGATCAAACAGATGAAACTTCTTTCTGTAGCTTCTGTGAAGAGCCTTGTAGCGCATCGTTTCTTAGTGGATCTCCTATATGGTGTTGTCTGTGGTGCCAAAGGCTTGTTCATGTTGATTGTCATACCAGCATGTCTAATGAAACTGGGGACGTATGTGATCTGGGTTCTTTGAGAAGGGTGATCTTATCTCCACTCGTTGTAAGGGAATTGAACCCAATGACATCTGGTGGAATCTTGAGCTCAATTACTCAGGGTGCTAATGAAATTGCGTCCACTGTACGTGGTCGTATAAGAAGCCAAAGCAAAAAGCATAGACTTAGCAATGGGTCTTCAGATGATACAGGTAGCACTAACAATACTTCTGACATCACAGATGGTCTCACTGGAACAACAACAGTAAATGGCTCTCATAATGTGGAGGAGAAGTGTAATGGTAGTGTGAACATAGGAGATCAGAAATGTAATGGTGACTTGGATAAACATACGGATTCAAAACCAGATTTTCGTAGAAGCTTGTCAGATTCAAAACCAGATCTCAGTACAAGCTTGTCAGATTCAAAACCAGATCTCAGTAGAAGCTTGTCAATCAACCAGAAAGATGACTCACAGGTTGTACGAAGGCAAAAATATGCAATTCTTGATCTGCCAGCTGATGCTAGACCTCTCCTGGTGTTCGTCAATAAGAAGAGTGGGGCTCAGAGAGGGGACTCACTTCGGCTGCGGTTAAACATGCTTTTAAATCCTGTTCAGGTTAGACTGTACGATTGTTTTTGCTCAATGCCATTCAATTGTAAGCATGCTTTTCCATGATGATTAATCTTTCTTATTATGTAGTATTTAAAATTTCTTAAGTATGGCAGGTGTAGATCATCGTTTGCCTATCTCTTTGTTTTTCCTTCAGTATTCATTTCCTTCTATGTTCTGCTAACATGTCTCTAATTCATTAGGTGATCTAACCAACTCATTTGGTACAGGTTTTTGAGTTAGGTCCAAACCAAGGACCTGAGGTGGGCTTGTATATGTTCAGAAAAGTGGCTCATTTCCGAATTCTTATATGTGGAGGAGATGGTACTGTCGGTTGGGTCCTAGATGCTGTAGATAAACAGAATTTTGTTTCTCCTCCCCCTGTTGCGATTCTTCCAGCTGGTACAGGAAATGATCTTGCAAGAGTTCTTTCTTGGGGTGGTGGATTGGGCTCAATAGAGAGGCAGGGAGGACTTTTCACAGTACTACAAGATATAGAGCATGCTGCAGTGACCATTCTTGACCGGTGGAAAATAGCAATATTGAATCAACAAGGGAAACAACTCGAAGGCCCCAAATATATGAACAACTATCTAGGTGGGTGAGGCTGAGCCCATTGCTTTCCGTTTAATCATTTTTTATATTCTTCAAGATGGTAGTGTATGTTAAGTATTCATCCCCATCGCGATCAGGGCTCGGTTACTCTGAAACAAGGATGAAACCAGATGCTCTACTTTGAGAATCGGTGATTCACTTCAGTGGCAACTTTTCATGGTTGCTTTTAATTTTAAGCCTCCTGGTCTGTCCGCATGCCGCGTCTGATACCTTGACGTTAAATTATATGTGTTTTAACCAAGTTATGTTTAGAAGTTGATTCTGGGTTATGGAAACTTTCCTATGATTTTGGATTTCTGTTCTTGCTGATGTGATTTTAAGCTTTTTCTATATGTCCTAACTCCTAAGTCAGATAATTCTTTATCTTCATTTGAGATCTTTAGTAATGTAAGTTGAGCGCTCATCATTTTTCCCCTGGATTAACTTGATAATCTAGATGTAAATCTTTTCAGTGTGACAGTTGTATTACTCTTGACTAGTCTGGGCTCTTTATTCACTTCTCATATGTATTCTGGGTGAGTAGGTAGACCATTTAAATAGGTTTCATTGCAATATGATCTGCTGCATTTTCCTCACTGTACAGCTTTGTCGTGTTCATCTCCTGGTGCTCTTCTTTGTTGTACTTGTGCATGGTCCACAGTCTGTGGTAACTCATTGATTGCTTTGTTTATTCACAGGGGTTGGTTGTGATGCAAAAGTTGCTTTAGATATACATAATCTGAGAGAAGAGAATCCTGAAAAGTTTTACAGCCAGGTACCGTTGCATTAGCTATACCATACACTGATGTGTCATCTATGTGATCTGATTTTCACTTTTAGAGAGCTGCATGGTGCATGCATGCAGACTTGTAGAATTGTTGCTGGAAGGGAATGTTAAATATATCTTAATTTTAGACTTCAAAGCTTAATTAGTCTGCTCACAAAACGGTGGTAAGTTAAAGAATGATGAGTAACAGTTGAAAGTTCAGAAAGAAAAGGTGGATTTTTCATTGAAGGGGTCGGAGGCTTTCTCGTAGAAAATAATTGATTACTTATCTGGTTTATGAACTTTGTGAATAATCTTATGCGCAGTGGAAGGATATATGATATGTTTGATTGGCTGTCACAGTACTAGATTTCAAAAAAAGGAAAAAAAGGAAAACTTTTCAAGCTTCGGTTTGCCTAAATGTTTCACATACAGTGTAATTTTACAGTTCAAATCTTGTTGGGTTTGGCAGCAGTATAGAAGTCATAAGATTCGTTCTTCTTGATCCCTTGTTCAATTGTAGCAAGATGTGCTGGGGGTAATATTATACCTGTTTATCTGTTTTGTTCATGAAACATTTTGTTTGAGCCATGTATCATATTTATGTGATACTGTGTTTTGATGTCTTGATGGTGGTATCTGGTTTGGGCTGTTGTATGTTTGCCCTTATACCTAATCTGTGAGTTCTAAGAACTGGGGTATCTGGTTAGGAAGAAAAATGATTTAGTGCTCGAATTTTCTTAGGCATTCTTCAATGTGTAAAACTTACAAGGGGCTCTTCTTTGCGCTAAAGTTGTTGATGTCTTAAAGGGTATCTGAATTACCTTACTCTGAGAAATTGAGCTATTTTGCATATTTTGCCTTCAATTCAGATGCGTCTTTAGAGTCCTCTTTTACAAAGGAAGAGTTCTGTAGTATTGTCTGGCTGACAGCTATTGATTGTGTTCCTGTAGTTCATGAACAAGGTGCTTTATGCTAAAGAAGGAGCAAAAATCATTATGGACAGAACATTCGCAGATTTTCCATGGCAAGTACGCGTAGAGGTTGATGGTGTTGAGATCGAAGTTCCTGAGGTGAGTTTAGTGACTGTTATGTGCAATTTCTTGTAAATACTATTGCTATAAGGAAGACATGAAAAGATGCAAATTGTAGCCTTCTGTTGATTGCTTTGGGGGAATGAGTATCACTGAGTTCCATCATTGAATTACAATTTATTGTATATTTGGTCTTAAGTTTTGCATCCAGTCAAACACTAGTCTTTTTGAACCTTGATAGAGGGATTGTAGCAGCTATGTTTGCCGTATGCCTTCCTTTGGAATTCTGACCACACTCCCTTAATGTCATCTCATATCATTACTTTCACCCAATTACTAAAAAGACCGTAGGAATTAGGAAGCCGGGTTTCTCTATGTCCAGACTCCAGTGTATGGATATTTCTGAACATTAGTGATGTTCAGATTACACAATACTACAATAGCAAAGACTAGGGAGTAGCAGAGCTTGTTTTGCAAATGATGGGAGTATCATTTGATTCCCTTCCCCACCAATCGAGAATTATGACGGAGTAGTACTTCTCGTGGCATTTTTGTTCTAGCGGCTTTCTCGTTGGGCCAAATTTGCTGATGTCTTTCCCCTATAAATTGTTGCAGGATGCAGAGGGTGTTCTGGTCGCCAACATTGGAAGCTACATGGGAGGAGTGGACTTGTGGCATAATGAGGATGAAAACTTCTATAGTTTTGATCCTCAATCAATGCATGATAAGGTGTTGGAAGTTGTGAGCGTATCTGGAACTTGGCATCTGGGAACGCTTCAGGTAGATCTTGTTCCTCGACTCAGAATGCTTTGCACCTATATTTATCTGATGCCTTGCCCCTATTTTATCTTGACAAATTTGTTTCAAACCGGAAAAGAAGAAAGGAAGGGAATTTTACTCTTGATGGTTGTTGATTTTGATGTCCATTTTCCGCTATCTTCAACAGAGTTTCATATTTATTCTTTTCCTTGCTCTTTGGGAACATTTTGATTGAGGTTTAAGAGTCTATTGCTGATCTTTGAACTTCTTATGAGGGATGAAATTAAATGTCTCACTTAATTTTGTGTCTTCTTTTTTTCCTCTTTTTTATTTTTTTACCTACGAGGAAATTGGTTGCTTTGATGTCTTTTTGTTTGACTTTTCTGGGAAAAGAGTGTCCCTTTGTTAGGGGGCTGTTCAGTTTGTTTGCTTATTTCTTCTGATGTCACGTAGGACGTTTGAGACGGACTATTAGCACTTCACTTGGATCTTCTAGCACTCCCTAATTCAATATTGTAAGTGGGGGTGCTAGAAGATTCATATGGAGTGCCAATAGCTCCTCCCTAACTTTTTGGTCATTCTTGTGTTACCTATGACGCTGCTTGAAGCACCCCTTTACACCATTATACTTTACGTCTGATTAACAAATAGTCTACATTTATTTATGAATATTTTATAAACGAATGGTGTAGAAATCATTGTCCCACATCCTACTGAAGATAAGCACTCTATTTTAGTACTTCGCAGTGCTTATCAAGCACTTTAAAATTGTTTTGGATGAAAGGAGAAGAAGGGAGAAGTTAGATACACAGCACTGTTTTTCAAGTTTATTACGTTTTGGTATGTTGGAAGGAGCTTGGTGCCCATGCTGTAATGGTCAAAAAGTTCCACAAGATATGTACAGGAACTATTTATGCATTAAAATATAAGAAGTGAGAAACAAGTGATATATTATCCTTATATAAATGATGCCGCAGTTGTAAAATCACTGAAAGGAATTTGTTATAAGGTGGGAGCACTAACATTTGGGCTGTAGATGTATATTGCGTACTTTGTGAGGCAGAGAAGCAAAGTAGGTATTAGATAGATGCAAGATTGGCTTTGTTATGTAGCCACTGGCAAACTTTTCTTGTTTCAGAGTTCAGATTGCTGTTTGGAGAAGAAATATGAAAAAGTGCACAAATTAAACTTAAAGGAATAATGCTAGCCTCATCGCGAGAAAGGCGAGGTGTGACATTGGAAAACTAAAATTCATAATCATGTAGCCATCAACATCACTACATCAGTGGGTGTACCTTTCCTTATAGTAGGGCTTAGATACCTGAAATGTAATGTGAAGTGTGTGATTGGACATACTGACATAAATGAAAGACCAGGAATATCCTTATTTGTGTCTAGTTGACATCCAACCTGATGGATTGTGTAATTCCTCTTAGCATGACATTTATTTCGTCACTTTGTTTCGGGAGAAAGAAAGTTAAGATTTCTGACTCATTCTATACCATACACTAGCTGGTGTCTGATGGTTGTTTTCCACACCTTTTATTTTGGCCTCATCACCCCTCAGTCTTGGTTTTAGCTCTGGGACTAGCAGGATTTTAGGAGTCCTATGCTGACTTGACTCCAAATATTTTCTGACGTTTAACTATCAGATTGTCGTTCTCTTGATTGTGTGAACAATATTATTCGGAATACAAATTTGGCGATGGACCACTCTAAAGGTTCTAATATTCTAAGATATCTTCATTGGCTGCAGGTGGGGCTTTCCCATGCACAGAGGCTTGCACAAGGGCAGACGATCAAGATCCAGCTATTTGCTCCACTACCTGTTCAGATAGATGGAGAGCCATGGCTTCAGCAACCTTGTACACTACAAATATCTCATCATGGCCAGGTTATTCCCCCACTCCCCACCCACCCTTAGAAAATTATTTTAACTGTTGTTCTCAGCAATATGTCATGTATGCTATTTGTAACTTATGAGCTTTCAAAAATTCTGATGTGTAAAGAGTACACCGTCTCTTTGTCAATTTAAGAATGATAGATATGCATAGTAGGTAAGCAGATGGAAGTAAGTGGGAAAGGGGTCTCGCTGGTTTAGGTCCCGAAGACTAGCATCTACTATGTGGCCATAGTTGTTGCCTTTGGTACTGCATGTGCGCTTTGGGGTCTGAAAATGCGATTTGGTTTACAAAAATGCAGAATAGCCTTAGAAAGTTAGAATGAAGATACTTTTATTTCTGACGCCTCACAGTTCTAATTGGGACTTTTAAAATGTGAAACAAAAGAATGCCAGCTTGCTGAGAGGATAAAATTGGTTTTTGACTGCAACTGTGATTGTTTGGCGCTTCTGATCCTGTCACCTACTTCATAATTTTTGTTTACTGCTTTGCTAGGAATTTGTAATTAGATAAGAACATCTTGTATGTTGCAGGCGTTCATGTTGAAGAGAGCATCAGAGGAACCACTTGGGCATGCTGCTTCAATACTCACAGATGTCCTGGAGAATGCAGAGTCTAATCACATTATTAACGCTTCTCAGAAACGAGCTCTTCTGCAAGAAATGGCATTACGGTTGTCTTGATCACCTTCTTCTATGCCAGGGGTTGTATGTTTGTAAAAGTGAGTTTTTGGATGTGTATAGCTGGGTTTTGTTAATGTCAGTTGCAGTTCTCTTAGTAAAGGCGTGTTTTGTAGGGAACTTCCCATACGTTATTCTTAGGGAAATCTTTCGTTTTTGGTTCCCCTTTATATGGGCAAATGCTTCTGCCATGGAATGCAAATGGTCAGTATCACCTGCTTGCCATCAACGCGTTGGTCAGGTTCGAGTTTCACGTAAATGACTCGACTGAAACGTCAGGTCTATTCTGTTCTATCTTCCTTTCATTTCCTTGTTTTGGCAGGATGTGAATTCAAGGTGTTCGTTTCAACTCATAAGTTACGACATTGACTGCTTGGTACTCGATGCACAATGGGAAAGACACTCAAGATTCGTAGATCTTATCAATCAATAAATCTACCAACGACTCGAATTACAGGCTTTAATCTACCTACCAACCTAAGTTCTACACAAAGCATGTAATGTACTTCGAATTATCTTTTTTGTATCTTGATCACCTCGTACATGTATATGTCTTGATTCATATACGAAATGTTGCGTAGTGCAGAAGTTCGTCTCACCTCGTCTGTCCTAAATATGGTTGACGTTAGAATTTGACTAAGACGATTTGACTTTGGCACATCGCACGTGTGTGCTGAAGTATTGAGTTGAATAGATTCTATTGACGAGCTTGTTGAACATAGTTTCTTTTCTACCTTTTTAAAATGTGTAATCCCCCATTTCATTCATTTCTTTACATTTAAACCAAACGTAAGGAAGAAATAAAGAGAGTAATACGGAGTAGATTTCAAGGGCATATTTTCCCGTGTTGTTGCGAGTAAACCAGATTTATCAAAGATATCTCAAGTTAAAGGTTCTTTGAACATTAAATGTTGAATCTTTGGCCAATTTGAGCTTGCCTGGAAACTAATTGAGTGCGTCATTTATGTTCATGTTCGTAGTACTCTGTGACATGATTTAATTAATTGAGTAATACAATTATAAACTCATTCAAATTATGTAACACTACATTAAAGTGAGAATCCCAACAAAAAAAGAAGTGTGATAATGGTATAATTAAATCGTAGTAAATATAGTCGTTTTGTAATAAGTCTTTTTCACAACGAATGACTCCTAAAATTCTTGTCCAAAATTAAAAAAAGCTTTATAAAGACCTTTATCACATCACTCATCATCATTCATACAACAAAATAAGCATAACCCAGTTTTATAACTTTTTGTTAATATTAATTATTAATTACTTTTTTCTAATCTAAATTCCTCTTATTGGATGTAATTAAACTTCAGAAACTCCTTTTTCCCCCTAAAATCCTCTGTTTTTCCTCCAACCCTATTCACCCCTTTTAAAAATAATTACAATTAGCGTCAGTAATAATCTTCACGTATTTGGTGCAGATTGGTGGGCATACTGTAAGGTACAATCACGTTAATCTCTTTTCTTATTTGCTTAAGATCATGATTATTATTATGATTATGATGATTTCTTAACATAACCGTTACTTTGATAATTGAGTTTTCCTAAGGAAAATACATTAGCTTTAATCACACTCTAAACCATCTTTTTTCCAACCTTAACATTATGATTCATGCATATTGTTTCTGTTCTTTATTCAACCTTTTTCTAGTTTGCTCTTCCATTTTTATTTTTAATCTTTTCCGTTTTTTTAGCATTATTAACGCTTGGTTTGAATTATATGCGAGAGTAATTCATACAAAACCTACTTCACTTCCATGGGGATTCTTTTGTTTTTTTTTTTTTTTTTTTTTGTTGTTGGAGTATGTGTAGTGCATTATTTTAGTTTTCAAATTCCTCTATTTTGTTGTTGCTTTTGAAATTTAAATTGTTATACTTTTCATGATCGGGAATAAGTTACATAGGCCTCCAATTTGGGCCGATTTTATGTATGTAGCACATCAATGTGTGTATATAGAGTAAAATTGTTCAACTTCTGCTATATCGTCTTTAGTCATGACATGACTGGTGTGACCGTGAGATCGAGCTCTAACACATTAGGTTAACATAGTTTTCGCTTTATCCTCTCAATCAAAATTTTAATGGTTGGTAACGCAAAGCGGATAGGTTCCCTTTGATGGTAATCAAATTTTACTATGAAGAAGGAAGTCCCATAGTTTCTCCATTGAGTTTTCGTGTGTTGGTTAATTTCAACAAAATCCCTTACATTAGGGATGAGCTAACTTAGATGAACACTCCATTATTAATCCTAAGCTTTAAATAGCATGATGCACTATAATGTGGTATTTTTTTTTTTTTTTTTTTTGGACATTGTGTCACTAGAATCAAAAGATAGTTAAAAGCATTTATTTATTTATAGTATTATTTTTAAATCATAGAGTGACGATCTTTTACCCTTTCGATTATTCGTATCGATAGGTGATGGGTGAAACTAGATGAAGTGAAATTTTTACATAGATATATAAATAATGTTAAACTACTAGTATAATATGCGAGTACATGAATTTTAACTACTAAACATTAAAAATTGCAAGAATACTATATTAGAGGATAATATTGATAAAAGTAGTGTTATTATGATTTGCTAGGCCAATCTTAATTATCTTTGAAGCGTAATATGTCTTTCATCCAACAATCGACCTCATCATGTTGGACAACTCGAATTTTACACTTGAAAGTTTAAAAAAAGTTAGAATTGCACTTAAGAAATGATCAAGTATTTTTGGCTTTTTTTGAGTTATACAAAACTTACTTAAAAATTAGAGAAATACTTTTTGTCTTAATAGAAATCTTAATGGTTTGATTTTGTTTGAAATGCATTTGATAGTCTATTTTGTTTTTTGAACATAATATGAGTTTTTTTCCTAATTATTTATATCCACTTGGCATGTAGTCAAAGGCTTGTAAGATGGATGTTCGCCAGATTTGGACTTTACAACTTAGTATATCAGTCAACTTTAGAAATTTCTAATGCATATCAACCCAAACAAAAAAAAAAAACAGTGTTCTCTATGCAGCGTTAATTCCATGCCTCCTAATTAGCCATCACATATGCATTATTTTGAAGTTTTACTTAATAGTGCAAGTTTATAAATTTGAAAGAACAACTTTTGTTTTTAGACTTAAAATCACTAAACCAAATCTCGTAAAAATTTAGTTATATGGTCTCATGTGCCTAGTCTAACAATAAGTTACTTCTTTTTCTTGTTTCTGTCGGTGCAAAATAGCTAATGTAACCCGGACATCCTTAAATTCGCCCCCTGGTTCGAGTATGCACAAAGATATTACCACCCAACGGGCGGCAAACACGTTTACATGTGCATGAGAGCAATTTCCATATTGTTACTCCTTCCAACATTCATGATGCATGGTTTGGTATTAAAGCAATTAAAGCCAACCTTTCTGCGTAGTCAAATGAATTATAAATCCCGAAAAGGCAATGCTTTATAACACAAGCAACTTATATAAATAGCATATAGCATTCTTGTTAGTTGTTACCTCCCTTTGCCAGTGAAAGTTGCTCACTTGTCTGTTACTGAAAGGTGTTTTTTTCATCAAAACTTATTATTAAGTGTACGTAGATCTTGTTTTTCGGAACGTGTAAAGTGAAGGTTTGTTGGGTATTTAAGGTGTTGTTTGGTTTGTTGCTGTTCAACCAGGTATAGTCTTTGTTTTCCCTTACCAAACAAGATATTTACTTCTTAAGGTGATTGAGCTATTTTGCAATGAATTTTGGTTTTACGCGATTCTTTCAGCATAGACCTTTAGCCTTTTGCGTCTTTAATTAACTCGTTGTGATATGGAAAGTTTCGTTAAGTGAGAGTTGATTTTTTCTTTTACTTGTGAGCTTTCTTACAGTTTGAAGAATTTTTGTTCGTTAATGTTTACCATTCTTTGCATGTACTCTCATTTTCATTGAATTCATTACGTAAAGAATTGAAACAAATAGAGGGAGTAATCGCGCAATGTAGTTTCATTGATGTATGCTGATGTTATGATTATTTTTCCTTAACACAATTGTGTCATTGTAACACTATCTACAGGACAGAAAAAGCGAAAATGGTGAACATATGCTGCATAGGAGCAGGGTATGTAGGAGGTCCTACAATGGCAGTGATAGCCCTAAAGGCGCCTTCGGTTAAGGTAGTCGTGGTCGACATCTCAGTGTCGAGGATCGATGCATGGAACAGTGACCAACTGCCCATCTATGAACCTGGCCTAGATGAAGTGGTCAAGCAATGCAGAGGAAAAAACCTGTTTTTCAGCACTGATGTCGAAAAGCATGTTAGGGAGGCTGATATTGTGTTTGTCTCTGTCAACACTCCTACCAAAACTAGGGGCCTTGGAGCTGGCAAGGCTGCTGACTTGACCTACTGGGAAAGCGCGGCTAGGATGATCGCTGATGTCTCTACTTCCGACAAGATTGTTGTCGAAAAGTCTACTGTTCCGGTGAAAACTGCTGAGGCTATTGAGAAGATCCTTACCCACAATAGCAAAGGTACATTTCACCTGTTTTCACCTGTTCTAATTACTATAGTTTTGACCTAATATATAATGTTTACCATATAGGTGACTCTTATGCAATGTTGCTTAGACTTGGCTGTAGACTTTGACCTAATATATAATGTCCAACAAGAAATTATAAATCTGTTATGTTTCGAAAAACTTCATGTTTTATGTTAGACAACCATCTCAACCAACAATCTAGACTGATAGTTGAAGGCCAATCATTGGTTTTATACCTTAACATTCTAGTCGTATATTAATCAAATCCTGAATTCACCACTGGTGCTGCTTGGAACAGGAATCAAGTTTCAAATTCTGTCAAACCCGGAATTCTTAGCTGAGGGTACTGCGATAGAAGACCTCTTCAGCCCTGACAGGGTCCTAATTGGAGGACGGGAGACTCCAGGAGGACAAAAGGCAGTGCAAGTACTCAAGAGTGTGTATGCTCATTGGGTTCCTGAAGACAGGATCCTGACCACTAATCTCTGGTCAGCAGAACTCTCCAAGCTCGCTGCAAACGCCTTTCTTGCACAAAGAATCTCCTCTGTCAATGCTATGTCAGCTCTTTGTGAAGCTACTGGGGCTGATGTCACCCAAGTTGCGCACGCTGTTGGGAAGGACTCGAGGATCGGACCTAAGTTTTTGAATGCAAGTGTTGGTTTTGGAGGGTCATGTTTTCAGAAGGATATTTTGAACTTGGTCTACATCTGTGAGTGCAATGGCCTACATGAGGTTGCGAACTACTGGAAACAGGTGATCAAGATCAATGACTATCAGAAAAGTCGGTTTGTGAACAGGGTTGTTGCCTCTATGTTCAACACTGTCTCGGGTAAGAAGATTGCAATCCTTGGTTTCGCGTTCAAGAAAGACACTGGTGACACCAGGGAAACCCCTGCAATTGATGTCTGCAAAGGACTGCTTGGTGACAAGGCATTGCTGAGCATATATGACCCTCAGGTGACCGAGGATCAGATCAAGAGGGACTTGGCTATGCGCAAGTTTGATTGGGATCATCCCGCGCCCCTGCAGCCTATGAGCGTGGCTGATATTAAGGAAGCCGAGGTCTGCTCAGACATTTACAAAGCAGCCCAAGATGCTCATGCTGTTTGCATCTTGACCGAGTGGGATGAGTTTAAGGCCTTGGACTACCAGAAGCTTTATGATGGTATGAAGAAGCCTGCATTTGTTTTCGATGGAAGGAACGTTGTTGATGCTAACAAGCTGCGAGAAATCGGGTTCATTGTGTACTCCATTGGTAAGCCTTTGGATCCATGGCTCAAGGACATGCCTGCAGTTGCCTAAATTTGACAGCATTACTGTCAGGAAGAACTTGGGGGTGACGGACAAATTGTGATTATTTATATTTTATTGCAGCTTTCATTTATACTGTCATTTTCTTTTTTGATTATTATTATCATTCATATACAAAACCACAGGAATTATTGTATTTTATTTGATACCTTTTTTTGATGAAAATAAACATTCATGATTTCATTTTCGACATTGTCGCTTCTTGATCGGATTTACCAACGTATAATAGTTCACAGCCCACTGGGCACGATTTAGCTTAGTCGGTACAGAACTACAAGTACGATCTTTGTCCTAGACTGTAGCTCTCTCGAACCCAAACCAGCCTGATACACCACGAAAGATTGGGTCTCGAGGCATAGCAAACTCAAGATCCGGTAGCCGGAAACCCAATCACCAACACAACAAGGTACAAACAGTCTTAGGTAAATGTCTTGAAAGTGGAGTAAATTTTTTTGACGAATGACGCCCACTGCAGCCAATGCTCATCAGTTCGAGGGCAAACCACTAGAGATAGATACATACACTTCATAAAATCACCTTTTTAAGTGATATCACCTCGAAAAAAAAAAATCGAAGCAATATTCTTTTGAGCGGAGAACCAATATCAAACTGATGCGTCAAATGTACGTGTAGGTTTTCCCGCAATACATTCACCAAAAAACTTCCAGAAGGTAAAGCGCCAACACACTCGAGGGCAAATGCGTAAATTCCAAGCCAAGGGTATAGAACCTAAAACAAAATGCATCTGGAGGGATGCTTCGTATTTACTAGAACCTTTAGTTAATACACTGACCATAACTTGTCTACAATCCTTTACCCTGCCTACTAAGCTATTTGATATTGCTACATTTCATCATCTATCATAAAATTAGAGAAGCTACAAAGTGTAGTGCGGTCCAAAGGACAAACGCTGAAATATGCTGTATGGGAATGAGACCCAGCACAATTAGCTCTGTGTGCCCCGTATATTTACATGTTAGGGTACACTTCAAGAGCTCAAAGAATAGAGGATGCACGCATTAGGTGAAGGTAAAATTCAACAGGAGATGCGCAAGGAACCTGATAGTGTATTGAACACCGAGGAAACGGACTTCTGCCTTCTGGTGATGTGATTAGACCTACCCTATCCAAGAATTTTCTCAAGGAGCAGCAGAGAGGCCCTTGCCCTTAGGCATTTTCCTTTGTGAAGCTGCCAAAATAGTACAAGTTACGTAAATAATGCAAATTTTTTCAATTACTAACATTAGTATACAAAGAAAAGGAATTAAGTGTTGTATGGCAAACATGAAGATAGAGTAAAGGGGAGATGATGACATACGATCTTCCACATCCTTCATCTGATAATAGTGAGGAGCAATCTCAACCAGCCACTCAGGTTTC
>JBBYHQ010000009.1:5390472-5407988 GCA_038382645.1 Spergularia azorica
TTTTTTTTTTTTTTTTTTTTTTTTTTTTTTTTTTTTTTTTTTTTTTTTTTTTTTTTTTTTTTTTTTTTTTTTGTTGTGTGTGCTAAAGGTGACATAGAATATATAAAGACAAATACAGAGTTTACAGTGGCTCATTACAAGACATTACGGGTTAGCAGTTCTACTTGCACCCCCCCCCAAATTTTTAAACGGGGAAATGAATGCCAAAATGAAAATTATTAATGTAATTTTACAGCCTATGTTTGCAGATTCTATAATTTTCGTGCTCAGCCCTAACCCAATTCGCTGGTTGTTCAGGGATGATGGTTTAATATTTGTCTGTTCATGACCAAAAATGCAGGCCAGGATTCTGGGTCGGTCAATTTATAGTGGGTCTCATTCTAAGGCATCATCAGTTATCTCCGAGTTGTTGTATCAAATTTTCTCAGCAACTAAGAGAACCTTTACATTTCAGGCTTTATAATTTTCTTGCAAGACAGATACGAAGAACATGTCTCATTTCTTTTCTGTTTCATGGATAACATTCTGTACACTATTACGCCAAGGTGGTTTCATGTGTTGTTTATTTCGCAATCAACTATGAGTATGAATTATTTTCGTCTAAAATGCGCTTAGAACTTCATTGTATATCTTATGAAATATAGCCGTGAGCCACCTATTGACTAGAAATGGGAGTGCTATGAAGAAGTAACATAGCTTGGAACTTACATCAGTCACAGGCATGCTTCAATAAATTTACATGAATAAAACATTTTAAAGGAATATCATTTGGAAGCAAGAGTTGATCAGGGAGTAGTAGGGAACATACCACGTCATCAACTGCAGGAACGGCCATGGGTGCAGGTGATGGAAGGAAATATATGACTTGCAACAGCTCTAGCTTGATTCGGGTCTGTCGGTAACACTTATGTACTATCAATCCAAAGTTCATGTAGACTTGCAACAGCTCCAGCTTGGCCTCGGGTCTGTAGCTCTAGTTGCTTATATCCAGGATAACAGGGTGGCTTGGCATCCTCCAAAAGCAGTCATCTGCATCAACCACTGAGGAACTCTCATACCATAATACCCATCAATTCGTAGCCTAGCCAAGTTCTCATAGGGTTGCAGTTGCAGGGCTTCCAGAAATTTATTCAACTCAGATGTTCCCGTAAGCTGAACACGAGACCACGTCAGGACTAACATACCAACACCCACCTTGCTAACCATATATATACTGCTAGCATCTTCAACAGTCATATAATCAAGCACGCCACCATAGTTTACAGATGGATTTACTTCCTTCATCTGCCTCAAAAATGGCACAATAGGAAAAACATCTCTACTTGATATTCTCAAGTCATAGCGACTTAACCTTAAAGATGGCAAGATCCCATACTCATCTTCTTCACCCCCCCCCCCTTCCATTTTGCTCAGTTTCCGTCTACCCTTTTGCACTTTGGTCCCGTAACAAGTCCCTAGGCACTCTAATTGCTAGAGGAAACACCTCACACTTCCACATTATCCACCTTCCAGTCCTTTCTTTCTCTTTAACACCCAAGCTATTACATGCCAATCACGACCCGAAGGAATTCGATTTCGACATACAATACCTATCCAAAAGTTTTCACTAGTCAATCATACATACATAATGTATAACAAAACAAGTCGAATTTAAAGATGACAACAAATCTGTTTTGTGAAGGTTAACATAACACCAATCTCCTACCCAAGTGATACTAACCTAACAAAGCCCAACATTTTGAGCTAGGCATTCCTCAATCCAAACATTACTTAGTTTGAGCAAGCAATTAAAATTAAAGCATACAACTTTCATCAGATTTCCTACATCTCAAGGTAACCCACAAGGGCAATCTAATATAGACGGGTTTCGAAACCCGACAACTACCTTACCAACTGAACTAGTTGACATACGACGAAATAGGGATTTCTGAACATGATAATTTTCAGGGTATCTGCGAGATAATTTTGGCAATATCAATTATAATATACAAAAACAATCAAATAAGCTTACCAATTCTAGAAATGTTCTTCGAAAATGCAAGGATCCCCATGAAACAAGGGTCGATCGTCAATCATAATGCGTTGTTCAAGAGCTTGATTGCAGAAAAACATGGGCATTTGATGACACGCGTATTTCACGCAAATTTGATTTGTGTGTGCTCGTTTTGAGTTTTGGAACAACAGTCAAACCCGGGAAATGTTATACAGTACGAGAAAAATGTTCGGTGATGCACTCGCGAAATTTTTTGTCCTATTACGAAACAATGGGTTTACTATGGCGACCTAACACTTCTCGATAATTTATCCAAGAAATACGGCCCTACTAAAATTAGGGCTGTCTAATAAACTGAGTTACTTGTAACAATGCTCAATTGCTACAACCACACTTGAATAAACTTTCACAAACGTGACATTCTAATCCATGATTGCTAAATGCAACTTTTTTTTTACTAACGTAACCTGATAAAATACCCATTATGTCCCCACTTTTTCCCAAAATAACACAAATACCTTAAACCTGTTATTTTGTTATACAAGTTGTCTTCCTATCATTAAAAAAATAAAAAAACACACGGAATTTTGCACGACATATACTAACCTATTACGTACCTCAATTTCATCGTTATTTTACCTCGATTCCGTCGATTCGAACGTTCTATGATATTATTGAAATCTTTCCTATACTTGCAATGCAATTTAGTGTTTGATATTATAATTATTTAGGGTTGCTTGCTTGAAGAAGTGTGTTATAATTCTACTTTGAGAAGTTGTAGGGACGGGATATAATTAAGAGTAATATTGGAAGAAAAATGGAAAAAATAGGTTACGCTAGTATTTTTCAGGTTACGTTTAGCAATCCCCTTTTAATCTTATCATATAAAATCTTATTAGGAAGATGTATAATTGTTGTCAATTTCTGTATAACCACGGGGCTTATAAAGACGAACTTAATACATCGTAAAACATCGAATACATGTTTTAGAAATACATTTCCAATCTTAGGAAAAAGAAAAGACCAACCAAAGGTATACTTGATGTTGTTTAAACAAAACATGGAGTAAATCACAAGCTTATCGAAGAAGCAACAAGCGGCTGTCTAAAGATCAGTCTTAGTTGTAGAAAAGGCCCTGGAATCTGGAAACCAGTGCAGTTCGATCATTCTCAATACAAATTGCTCGCTGAAGGAAATGCCTGACCGGCCACGCCACGCAGAGCAAAGGATCGTCTCCACTAGATCTCTCTCCCCATCTTCGCCTGAATAAAGGCTCCAGATTGTCTAAACGCTCCATCATCGTTTCATACCCGACAGCGTTGTCCAATTCCACCATAGATTCGATTATAGGACGGCGTTCTTCTTCGGAGATAATTCCCTCCATAAAATGGTCTCCCGAAAAACACATGGCATTAAATCGCAAAGTAACCCAATCAAGTGAAGATACAAGAGAATAATACGGAGGGATGAACGGTACATTTTCACAAAACTTCTCTAAAGAAGTCAAAAACTGATGGAAATCAGTTTCCTTTTCAGGCTCGAGAAAGTACGCCACAAAATCTTGGATGTAATGTTTCATGATTCGCACCTCTCCCAGCTCTGCTGTAGATAAAAAGAGCTCTACCGAATCAAATATAAAACCACGATCCGAGAAATTTGTAATGAACCGAAATGATCGTGTATAATCCAGGATCACGGGTGAGGGAGAAAATATCTCAACTTGAGCATTGAAAACCACGGAAGCAGATAAGATAACAACCTGCATATGGATACTAGAATCAAATTGCAATGGAAATATGATTAAAGCAAACCCACACAAACTCGAACCAATCCTATCTATTGTCAAGCTAGCACTGTTGTCTGAATCTCCTGAGTATCTCCTCATTTAAAGCAATTATTACGCAAGGAGAGCATGAATGCAAAGAGCACATAAGAGACAGCACTTCTAAGATCACCCTTATGAAAGCTAGTATGAATCTTCGGTAGAGGTAGATGCAAAGTTATTCATGACGTTTAAAGGCGGGATTTTTACTTCGGAAAAAGAATGACAGATACACTACATAATCTGTCACAATTGGGAAGAGATGAAGTCTAACTAGCACAAACCTCAGTAGGCACATCAATAAAACATATGACGATCAAGTTTGGTAATGGGTTACCTTAGCCAGAATAAATTTTGCGTCCTGGTTTCCTGCTTTAGCTGATCGTGCGACTAATCCATTAGTCTCCAATAACTGTTCATATATGCCCAGCGCTTCTGGGTAGCTGAGACCAGTATTAGATGCAATCAAATTTTATGTAATAATACGAGTCTATATGATATATGATGTCCAGTAAATGAAATACAAAGAACTATAAATTCAAACATCGAGTATGTGATATAAAAGAACAAGTCTAAGGAAGCTAGACAAAATACCAAAATCATGTACAAAGTGTGGCATATATACCTGAACTTGGTTATAGCTAGAAGATCTTCGAAATTAACTGCCCTTAGGACAGTTTGGTCTTCAGAACAATCTTTGAAAAACTTGGAACTGGAAGCACATAAAGATCATCAACCACGCTTGGAAAATGTCAGTTGCCAATTCTCATGAAACACAGAATAATCATTGTTTAGTAAATCCTACATAGCTATGCAGACGAATATCTTCTCATGATCAGGCAAGTTTAGTAAATCCTACATAGCTTTAGAATTTGCTGATTACCACAAACAAACATGAGCTACATTATCTCTAGGGGAGTGTTAGAGTATCTCTTACACTGCAAATATTCTTGCAACATTAGCTGCTCCTTGAGATGGTTCTACTACACGGACTACGATATCTCTTACAGCGTCCCAAGGCAAGTTTTCAATTCCAGTGAGACGTTCCAAGCTTTCTGTTCAATTAATGGCTGAAGAAATGCCAAATTTATTATGAACAAAAACAAATTAGTCTACCAACATTATGTACATAAGCATTAGAGTTGCAGATATCATGGGAATCAACTGATATTCAATTTGAAATCCAGGTCCTTTGAACAAAACTGATGGCTCACTTATACATCGATTGAATTTTAATTAACATAACATATGAGTGTGAGATAGGAAAACGCAGCGACAAATATGTAAGCCTAATTGTAAATGTTTTCTAGTTATTTCTTTGCTATCATAAACTTTTCTTTCCGTTCTTTGAGATATAGAAGGCAAATCTTCAACAAACCAAACAACAGCACAAGCATTTTGCTGGCTTCTAATTTCCAGATTGTAAGTTTGCCCTATCTCCATTATATGACAAAGAAACATAACTTCATTCTTTTTTTGGTTACAAGGAACAGAACTTATGAACAGTAAGTACCATCACAGGCAGGAGCAGATCGACAAATCACCTATATTGTCACTAGAGAATAATTTCTAGTGTTGTGTTCTAATTACGTATCCAGTTCAAAACAGGAACGATTAGTTTTATTAAAAAACCATATCAATCATAGTTGATAAAGCTCGAGTAGACAATTGAGAAATATTATGTTCATAAAAGACTAATCTAGAAACCCCACCATACAATCAGTTGTGATATTATAGGAGAAGACCTTAAAAAACCGCAGAAGCATCGCTCTTTATTAATGCTCTATCTATTTTTCTTCGTACACCCAACTAGGAAGTAAGATCGATTTTGATATCTAAAGGAAGAAAACTACGCAATTTAACATTGGTTTGATAGGCTAAACCCATGAAGCATTAAATTTTCTTAGCGTAGAGAACACGTAAACTCTACGTAAACCTAAATGTGTCAAATAATCACTTTGTACAGATATATTCAAGCACAGTCTCGATGAAGCTAATCGAGATGCAATCTACCAACAGTTCTAAAGGCTCTTAGCAAACTTTGAACCTTCAGTTTGAGCTAAGTTGGTGGCAGAAAGCTTCTAAGGGTCACAATTAGGCTAAATAATATTTGAATGTTTTGAGAACAAAAGCTGGCGTATATGTCAACCCTGTATCAGAAAAAACTACAGGAATAAACTGTAGGCATTTTTTTATATCTACTTGACCTCAGTGAGATTGGGGCTAACATTTAAACAAGTGACAGCTTTTATATGATCACTCCTTAAGACCTTGCATATCCCTTTAACATTGTGGGACTGTATGAATCAAACCACCAGTCCGATCTTTGAGAAAGCGTATGCATGGCATAGTGTCTAGAACACAAAACAACTCAGTGTGAATCGAAATCAGATTATCTGCATGAATAACTGTTTGTAATGATTTCTCTATCAACTACAACACATAATAGACAAGAAGAGCACATTACACTTAAGTTTTCTGATGAATAATTTTCCGAGTTAATGAGCTTAAATTGCGCATCGAGTTATCTTCCACAAGTAGAACAGATCAATCCAGGCAGACTACAAAATCTACTACTTTATATTCACGTAGAGCTCAAATCGAAGCCTCCTCAGATTCTGTCTCATGTAAATTATGAAGATAAATGTATAATACTAAAACTCTAGCTAGTCAATAGATCATTTTAATAAATAATGAACGTACAAGCGCGCGCAGCAATAAATTCAAATACAGTTTCATATGCTTCATAGGATCGTTATTGTTTTTTTACCATACAGCAAGCATATATGTCTACAAAGACCTTAGATTACCACAGCCGATAGGTTTTAAGCCCAAGCAAAGACCAATACTTCAAATCCAGAACCAAACAACTAAGACTGTACTAGAGCAAAATCAATCGGACAGAAAAATCAATGTACAAATGACCATGCATCTGTCATTAGTTGTATATATTGAGTCGTCAAAAAATTGATTAAAGAATAATTCGGATCTGTTCCTAGATGTAAATTTTAATTCGTTTCATCAGTTCATTCACAGACAACAACCCTTGCAGAAATCCTTTAATCAAGTAAGAAATTGGACGATTAGCACATTCGGTAATCTCACTGTCTGTTCTAAGGATTCCCTCGCAATTGAATGAATCTATCATTTTCCCTAGGAAAAATTGAACGTAAATAAATTTTACAGGATCAAAAGAAACATTAGTGGTCATATATCACACAACAACAAAAACGATAAATCAACAAAACAAAGATAAAGTATAGGAAATCTCACATTTTTGAGTTTGAAGTTATGGGATGCTTCACCAACGCTTCGTTATGCCCCTTAGGTACTACTGAGTGTATGTTATAAAAAACCTACCTATAAGTTTAGCAAAAACAACCTTTTATTGTTTTAATTAATATCTTTCAAATAGCTTTCCATTTCCGGTCCGATATCTTCCCAAATCTGTTACCTCAGATCATATTAGCAGCTCTTTAATACAAACGTTCAGATTGTTTTTAAATGAAATAATTGCATAGGCTTCAGGGTAAAACATAACATATGACAACTCCTCTACCACATACAAATGTATAATACAATCAACCACAATACGGATTTTATCAGAATAAGGTTCTGCTCCCTTAGACTGAAAATATGATGTGATATGAATTTCAGAAGTATCAAAATATCAAACATTAGAATTAAATTCATTGAACCCGTCTGAACATTAGAACACAACCTAATTGTAAAATTCCTGAGCGAACTTATCCGTAAACCAACCCTAAAGAATAAAGATTAAAAAGACAGAAAGCAGAACAATACATATTCCAGCAACCAAGACCTATTTCCTTTTCATCTAGCATAGACTTTCTAAAAATTCTTTACACGAACAGTATACACCACTTCTAGTACAGTTTCTCTAAACATTTTGTCAGTTGCGACTACCAAGAACTAGTTCGAGACTTGGTTCTCAACAATATATGAATAAAAAACGGAGAGACCACATCACACATGACTCAAGTATCAATAGATCGACTTAAGCATACACTATATTCACTAATTCAATCTCATCTCCATGCAATTATGTTGACACCTTGAAATAGGGGACTACAACATCTAACATTGACATAGATGTACACATTATTGGTAAAAGCTTCATTAATCAATTCAGAAATGACGTCGAACCTTTGTGACCGACAAATAAATCCTCAAATATACTTTACAGTGGCAACACACCTCTTTAAACTGAAAATCTACTACGATGCATGGAACAACTAGCTTCCGATGCAATTCTAATTTCAAGGAATTCGATTAAGTCACCGGTTATGATACTCTTCAAGTAAAAGCATAGAAAACAGCCATGAATAAAGAGTGCAATGTACTGTATTTCAAGCATACATTGGCGGTGCAGCCATACTCACTAGCTTACTAGAAAAGGAAATCACAGATATATCTGTTTTGAGTTTTGAAGACCAAATAAATTCATATCAAATCACAGATAGTGTGTGAACTACCAGTCATGAGAGATTCTAAGGTCCCAACATTAGCACCCTCATTTAATCATTCCATATCACCTAGTCCTTAGGGAAAGATTAGTAATCAAGAAAGCCGATTCGCATACATACTTTCATAGCTAGTTTAGCCAAGGTTTTTAAAACTGAATTAAGCAGGCTAAATCATGAGTAATGTTGGGATCTAAATATTATAGGTCGGATCAAACAGGTTTAAATTATGCCAAAGATCCATTCTCTTGCTTCTTTCTTCTTCTTTTTTTTTTTTTTTTTTTTTTTTTTTTGGGTGTGTGCTAAAGGTGACATAGAATATATAAAGATAAAAACAGAGTTTACAGTGGCCCATTACAAGACATTACGGCTTAGCGGTTCTACTTGCACCTCCCTGATCTACACCCCCCACCCCCCCATTTTTAAACGGGGCACAAATTTAGCATTTAAAATCTTAAATTGTCGTTCTCTAGCCTCTTTATTTTTTCTTATTATATTTATGACAAAAAGTCTTAAATTGAAATGAAGGCCAAAAAATTATTAATGTAATCTTACAACCTATGTTTGCAGATTATATACTTGCTCAGCCCTAACCCAATTCGCTGGTTATTCCGGGATGATGGTTTAATATTTGTCGGTTCATGATAAAAAATGCATGCCAGGATTCTGGGTCGGTCAATATATAGTGGGTCTCATTCTAAGGCATCAACAGTTAGTATCTCCGAATTGTTGTATCAAAATTTCTCAGCAACTAAGAGAACCTTTACACTTCAAGCTTTATAAGTTTCTTGGACGACAGATACGAAAGAACATGTCTCATTTCTTTTCTGTTTCATGGATAACATTCTGTACACTACTAAATTCACAATATGAGGCTAGACAGAATTGTTTCATGTATTCAACGGACTTGAATTTCACGTAAAATATGCAACCATATATATGAAATACTAAATTCACAATATGAGGCTAGACAGAACATTCGATTCAAACATTGAGTCTGTGATAGGATAGAACAAACCTACGGAAGCTAGACAAAACACCAGATTGACATGCAACGGGTGTCATATGTATATACCTGAGCCGATCTCCAAGAAACATTTCTGAGAAAGAAACTGCCTTTAATACATCTCGGTCTACAGAAAATTTTTGAAAACTCTTAGACCTGAAAACACATAAACGATTATCAACCAGACTTGAACAATGTCAGTTGCCATAAATTCTCATGAAACAAACAACGGTGGTTGTTTGATCATATAAAACTCAGACATATAATAGACAAAACAATATCTGATCCCTAGGGTGATGTTACATTATCTCTTACACTGCAAATACTCTTGCGACACTACGTGCTCCCCCAGGTGCCTTGGCTACACGGGTAACGATGTCTCTTCTGGCATCTTCAGGCAGATTCTCAATCCCCCTAAGTTCTGACATGACATATGTTGAAATGATGGCTGTAGAAGGGACAAAGTTAACACCTATAAGACCAGACTAGAATCTCCACATTACGTACATGGGAATTCGAAGTTCGGATAAATAGGGCATCAACTGATGTCCTATAATACATGCCCTTAGAACAAAACAGATGGCTTACCAATAAATGGATAAATTTTAGAAACTTAATCATAGGAGATTTATAGCAAAATGCAATCATAAATATGTCATATTTGAGTCCAGATAAACCCATTTTCCAAACTTTACTCACGTTAATTAGAGATATACATGGTAAATCTTCAATGTACAGAACCGTCAAAAGAAGCACTATTTCAGTCAATGGCTTCGAAATTCCAGATTGTAAGTCTATCCTATCTCCTTTACACAACAGAAGAAAAAATTCTTCTATTTGTTACATATCATGACCAAAAAAGGAGCATAACCTCTAAACAATAAGGCCTCATTTTGATACCTTCTAATTCCATAGGGATTTCATTTCTCTAGGAATTGAGTTTTCTTGGAATTGTTTGGATGCTTCTTTGAAAGTAAAGAAATTGAACAAATGAAGCATAGCTGCATAAGACTTCGAATTTCTATGAAGCATCGGAAATCACTTACCCACCTCTACCCCTATGATCACTGACAATTCCTATGATGGTAAATACAAGAAATGACTCCTTTACCGTCTAATTAGTTCTCTTGTATTTAGTTAGCTATTTAACATGAATAGAGGGCAAATTATTCACTTGAATAACTAACATGGAAATTGTAGTAGGGTAACCAAACAAAGTATGGGAAACGAATTCCAAAGAGTTCTAAGTTCCTACATGGCAATTAAATACTCCAAGGCAAATTTGTGGGAATTTACCATAGGAACTCATTTCATGGAAATTTAACTCCCCGTGGTAATTTATTTCTCATGTTATCCCAACGAGCACCAAATTTCATACCAAGCAGGATCAGACAAAGATATGGACGATTAATCATTTGCAAGATTCAAGTTGAATAGAACATCGAGAGACATTCTGTACATCTAAGGTTAGTTTGGAAGCCCCTCCATAGAATCTTCTGTTACAAGCCAGGACCTAAAAGATGAAAGAAGTACTGCTTTTTATTATTTTTTCCCCTATTTGCTTGATACAGAGAGCATGTGAGAAATACAAGGCGATTTTGATACTTACGTGTGATTACCAGACACTAAAGTTTAACATTGGTCTATTAGGGAAGTTAATCAAGCATTATATTTTTATGGCCTAGGCGACACGCAAACTCTATGTAAACCTAAATGTCTAGAAAAATGGATTCGTAAGATAAGCGCTGTTGCGCTGAACACTAAACCATATGGAATCTATCAAAAGTTTATAGGCTATCATTCTTTCCCAAAAAAAGTTTAAGCTATTAGCAAAGTATGAACCTTTAGTTTCAGCTAAGTCTGTGGTTGAAAGATTAAAAGGGCTACAGATAGGCTGCAGCAAAATTAAATGGATTAAGCACATATAATGACGTATATGTCATCCTACATCATCAGACAAAAATTAAAAGAATTCAGATTTAACCTTTAATAAGTGACAGCTTTTATGCAATCACTCCTTAAGCCCTTGGACATGTATTTAACATTGTGGACAGTATGAATCAAAATCAAAATATGTGCATGAATATCTAAAATCACCTCAGGTACAGTTCCACACTAAGAACTTTAAAAAGGCTTTGGAGACTTCAGTGACAAGTAGTGAAAACCAACAATAACGAACGCACACAAGCACGAGCATAGCCACAAATACAGTTTACCATATTTCATGTAGAAAGTTTAGATTAAACTCGATTTTTCACTCCTAACTCAAGAAAAGTTTAACACAAGTCAGATCAGGTTCATTTAATGATTGAAACTACAGTTGCATAATTTAAAGACGTTTACCGATCAGAATATTCTTTGTGGAGTTCAACGATATAGGGAAAGCAATAAAGCATGAGCACACACAAGCGGACACCCACACACAAATCCAGATAGATTTTCATACGCAAATTCATACATCCTGGAGGATAGGACTAAACTCAATAATTACTTCTGATTTCACTCTTAAGTAAAACAAAGTCAACCACAAGTCCAGTCAATTCGAAATAATGAAACTACAAAGCATTTAAAAATAAACGGCTCACTGACGGACAACTTGTATTACATCATGCCTACGACCCATTGTGATTGACAATAAATAGGAATCATTTCTGTCATCTAACCACTACCAAGTGTTTTCTTATATGACAAAAGTCACAAAACTAGAAAAGAACACAACTTTAGATGCAAAGCAAAACTATCATCCAAAGAATGATCAATTGACAGAATAATTCATGGAGCAAATTTATATCTGCTATTGAAGATAAGAACCAACAATGCATCTAGGAGTCACTACGGTTATCATTAGCCCAATGCCAAAAGAGGTTTTCACTCCAAGAAAGGTTCATTTGTGGGTTCATATGATTCCAGGCAAATCTTCAACGAACAGAACAACAGCAGAAGCATTTTATTAGTCATTTACTTCTACATTCCAGATTGTAAGTTTGCCTATCTCCATTATGTGACAATGGAACAGAACTTCTGAACACTAAGTGCCAAAGAAGGCAGGATCAGATCGACAACTCACCTATAAATGTCACTAAGTTCTGGTGTTGTGTTCTGACGTATCCAGTTTAAAACATGCATGATAATTTATATTCAAAAAGCACGGTAGATATATTTAAGCACTGTATGTCTCGTGGAACCTAATCAAAATGCAATCTAACAAAAGTTCTTAGGCTCTTAAAGAATTTTGAACCGTCAATTTCAGTTAACTTAGTGGTTGAAAGGTATAAAAGGTCAAAATTAGGCTACAGAACTTTTAAAAGAATAAACTAAGGGCAGAATGTTTTTCGACTCACGAATTATTGAGGTTTACATTCCACAGTGACAGCTTATATGTGAGGGACTGTTTAATTAAAAATCAGCAGCCTGCTCTTTGAGGGAGCATATGCATAGCATAGTTTCATGACCAGAAATGAAATCAGTATAAACAAAAACTTTTCAAAATCACCTCAGGTTTCTCTATCCATGGTAACAACGAAACAACATTGAGAAAGCATTACCTCAGCAACATTAGTGAAAACAAATGAACACAGGTACACACACAAATACAATTAGATATGAATTTCATGCACGAAGATTGGATTAAGCCCACCTTTTTCTTCAGATTTCACTCAAAAGTAAAAAAATGTGACCAACGAGCCAGATCAGGAACTTGTCATGTAAACAACAAATGTATAATCAATTATCAGAATAAACATTACCAAATACCGATAAAACACAGGAATCAAAACGAATGACA
The DNA here is from genome assembly GCA_038382645.1 of Spergularia azorica. NCBI lineage: Eukaryota > Viridiplantae > Streptophyta > Magnoliopsida > Caryophyllales > Caryophyllaceae > Spergularia > Spergularia azorica. The sequence goes on from JBBYHQ010000009.1 coordinate 5,403,562, forward strand.
AATAAGCAAATGTTCCACGACAGAGCCTCACATTACTGATTTCGAGGTTTCAGGAGATCTTGAACAAATCGCTTCTTCTGAGAGTTCTCTGACTTCTCTCTATAGTTTACCCCTTAGCCAAATAATGTCTAATTAAACTCAATTGCAACTCTGCAAGTCCAATTTAAACAACCCTAAAACTGTATAATTATGTTATCCCCTTTTATCATTTGATATTTTAACTAAATTGTTAAGGCCTAAGATGATATTTGCAAGTCAATACTGCTAACGTTCTAAATTTAAAAGATTTAATTGTGATATGAGTTTCTGGGTACATTTGACTCATACATCACATTATAAACAAAGTTAGGTGGGGGTGTATCTAGGAATCTTCAATATCATAATTAGCGTAATGCCAAAAGGAGGTTCACGCTCCAAACAAGGCAGGGGGGGTGCATATGATGAAATCAAACTCTTCCTTTTCTGTCTATCTCTCTTAAGGTAACAATTGATTTATCTCTAAATATGCTCCACGCATTAATTGTTGTTGCTACTGAGCTACATTAGCAACAATGAAGTCACGAACTGGATCAAAGGAGATGGACCTCATACAGTGTTTTAAGAACTTATATGCAAAGCGAAAATTTATAGGAAAGGTGCTATAGCTAACGATTGATACGTTGAAGATGTAGCTGGTAATAATATTTTGAACAAATTAATACCCCAGACATTTGCGGGAAGCAAATGAACCACATGACGAGCACATAACTGATCAAATATACTGGAAAAAAAATTAAGAATGAACAGAAGATTACAAGTTCAGCAGCAAAGATTAATTTGTTCTTCACCTGACATAGACATCGACATCTGTCCCTAACCCACCAGGCAGTCAGGCACCATATCTGTTACAGCTTCTTCGAGTCATGTTGTAATCAATTGCAACTAGCAGGAACTTCGTCAGCAACTGGCAACAGTCTAGAAACAAGATAGGGAGACCTCATCAGTCAGCACTTATGCTCAATAAAATTGCTCAGTAGAAGATTTATCTGAATTTTGACTCAGGGAGGTTTACTATGCTCGTAAATTCGGTACAGTAAGTTTGCATTTTATTCTACAGATATTCAATAAGTGGTTTCCCCATTAACATCCAGTATAGGAAACATATGAACATATAATATTTTCTCAAAAATTCCATGCCTGAAGTGCTTAGAGAAATAAAACGACAGAGGCTGACATTACTGATTTTGATGATTCAGTAAATCTTCAAAAATGGCGTCTCAGAGAGTTCTCTCTATCCCTTTGCCACTGAATGTCATATCAAACTCAACTGCAAGTCCAATTTAAAGAACCCTAAAATTGCTTAATTATGATATCCCCTCTCTGTAAAGGTAACAATTGATTTCTCTCTAACTATATTCCACTCATTGATTGAAGAAGCTACATTAGCAACAATAAGGTCAGGAACTGGATCAAGGACGTAGACATCATCGAGTAATTTAAGAATTTATATGCAAAGCGAAATTTATAGTAGCAAAGGTGTCATAGCCAACACTAGATTCGTTGAAAGTTTTGCTGGTATAAATAATTTGAACATATTAGCACATTGAGATTGTACATGCCAATGAACAACATGACGAGCACATGACTGATCAAATATGTGAAAAATAAATAAATGAGCAGAACATTACAAGTCAGCAACTAAGATCAATTAGTTCTTCACCTGACATAGACATTGACGTCTCTCTTTAAACCACCAGTCGCCATATCTGTTACAGCTTCTTCGAATCATGGTGTAATAAGTTGTAATTAACAGGAACTTCGTCAGCAACTGGCAACAATCAGGAAGCACAATGGAGAGACTACATAAGTCAACAGCCATGCTCGATAAAATTGCTAAGCTGGAGATTTATCTAAATTTTGACTCAGGGAGCTTTACTATGCGTCTATGCTCAATAATTATTTCCATTTCTGACCAGAATGCCGATTTATAATTCCCATTTATCATTTCTACAGCTAGTTTAGCCAAATTAGTTTCAGAGTAATTACCTCATATCTTTAAACAAGAGGTGTCTTCACTATTCTTGACTTCTAAGTGACGCTTCGCACTTGGAATCGTACAACTCTTTCATAAACTTCAAAGAACTCGCATAGCACCATATCCCATTGTCATTTTAGGTCCATTTACTCTGTCTCACATTCTCACTACAACAGATGCCTCAAAGGCTTTCGTCCATGGCAAAGGTAAAAGGGGTCAGATGCACGTATCCTTACATGTTGAAAACATAATATTGATATATACTAATGTACCCTCGTTCTCTCTTCTTGACTTCCATTCATTCTCGCTCATAACCCAACAAGATCCTAAGCTAAGGTCTTACACCCCACACATTACCTTATACCAAACCAGTTCAAAGACAACAAGAATTTCTATGAGGATTAACATGACACCATTCTTTAATTGTATGGTAGTAAGAATTGACGCCGAAGATACTTGATACAAGTTTCAATGGTCCAATCAACTAAGCTAAAATTATTCCTTAACATGACACCGATCTAGATGTTACTTACCTTACCTAAGTAAAATTTGATCAAATTTTCTAGAAAACCACACACAAGGGCAGCTTAATAGGAACATGTTTTAAACCCTTTTTAAGGGTGGCGGGCGTAACCCGATACAAGTTCCGTCGCACAAAAGACGGAATTTTTGCTTCCTTAACAATATCACCCTCCTAATATATAATGTATTACTCCACATTTCTTAAATTCTAACTTTTGCATATACAATTTGGTCCATCAACCATAACTTTCTAGATACGCCACTGCAAAGAAGTCGAGGACGACCTTACCAACTGAACTAGCTGTTAGCACATTATTCACAAAACTAATGAACAAAATTTAGCAATCTAAGCACAGGGTAGATTACAAATTACAAATCATAATTAAAACAAAATTAATAATAAAATTGAAATCTCCATTAATCAGATCAATAAGAAAGAACTTACCAAAACCCAGAATAATCCTATAAAAGGCAAGAATCCCCATATAATTTCGCCATCGACCCATCATAATTCTTTGTGTTGAGATTTGGATATGGAGGTATAATCTCAGAAAAAGGGTAGGCAACTGACACGCGTATTTTCATGTGTTTGGCTCTTCTTAAAACTTTGAGACATGGTGGTTATTGGTTCAGCTCCAAGTGTCAGACCAACCCCACGTATTTTACGAGAAATATTGGGTGATGCACCGTAAACCGTTATAAAAAACGAATAGGTAGAGTCATTTAGCTATAAGTAAATGGTACAGTAGTGGATATTACACATCTCGAATTTATATTCACCTCCTCTATATGAGACATGGTGGTTAAGTTTCAAATGTCGACCACACTCAAGTATTTTTACGATAAATGTTGGGTGATGCACCGTGAAATCGTTACAAAGAATATATATGCCCTCTTTGTGTATAAGTAATTGGTACGGTAGTGGATTCACCTCCTCTTTATGAAAGAACTCAGTATGAATATTAAATATGAGAGTGTAAAAATCACTACCCAAAATGTGAAAATGGTATATATTATTGCAAAATATATTTAAGTCGAGATTGCCCGTGCATTTTTTTCTTTATCGATGAACAATTGATTCAAAAGTGCTAATCAGAACTCATAACGAAATTCTAGTTAGCCCACTAGAAACCCTAACCGAGTCTCAACAAGCTCGATATGAATTCAATAGAAAGACCCGCAATTAAAATCTATAGAAAGAAATGTTAGAAGTATCTTATGATATATTGTATGTGTGGGAATAGTATATTTCCACCGTAGGAAATAAGTTAATGTAGGAATAATATATTCCACCACTTAGGAAATAATATGTTAGGAGATATATGTGGCGGCTAGGGTTAGCCCGAACTTATGTAATGTAATGTGGTATAAATACCACCTATTATTAATGAGAAGGATAACCAAGCGATTATCAACCCTAATTACATCTTATCATGATATCAGAGCCTCATTCCTAGAGGACTCTGCAAATCGCCACCGAGCTTTATTATTCATAATATAGTACGTATAAACTTTTCTTTAGCTACAAAGATCCCTTTATTACCTACCGTATAAGTCTACCAATCCCTAAAACACACAACAAAACAATAAAGTTCCATGTCCACGTACGGAGGTACCCCCATGGTTATCTATTATCATGGCTCTACATGACGACCCATAGCCCCCTGTTACACTTCGTTCAGCCCTTACTATCTACAATCTTGGTCGGATCAATTTCGACCTTTGACAAACTACAAACAAATTTGGTTTTTCGGTACCATCAAACCGAATTAATGGTTGGTTTCTTCGGTTCCATCAAAACTGAATTACAAATTTGGTTTTTCGGTGTCCAATAAACCGTACTAATGTGGTTTTTCGGTGTCCAGTAAACCGTGTAAATTTGGTTTTACGG
>JBBYHQ010000009.1:5408088-5448765 GCA_038382645.1 Spergularia azorica
TAATGTGGTATAAATACCACCTATTATTAATGAGAAGGATAACCAAGCGATTATCAACCCTAATTACATCTTATCAAGAAATTCCCCTTCATGGTACAAGCAGAGGTGTTACATGGAAAGAATCGAAGCCTCAACCTTAGAGGACGTGAAAAGCTCGACCTCGACAATTGTACTCCCACAGGTTTTTTTTATAATCTAAAATTATTCGAGTTTAAAAAAAAAAAGTAACTTTGCCAAAGACATTATCTAATGAAAACAAGTCATTAATAAATTCACTACATATTTATGTCTCAAAACATGAAGTACTAGATAACAACTTATCGAAAATAGGTCATGTACTAACTTTGACGGAACTTAATGTAAGATCACCCACGTTCACCATAAAAAAGTCAAGGAGAAAATTGATGTCTCTAAGAATGGACCAAAAACTTGGACATAAGTTCAGTTCGAGCATTCCCAATACTAGCTTGTAGCTCAAGGTTCCTCCTAAGCACGGACACCATAAAGAGCAAACCATCGATGGTCACACGAATATCATCGTCGATGGCTCGATCGGATACAATTTCCCATCCTACCTTAAGTACAGGCGCCACTGTATCCAAACGTTCAATTAACATTTCATGCTCAACAGTGTCATTCATTTCCACCAAGGATTGGAGTAGAGGACGCCGCAGTACTTCAGAGCATCCGATTTCCTGCATTGCGCTGTTTCCCGTAATACACAGATGATTAAATCTCTCCACAAAGCTTGCAAGTGAGTCATAAAGTAGAGTGTGTGATTTTATTTCACAAAACTTCGATAAAGAAGTAAAAAACTGTAGGAGATCAGATTCCTTCCCAGGCTCGAGAAAGTACGCCACAAAATCTTCAAGGTATTTCTTCACCTGTTTCAGCTCTTTCACCTCTGCCCGAGACAAAAAGAGCTTCACCAGATCATAATACATGTTACGATCAGAGAAATTTGTTAAGAAATCGGATGTTCTGGCAAGGTTGAGGAAATAATGATTTCCAGCTGACGGACTATGTTTTACCACACGGGCATTTAGCAAGGTCGAGGCACATATCATAACAACCTGCATGGAAACTAGAATCAGATTGCAAAGCAAATATGACTAAATGCAAACCCACACAGAAAAGTGAAATTAAGTTGAACCAATCCAATCTATTATCTATTTAGCACCGTTCTCTGAATCTGTCACCAAGAAAAGCAAAGTATTCCATAAGCAGAAAGGAAATGCAACGTGCTCGTACAAGCCACTGCCACATCTAAGATCACTGATATGTGTATGAGCTAAGCTAATACGAAGGTGATTTAAAGACACTCATGACATCTTAATGACAGGATGTTTTACATCAGAGAACCACAGATATATTACTCAAAAGAATTCAAGTCCAAAAACTAGTACAATGACAGACACGTTCTTAGGTGCAGTTAACAAAAGATGTTATGAACTTTAGTAGGCTCATCTATAAATTGTCTAATGATCAAATTTGGCAATGGGTTACCTTCGACATAAAAAACTGAGCATCTGTATTTCCTGCTTTGGCAGACCGAGCAACTAGTCCATTAACTTCCAGAAGCTGTTCAAGTAAGCCTAAGACGTTCGGGTACCTGAAACAATTATTTAAGGAAATAAAATTTCAAAGAAATTACACACGCGTATATGTGGTATACTATATCCACTATAGTGAAGCTAGTTGTAACAAAAAAAAAACTATAATGAACCTGGTCAGAACACTCAATTCAAACATTGAGTATGTGATAGAATAGAACAAAGTCTAAGGAAGCTAGGCAAACACATGACTGACAATTTGACATGCAACATATGGCGTATCCGCATACATACCTGATCCAATATATTGTGAACAATTCCGTGAAGGAAACTGCCCTTAAGACATCTCTATCGTCAGAAAAATGCTTAAAACTCTTGGACCTGGCAACACATAAAAGATCATTAACCAGACTTGGACAAGTCAGTTGCCATAGATTCTAATTAGACACGCAAAGGGGGTGGTTTAATAAGGTGATATTCAAACTCTTTAAAAGATCAAAACTATCTCCGATCTCTAGGTTAATGTCACATTGAATTATCACTTACACTGTAAATAATTTAGCAATATCACTTGCTCCGTAGGGTGGTTTAGCTACACGGAGCACGATTTCTTTCACAGCATCTCGAGGCAAATTCTGGATTCTCGTACGGTGTGCCATGACTTATGTTGAAATAATGGCTGTAGAAGTGACAAAGTTATCATATATACGACCAAATTACAATCTCGACATTACGTACATGAGCATTTAGAGTTGCGAATACTAAGGGGATTCAGAGTTGCAACATTAATTGGCGTCCACTTTCATAATCCATGCCCTTAGAAAAAAAACAGATGGCTAATCAATAAATGGATAAATTTAAGTGACATAATTTAGGGAGTCAGATAGCAAAATGCAAAAAGCCAATATGTCATATTCCTCGACAGCATTCAGATATATAGAGAACAACAGCAGATCAGATGCAATTTGATATAAGTCTACACGAAACCTTTATTCCGGGTTCTTTGATATACCGAGAACAACAGCAGATCTGAAGCAATTTGTTAGTCCCTGGCTCCTAAGTTCCAGAATGTAAGTTTGTCTTATCACCTTACACAGCAGAAGAAAAAGTCTTTGTCACATGAACTGACTGACAAAGAAGTACTCCTCAGTGATTATGTTCTTTCCTAAATGCTTGCTGCAGGCAGCTTGTGTGTAATACAAGATTCTGAAATCTAGGAATTTAGTGCGTCCTTTAGCATGGTTTTGTTCGGAAAGCTAATCATGCATTTAAATATTCATAACTTATGGAACACGTAACCTCTACGTAAACCTAAATGTGTCAAACAATAACTTCGTTTAGATATATTTAAGCACTGTATGTCTCGTGGAACCTAATCGAAACAAATGACAAATAGGCAAATGTTCCACGACAGAGCCTCACATTACTGATTTCGATGATTCAGGAGATCTTTAAACGTAACTATTACTGAGTTAAATGTAACTGTTACTCCAGTTTTCATTTGCAAGAAAAGAGAAGTCATATACCAGCCAAATCAGGTTCAAATATTGAAAACTGAACTGTATAATGCATAGCCATTTAATGATATGAGAATTTTTTTGTAGATCATGCCTCAAACCCACAGTAATCCTCAGGTTTCTCTTCCCATTAACAACACTGAAAACGCTTTGCAGAATTTAGCGGGAAAACCCATGAAATGGTGAACGCACAGACACACAAATCAAAATAGAGTTCCATAAGCATATTTATGCAGAGGGTCTAGTTCAAATTTCACTCCTAAGTCAAACAAAGTCAACACCGAGTCAGATCTGATTCAAATAACAAAAACTACAAAAGCAAGATTTAAGACCCCTCACTGCCGTGACAATTCTTTGTACATCATGTTTAAGACCCATTTTAATCCTCGGTATGATTTTTGTTATCCAACAACTACAAAGCATATAATTATAAGAGAAACTAGCAAATAATACAGATTTCAAAGCAGATTAAAGCTAAAAGTGTACAACCATCAAAAGCATGATCAATTGACAGAAAAATTACAGGAGCAATTGCAGATCTGTTATTTGAGATAACAACCAGCCTAGCAAAACTCCTCAAACTTTTTGACACCAAAAAACTAATCAAACCACCAATTAATTCGTATGAATTTTGTAATAAAAAATCAGAATAGACATTACCAAATACCGATACAACACAGGAATCGAAACGAATGACAAACAAGCAAATGTTCCACGGATGAAATGCTTAAAGAAATAACACGACAGAGCCTCACATTACTGATTTCGATAATTCAGGAGATCTTGAACAAATCGCTTCTTCTGAGAGTTCTCTCTGTAGTTTACCCCTTAGCCAAATAATGTCTAATTAAACTCAACTGCAACTCTGCAAGTCCAATTTAAAAAACCCGAAAACTTTTTATATTATGCTATCCCCTTTTATCCTTTGATATATTACCTAAATTGTTATGCTTAAGATGATATTTGCAAGTCCATATGGCCAACGTTTTAAATTTAGAAGATTTCATTTGTAATATGGGTTTCTGGGTACATTAGACTCATACATCACATTATACACAAAGTTAGGTGGGGGTGTATCTGGGAATCTTCAATATCATAATTAGCGTAATGCCAAAAGGAGGTTCACGCTCGAAGCAAGGCAGGGGAGGGTGCATATGATGAAATCAAAATTTCCTTTTCAGTCTACTTCTCTAAAGGTAACAATTGATTTCTCTCTAAATATGCTCCACGCATTGATTGTGTTGCTACTGAGCACACATTCGCGTGAAGCAAATGAACAACATGAAGAGCACATAACTGATAAAAAAAAAAGGACGAACAGAAGATTACAAGTTCAGCAGCAAAGATTAATTTGTTCTTCACCTGACATAGACATTGACATCTGTCTCTAAACCACCAGGCACCATATCTGTTACAGCTTCTTCGGGTCATGTTGTAATCAATTGCAACTAGCAGGAACTTCGTCAGCAACTGGTAACAATCTAGAAACAAGTAGGGAGACCACATCAGTCAGCATCCAATAAAATTGCTCAGCTGAATATTAATCCGAATTTTTGACTCAGTGAGCTTTACTATGCTCAATAATTATTTCCATTGCTGACCAGAATGCCGATTTATATTTCCCATTAAATCATTTCTACAGCTAGTTTTAGACTAATTACCTCAGATCCCTAAACAAGCGGTGTCTTCACTATTCTAGACCACTAAGTGACGCTTCACACTTTGAATCATACAACTCTTTCATAAACTTCAAAGAACATGCATATCGCCATTAGCCATATCTCATTGTCATTTTTAGTCCATCTACTATGTCTCACATTCTCACGACACCAAATGCCTCAAAAACTTTCGTCCATGGCAAAAGGTAAAAAGGGTCAGACGCACGTATCCTTACATGTTGAAAACATAGTATCTATATACAAATGTACCCTCGTTCTCTCTTCTTAACTTCCATTCATTCTCGCTCATAACCCAACAAAATCCTAAGCTAAGGTCTTACACGTCACAGCTTACCTTATACCAAACCAATCCAAACACGACAACAATTTTACGAGGAATAACATGACACCACTCTTTATTTGTATCCTAGTAAGGATTCCAACCAATTACGCTAAAATTATTAGTTAACATGACACCCATCTTAGATGGTAATTACCTTACCTAAGTAAAATTTGATCAAATTTTCTAGAGAACAACATTATCATCATCATTACCCCGTTGCCTCAAAGTCTCCCAGCTATGACTCGTGCGCTACAATATACACCAAGTGAGGTGGCAGGTGTATATAGGAGTCATCAATATCATTACTACCTTAATGCTAAAAGAGGTTCTCTCTCCGAGCAAGGTAGGGGAGGGTGTATACAATTCAATCCAGCTATTCCTTTTTTGTCTGATTCTCTAAACATAACAATTGATTTCTTTCTAAATATACTCCAATTATTGATTGATGAAGTAATTGAGGTACATAAGCAACATTAAGTCACAAACTGGATCAAGAAACTAGACCAGGTCGAGTACTCGAGTCTTCAAGAATTTACATGCAAAGTAAAGTTTTTAGGCAGTAGGCTGGAGATTTCGGACATACATACATCTCATCACATCACCTAGCTCAAGTTAAACAACTTAGTATATTGAGAATGGTTCATTCAACACACATGCATCGATCAAATGAAAACGAGTGCATAACAGATAAAAGACTACGGGAAAAAGGGAAAGAATACAGACAGTTACAAATCCCCAGCTAGGATGAATCTCTTCTTCGCTGACATAAACATTGACATCTGTCTTTGAACCACCAGACACCATTGCTGTTACAGCATCTTTGAATCATGTTATAGTATGATGTGAGCAACAGGAACTTTGTCAACATCTGGCTACAATCTAGAAACAAAAGAGGAGAAACCACATCAGCCATGCTCAATACAGTTGTTCAGCTGAAGATTTATCTAAATTTGACACAGGGAGCTTTCTTCTGTTCATAAAGTCAGAATATAGTTCGATTTTAACCTAACCTATTAAAAAAATCTTGCTATGAGTGTTTCATCTTTAATATCTACTAAATCTAGAGTAGGAAACATATGAACCTACAACATATCTTTCAAGAAACTCGATCAAATTGCCTGTCATGAATTCATGATTCTCAGTCATGTTAAAGGATCCGAAATTGGAAACAGAATTGTGATGTATCTCAAGGTCACATGGTTTCAGTCCCTTTCTCAGACGATTTAATGAAACCGAAATCAGAGATTGTGTTCTAAAATACCAAATACTTCTATATCCAATTAATATACCAAATTATGCAAGATTTTGGAAACTTAACATACCATCTTGATAATTTCATTAAACCTTTCTATACAAAAGAATGATTAGCAGGGATGCCGAAATGCAGTTCCCAATTTATCAGTTTTACAGCTAGTTCGGACAACGTTGTCATAATTGTTTCGAAATGGTAGAAGTACCATGTTCAATACTGTAAATAAACACTTTATCCATACAGCTTATCCATAGAGAAATTACTAGCTCATAGAAAACCAGACTAAATCACCGGAAGTTGGACATGAATTCAGCAAATGGGACCTACACAAAGAAATTCTTCTCATGAGGAGAATCGAAGCCTCATTAATTAATGGTACAATAGTTTAGGCGTTATGAGGGAAAGAATCAAAGCCTCAACCTCGAAGTTAAAGAAGTAAAAAATAAAACAATTGCACTCTCAGAGCTTCTTTTTATAATCTAAAACTGATGTGTAAGTTTGGACATTAATGGATGATTCATGATGTAGAAGTATTGACATTCATTCTATTCTTAATTATAACAATTCGGAACAACGATACACTTTGAGAACCCCCATGTACAACAGCTACTATATCGTCATGAGTGTCAGTAATCTTAGATTTGCTGTCTCGAACGAACACATTGCATTTCCTTTCTGCTTATTAAAGAGTTTGCTTTTCTTGGTGAGATATTCAGGAGGCTCCCAAATAGAAAGGATTGGTTGAAGTCAATTTCACGCTATTCTGTGGTACTTTGCTTCAATCGTATTTCCATTGCAATTTGATTCTAGCTTCCATGAAGGTTGTTATGATAAGTGCCTCGACCTTGCTAAATGCTCATGTGGTAACATTTAGTCCGTCAGCCCTTGCCAAAACATCCGATTTCATAACAAATTTCTCCGATCGTAGAGTGTAACGAGTAGAGATGAACCAGATGAAGCGGTACCCACAAGATTTTGTAGTGGGAGAGCTGGAACTGAACTTGTATCCAAGTTTCTGGTCTATTCCTAGAAATTGACAATATGTTCCAAGGAACGTACCCTTTTTCTTTTTGAGGCTAGATTAAATCAACTTTTATCAAAGCTAAAGTTTCTTATTTCTTGGTCAATGAGGTTCATTTATATACTTTTTGAAGAAAGAATACCTAATCGATTTATCTATGATTTGATTCACGATCACACTTCACTGTTGATTTTTCATCTGCAATTTGTTGCATGTTTGAAAGTAGAATGATGAGACACCGATGTAAGTTCATTTTTGAAGGCATAACGGGGTGAGGTTATTTGAATTTCTTAGTCCTCCATCCCCATGAAAGGTTAACATTTAGTTTGAATTTCTCTCACATATTATTCAAACTAGAAAGTTAACAAGTTGAAAGTTAATACTATATACATTGTCAAGAATATTATGTCATTTCTTTCAAGGAAAAAAAAAGATCATATATGTCATTTCTCTCACATAATAATATGTCATAAGTAAAATTTGAGATCGCATGGCGTTGCCTACTTTTATCATGTTCACCCATGATTTTTGCTCAAATTTGGGAACCTTTTTTCATTTTGAAAGAATAATAGCCTAAAAACTTTTTATGTATTCATATGGGTAAGTGTTCAGAGAGACAAGCAATGCTTTTATATGGCTAAACAAAGTTATTTTCTGCGACATTTAGGTTTGCATAAAGTTTACGTGTAGCCTACGCCATTAAAATATAATCCTTGATTATGGGAATTCAATTTCAAGTACCTGCATGGTAACCAAACGTAAACGCTCCAAGCATAGGAACTTATTTCACTGAAAATTCTAGTTCCCGTAGTAATTTATTTCTCATGCTATCCAAACGAGCACCAAATTTTACAATTGACCTTAATGACCTATATATGTCCTCCGTTATGTGTTCTAACACCCACTAGAAAACAAGGATGATTTATCATTCTTTGTTTGAAATAGGATAATTAATCATTCTTGACATAACAAAGCAACCATACAAGATACAGAATCGACTAATATATTGTACATTGAAGGTGAATTTTGTAGCCCCTCAATAAAAAGTTACTCAAGTGATTAATTTGCCGTCTATTCATCTTAAATAGCTAACTATATACAAGAGAACTAATTAGACGACGGAGTCATTTAATTGCTTGTATTTTACACTATTACACCATAGGAATTGTGAGTGACCATGAGGGGTTAAGTGATTTCCCACACTTCACGGGAATTTGAAGTCCTATGCTTCATTTTTTTCAACTCCTTAATTTCTTAAAAAAAAAAAAAGGGTCATCCAAACAACCCTAAGAAAACTTAATCCATACGAAAACAAAATTCCTATGGAATTAGAGGGTATCCAAACGAGGCCTTGTTGTTTAGAGGTTATGTTTCTTTTTGGTCATTTTATGTGACTCTCATGATTAAGTCACTTAAATTTTATCCATTAATATGTTAGCCATTTGTTCCATTCTAAGGGCATGGACAATAAAAGTAGGCATCAATTCATGCCCTTAATATTAGCAACTTTGAAGCCAATGTACATAATATCGATATACTCTCATGGTCTTATATGTGATACATTTGGCACTTCTAAGCCATTATTTCAACGGAAGTCATGACACAGCTTAGGGGAATCGAGAATTTGCCTCAAGATGCTAGAAGAGAAATCATGTTTCGTGTAGCCAAAGCACGTGAGGGAGCAAGGGATATCGCAAGAATATTCACGATGTAAGAGATAGTGTAACAAAACCCTAGAGACTAGACATATTTTGATTTAACAAATGATTTTGAATTTCTCATGACTAAAAACAACCACCTATGTTTGTTGGCTAAAAGTTAGCGGCAACTGACATTGTTCAATTCTGGTTGATGTTTTTTCAGGTCAATGAGTTTCCAAAAATTTTCAGTAGATGAAGATGTCCTAAGGGCATTTTCTTTTAAAGAAATATTTATTAGATATTAAATCAGGTACACACACCACAGATTCGATAGATGCGACGTATGTACCTGATTCAATATTTAAAAAATAGTTCTATGAAAGAAACTGCCCTTAAGACATTTCCTTCTTCAGAAAATAGTTGGAAACTCTTAAACCTCAAAAAACATAGAAAATCATCAACCAAGTTTGAACAAAATCAGTTGCCATAAATTCTCACGAAACAAACATAGGCGGTTGCTTAATCTGGTGAAATTAAAAGACATTTAGTAGATCTTAAGTATGTCCGGTCTCTAAGGTGATGTTCAATTATCTCTTACACCATGATTTGTCTTGCATATCACTTGCTTCCTCACTTGCTTGGGTTACACGGACCAGGATTTCTCTTCCTGGATCTTGAGGCAGATTCTTGATTCCCCTTAGTTGTGACATGACCTCCGTTGAATTAAAGGCCATAGAACTGCTAACTGTATCAAATACAAGACCAGGAGAGTACATCGACATTACGTACATGGGCATTCAAAGATGCCGATATTAAGGGCATCAATTGATGTCCACTTTTAAATTCATGCCCTTAAACACAAAATAGATGGCCAACCTATACATACATAAAACTTAAGTGACATAATAACATAGGAACAAAAATGAATGACAAATAAGCATATGCATGAAATATTAAAAGAATATAAAAAACAAGGAGACTCATATTATCGATTCGAAGATTTAGGATATGTTTACCAATGGCTTCTCTATGTCCCTTGGTACAATCACTCAATGTATTATTAAATTCAACTCCAAAGTCCAATTTAAAGAACCCTTTAATTGTTTAATCATTATATTTTAAATGATACTCACTATCTCTCTTCGATATCTTACCAAAACTGTAGAACCTTAGATGTTAATTATAGCTCTATTACCAACTTTCTAATTTTAAAATCTTCATTTGCTAATGAGCTTATCGGTAAAGTGTCAAAGATGAATAATAATTACTCAATTGGACTTTGCAGTTGAGTTTAATAAGACAATCTGTGACTAGGGATACAGAGAAACCACAGTTGAAGATCTCCTACATCTTCGAATTGTTGATGTGAGGCCCTCTTTTTTTTTCCCCTTAAGCACTTCATGCATATCTACTTAGTGGTGTTTCACCTAGGAATTTCTAAATTATGTGAATTTACTAGATGGGTTTGGTTGAATTCAAACAATAAAATTTCACATTGATTTCTAATTACCTAGTAGGGGCTAGGTAAGCAACTTCCTCCATTTTGGAGGAATTGGAATTTTTGGGAATTTGCATTTCATTTGATTTATGTCAACCAAACAACCTACCAAAATTATAATTCCTGTGGCTTTAGTACGCAACCAAACAATCTCTTATTTGTCATTCATTTTCGTTGTCGTGTTAATACCCGGTAATGTTTATTCTAAAGGTTGGACACAAATTTCTTACAAATCTCATCGTTCATGATTAGCTTTTGGGTGAAATAAGGCAGGGAAAAACAGAAGAAAAAAAGAAAACAAGAGAGAGATAGAGAAGATTACAAGTTCAGCTGCTAAGATCAATTTTGCCGTCCCTTAAATAGACATTTACATGTCTTTGAACCACGAGACACCGCTGCTGAGGTCCTTTGAATCATGTTGTAATAAGTCGTGATTGACACGATCCGACAACAATCTAGAAACAAAAAGGAGAGACCACATCAACTATGCTCAATAATTCATCAAGTCGGGAATAGGAAACATATGAGTGGTTTTGTCAAAAAATTTGATAATGTTTCCGGTCATGAACCCTAATCACGCTAAAAGTACGAGACTAAAAGAATATGTTGCATGCCATCTATCTCCAAAGTCAGTTGGTTGTAGACACAACTCTGTCTCCGATTTCATTAGAAACCCAAATTCGAGATTGTGCCCTGAATATCAAGTTCTCCCATATCACATCACATCATATATTGGTTTATAAGCTACCAAATTACGCGTAATATTGGTTTCTATGCCGAAGTACAACAGTTTACCCAAGGTTGTCATAATGGTTACAAGCTTATCAGCTCGCATCCTTAAACATCAGGGTCTTCACAATTATACCCATTGTCTTTTCTAGTCCATTTACTCTATCTCACATTCTCATTACAACAACAACAACAACAATAACGTTACCCTAATATCTCAACGCCTCGTGCCTAGAACAAGGTAAGGGGTGGTCGGATGCACAATTTCGACCCTCGAAGTGCCAAAAAAGACAGAATTTTTTGCTTCATTTTCATTGACAATTTTGATCCCTCGCTCGTAACTTTCCAGATACGCCACTAGTACCACCGCACAATTATTTACAATACTACATCTGTACATACAACAAGAATGACTTCACCATTCGCCAACCTTATCCAAAAAAAAAAAAAAATGACTTCGCCAACTAAACTAACGGATACGCACATTTTTTTCACGGTATAAGTGACAAACATTTAGCAATTTAAACATAGAGCAGACTAAAATTTACACATAAATAAGACATAATTAATTAATAATTTCGTCAATCAGATTACTAAGAAAGAACTTCCAAATTTCAGCTTGTTCCTATAAAAGGAAAGTATACTTTCGCCACCAACCCATCAAAATTCTTGTGTTGACCTGCTAATAAGATTCGGGTATGGAGTAGGGTTGATCAGATAATCAGGTGGTTTAATTAGCTGGGCATTTCATCGATCAATTTGCGGTGCAACTGACACGCTTATTTTCGTTGCATGTCGATTGAGTGTCTTGGATGTGGCAACACGGGAGTCCGTTGACCCAATTGGGTTGAGATTTTATTGACCGACTCAAACCGACTTGGACCTAACATAACACTATCCACCCGACTCAACCCAAACAATCAGTCGATAAAATGTCTCGGTTGACGAAAATGTGAGCCCGATCTACAATATCACAGCTTTCACTCAAACTACTTATAAAAAATCGGGTTTTCTAACGTGTGCCCATAAGGTAAATGATAAAACTCCATTTATTTCCTTGATTAAGTGATATCCTCATTTGAAAAAAAAAAACAAATTGTGGAATCGTTTTGATAAATTCAGGAGAATATCACTTAATTAAGGAATGTAATGAAGTCTTATCATGTCTCTATGGGCACACGTTAGAAAAATCCATAGAAAATTTAACCAACATAGCTTGATCTGAACAACCCCATCCGACCTGAAAAGTCAAACACCAAAACGACTTGGTTGACGAGTCCAATTTAGAATATCGCAATTTCAATTACTCAAATTACGTATAAAATTTTAAAATAAAATCAAAATGTGACAAACATTCAATTTTCTTTTTTTGAAGTTGATGCGATTTGAAATTCACCAATTAAAAGGACACGATGTAGATTGATCGGATCTGAATCTGATCGGATCTAAATTTGACTCAAACTGACAAACCTGAATTGATTAACCCAAATTGAAGCCGAAATTAACCCAAGGCCAAAATATGAGTGATTCGTAAGCAACTAATTTAGGTGGCCATAAGCAACTAATTTAAGATGGCTTCGTCATTGCGACACTAGAGCAAAGAAAACTTTAACCCACAAAAACCCATATGGAAGCAAGGTGTTGGAAGAAAGAGTAACAAATGGTTAAAATTCAAAAGAAATAAAAGTACTTATGAGGTTGCAACGGGGCGGAACCATTGACTTGAAAGCAATTACGACCTCGACCTCGAGGGTTACCAATATAGCGGAAACACTCCCTAATGGTAACACAACATCTATCAAGTGCGAGTGTGCGACCACTCACGTTCCAGAACTTTAGTGAATGCACAAACATCTACACAAGAACAGAGAGTTTGAGAGAAAATGTGTTTTGATTTTTGTGTGTTCTAAAAGAAGAGGAAGCATCTCTTTTTAAAGGAAGAAAAGAGAGCAAAAATCAAGGCAATAAATCTCTGTGTTTTTTTTTTTTTGAGATCGAATCTCCGTGATTATGCTCTAATTTGTAATCAAATCGATAATAATGGACACGAATCGTTGTGATTATGCTCTAATTATGGTGATCAAATCGGTAATAATGAGCAAGAATCGTGGGGTCAAAGGGATGTTCAAACTGCCTAATGGTAACAAATTGACTCAGCGTAAGCCCCAAAATAGAGCTCGAGATGTACTTTAAATTCCTAAGACCAGGACTCGACCGACTCGATTCATGAATATAGATGACATGCACAGGCCACACCCATAAAGCTTCACCCACAAAAGCGCTCGACAACAAAATAGAGCACTAATTTCAAGGAGAAGACCTTGACCCAACTTGGTCCAAGCGAGGCGGGTGGTGCGTGTGGGCCGCGTCAAATATGCCTCACCCACAATAGCCCTTACCAGCACAATTTTTAAAGCCTAAAAACCGAAAGTAAACAAAGTACAAACAAAATAGGATTAAATATAGTTGACCCGAACGTCCGAATCGGAACAACACCTGAAATAACCAAACCAAAATCGACTCAAATTTTGTTTGACCCGATACTGACTGGACACAAGACATGAACCGCTGACCCCACCCGATTAATAAACACTAAACTGACTTGGTTAACCAAAATAGAGACTAATCTACTATTTCACTACTCTAATCTCCCCATTTTCGGGAGAAGGCTCACAAGGGCACTTTCGTGAATATTACAACTAAAGAGGTCGGTGATTATCAGCATCCACCTTTTTCTATTTCGAGCAGCGTATTCGTGCAGCGGATTTGTCTCGTAAAAAATCAATTTAAGATATAATGTCGCAAACTTTTATAGTGGCTCAATTTGGATAGATCCAATCAGAAACCTCATCTGAATTTGAAAAATTCGACCAAGGTACAACTGAATTAACCCAAACTAAAACCATAATTGAATTGACCTGAAATATTCTTGATCCAAAAATGACCCGCCGGAACTCCATCCGGGAGACCAATAGTGTTATATAAAGGTAACCCGCCGATATGGGACAAGAAAAGGAGAAAAAATAGTTTTAATAATTTCTTACTTCTAAACTAAGTACAGTTTTTAACATCATTTTATGAGCATTACTGGTGAGATAATTTTATTAGCCACCACGATATTGTACCTGAAAAAGAACACGAAGTCAGTTACTGATGGTTGTTTGGAGAGACTAAGGGAATCATAGTGTTCGTTACGATACTAATTTGCAGGACGCGTTCATAACAGCAGCGGGAAGAGACGTCTCAGCTTAGAGCTAATTTGCAATAGTAGTTCAGATTTACAAAATTGAAATATAGAGAAAGAAAATTCATCTAAAGTTCAAATGCTTTTGCTTTCTATTGCTCATTCTTCTTAACAAGCTGTCATATGTTACCTAATTACCCGAACCTGAATGCCGAAAATTGACAGTCGAATTCCAAAGATCTACATCTACATCTATGTAAATTAAAGTTGTTGATCAGCACTAGTAGAACACAATTTCAACTTTTAAGTAACTATTCGAGGCCAGCGTAGCTATGAATACGCATTCCTTTCATCTTGTTCTGAAAGCTTTCACTACACTACTACAGTAATCATAGCTTTCACCACATTTTCCTTGAAATTATGGCACAAAGTACTTAACACTGTAAAGTAGTACTAAAGAATCAGAGTGGATGTGCAGCCTTGTTAAAGTTACTAACAGGTGTAGGCCAGCACTGTAAGGTAAGCCAGAAGGGCGAAAAAACATCACAGGCTTTCTCCGTTGGACCAGCAGTTCTAGACTCTTCAGGGATCGTGAAAACGGTGCGCTTTTTCCCTGTGTTCAAATCGAGCGAGAAAATGGTGTCGTACACGCAGTAATAGAGTGTAGCATCATCAGTGGGAT
This sequence comes from Spergularia azorica, assembly GCA_038382645.1. NCBI lineage: Eukaryota > Viridiplantae > Streptophyta > Magnoliopsida > Caryophyllales > Caryophyllaceae > Spergularia > Spergularia azorica. The sequence continues at coordinate 5,423,166 of JBBYHQ010000009.1, forward strand.
CAAAGCCAAATAAATCTGCATTCGGAGCAAAGTCCGGTAAAACAATCCTGTGCTTTAGCTGCCATTTACTACTTGAACTACCACGGTTAAGGAAATCCCAAACGCTTACTAATGACAATTTGTCTTTTCGTGCTAGTCTTAGTTTTCCTTGGCATATACACACTGTCACCTCAGGGATGGAACCATTGCGAGGTTTAGAAGCCGGTTCCAGAGGCGGCCAATCAATAAACTCGCAATCAGCTACGAAATCATCTAGCTTGTTGATAATACACTTGGGAACAACAGTTAAAAGAATATTCTACTATCATTGAATAGACTACAACATGTCAAAAGCCGAGTATCAAAAGGCTTAGTTGATATCAACATCATCTTCTTCCACACGCCATTGTAGGACGAAAAGATGAATGCCTCTAATAGATAGTCAACTTCTACTGCACACCTGACCAACACGACACTATACCCATAATCGGGATGACAAGCCAACCCCACGGAATAATATCCATTGGGCGGAGGGGGCCCAGGGAGGGCAATCCAATGCATTGTCTGAGCATTGCAAATGTACATACATACATGCTACTCCATGTCAGTAACTTCAGCATTACGCTATTACCAATTCACTATATCAACCAAAAGAAGATAGTGTCGACGTGTCGTATCTAGTGGGATTAGGAAAGTCGTCATATTGTCGTGTCAGCCAACCACCAAGGCCTAAAGATAGGCTTCTTGTTCTTGAAGCTTTCACCACATAGGCACATACATTCTTCCCGTCCTTCTCTGCTGACTGCTGCTGTACTGTTTCTGTCCTGTACTTGTCATCATATCACCAACCTTTAACAACCATAACAGAATTTACCTCAATATGCAACAACAGAAATCCTGGTCCGTGTAGCTAAAGCAACTAAACCATTCACAGGCTATTACGAGATGATCAATGTAACATCACCCGAGAGATTGAAATTATTTTGATCAACTAAATGACTTGAAATTTCATCACCCGATTAACGACCAACCACCTTGTTTGTTTTGTGAGGATTTACAGGACCTTGCATATTTTTAGGTCCAAAAGTTTTTAGCGATTTTCTGACAATAGAGATGTCCGATCCTAAGGGCAGTTTCTTTATTTCACAGAACTCGTTGGATACTCTTGGACTTGAAAATACATAAATGATCATCAACCAAAGTTGAACAATGCCATGGCTTGCCATGAATTCTTACAAAACAAAAATGGTGATTGCTCAATGAGCTAGGAGAAATCCAAAGTCATTAAGTAGATCAAAAGGAAGTTCGATCTCGTGTTGATAATTGTAAACTGTATATAGTTGCCATAACACTTGCTCTTTAAGTGCTTTAGCTACATGGACTAGGATATCTCCTGTAGCATCTTGAGATAAATTCTCGACTCCCCTAGTTTGTGCCATACTTCGTGTTAAAAAAAAGAAGCCACAGAAGTGCCAAATTTCTCAAATATACGAGTAGATTAGTATATCAACATAACTTACATGCGCTATTTGTCAAAAAAAAAAAACAAAAAAAAAAAAAAAAAAACTTACATGAGCATTCAGAGTTGCAGATATGTCTTTAACATTGCGTGACGGTTTAAATCAAAATAAATTAGCAGTCCACTCATTGAGAAAGTGTATCCACGGCGTAGTGTTAATACCATAAATGAGTTCGATCAGTATGAATAAAAATCTATATAACTTTTTTAAATAACCTCAGCTAGCTAGAGTAGCACACTAGCACACATAAAATTGCTTACAGAAAATAAAACAAGAGGGAGACTCACATTATGGATGAATCACATTATGAATTAATATTTAGGATATTTTCATCGATGGTTTCTCTATGTCCCTTAATCACTGAAGGTCTTATACAACCGCAAAATTCAATTCAAGGAACATTTTTATTGTTTAATTATTATTACTACAATCCCTCTTTCTATCTGATAACTTAACAAAAGTGTTGAACCTTAAATGGTAATTGTAGCTCCATATTACCTATTTTCTAATTTTAAAAATTTCATTATTTGTTTATGATTTTCTTGGTCAATGTAATCTCAGACTCATATATACATACCAAGTGAGAGAGAAGGGTATATAATAAGACCAATGAGCAATTCGTTTTGATCTAATTCCTACATACACTCCCAACCACACTTTGTATATCATAAAATATGGGTCATACATTACATTTCACCAAGAAACTCATTAACAAATGAAAATTTTAAAATTAGAATGTTGGTAATCTAGAGCTGCAAATAGCATCTGAGGTTCAACAATTTTGGTAAGATATCAGATAGAAAAACGGAATATCATTTAAGATACAATAATTAAACAATAAAAGGGTACCTTAAGTTGGAATTTGCAGGTGAATTTAATAAGACATTAACTACTCGTTTGGATAAGATATGGATTAAATTCCTACTTAAAATATAATTTCCCAAGAATTCATCTTGGAACTTTTGGATATCATCTAGTCACGAACCTAAAATTACTTGGAATTCAATGCCCATGTGTTGGTTGGTTACCCTATAATGATTCCTATGTTAGTAGCTAAATAAATAAAACATACTCCCTCCGTTTGCCTATAAACTTCCTACTTTCTATTATGGGGTGTTCATCTTTAAACTTTCTACTTAGAATATTTCTCTATTTGTACATATAAAGACCAAAACACCCCTACTTTATTAATTTGTTTATCGAAAATGGAAGTGGGATATACCCCTATGTTGTAGTTTTACACAAAGTGGAGCATAAAACTCATTCTTTATTCTATTTTTCTTAAAAACTGTGCTGAGGCACTACGCGTTTTATAGGCGAACGGAAGGAGTACAAGGTAGTGATTAGAAGGTAAAGTAGGCATTTTATCATTTTAGACCATAAGAATAAGTGAACCAGGGGGTGTTTGGGTAACATAGGAATTTAATATTCCCAAAGAATTTGCGGCAATTCCTCCACTTTGATAAAAATGGGTTACCCAAACAAGGGCACAAAAACCCAATTCTTAGGATATGAGAGACACCCTCTTTAATTATATTTTTCTTTAAACACTTCATGCATATCTACTTTGTGGTATTTTGATTCACCATTGGAATTTTGGCCTTCCCATGATTTTCTAATGCATGTGAATTCCCTAGACTTGCATGGTTGAATACATAAAATGAAGTTTCACATGAATTTCAATTTACATGGGGCTTAGGTAAGAGACTTCCTCCATTTCGGAAGAATTCGTTTCACGTGATTTATGCCAACCAAACAACCTACCAAAATTACAATTCCCATATTTTTAGTAGTAGTCTTTTTTTTCTTGTGTTTATAAGGCTTGGTACAAATTTCTTACAAAATCTCTTGGTTGCATGATTATCTATTTGGTTGAAATAAATTAAAGAAGCAAGTAAAAGAAAGAAGACAAAAGAGACACACAGAAGATTGTGTCTCGAGACTAAGAACCGATACCCGTTTTTGGACATGGATGCCGGAGTACACTAGTCTACCCAAGGGAGTCGTAATGGATACAAGCTCGATCATCAGCTCGCATCTTTCGACATGGAGGGTCTTCACAATTTTCAGCGTCTAAGTGAAGCTTTGCACTTTGAATTATACTCCATTGTCTTTTCTAGTCCATTTACTCTGTCCATTGTCTTTAGCTCTCCAAATTTTATAGTCTATGAGTATATATAAATTTTTTTAGACTTTAAAGTTCAACATTTGTAGATGTATATTTGACCATAACTCGTACAGAATAACTTTCTGAATACGCCACTATACGACCTCACAAATGTACAATACAACAAGAGCGACTTCACCAATTAAACTAACACATATGCACATACAATATATATACAGGGTAGAGTGGTAGACCATAGATTACATGTTACAAAGAAATCCCAACTTAATAATTACTCCCTCCATTCATATCCAAATATCCCATTTTTTTTGCAGTTTTTGACGGACCATATTTGGGCACACGTCTAGATCAAATGAAATGTTAACTTACTGTAAAAATTAGCAAATACTCTATTCTGCAATGCACTCTCTCAATTCCCCTTAAATTTATAACAAATGAGCAATTCATTTGGCTGATATGTGGCTCACAATATGGTAAGTAAAAAACTGCAAAGGCAATGGGGCATTTGGATATGAATCGAGGGAGTACTAACGAAAATTGAATTCTTCATCAATTAGATCAATAAAGAAAGAATAACTTACCAAATCTCCGCATGTTCCTATTAAAGGCAGGTATAGTGGTATACCCATATACTTTCGCGACCAACCCATCGAAATTCTTCTGTTGAACTGCTAATGACATTTGGCTGGGAATACTATGGACACACGTATTTTCGTGCATGTCGAATTGTCGATTGAGTTTTACTCGAATTAAGTTTGACCCGAAACTGATCTTGAACATCCCGTTTCGCATTTGCTGACTCAAACATTTGAAATGGACCTGAAATTGAATATTCGAAGTTAACACGAAAATCGAAAGGACAAACTTCGGTATTACTCGAATTCTGTTTGACCTGACACTGACCGAAGTACCAAACACAATGACCGATTCAAACTGTCTGGCTTGGACGACCCAACATAACACGATCCACCTAGAGCTGATCAAATGTCCCATTCCCGATGGCTCGACTTTTTCCTGGGATTGGGCCTTACATTAGGCCCGAAAAATGGCCCAAAGCCCAGCCCAAAAAAGGCCGCAATAATAAGGGCCGAGCTCGTGGCCCAAAATTTGGCCCAACCACCCGTTTTCAAATATAAAACGCAAAAGAATTAAGTTTATATAAATCTTAGTTATGTAAACTAGTGTAAATAATGCGGTATTACGATTAATTTGGTAAATAAAGTACTCAAAATTGGTAAAATTAGGCAAAGTATATTGAAATAATAATAATATTGAAATGAAATAATGTAAATAATGATAACAATATCAAAAACTCTTTAAAAAGGTACAATGCATTATTATTAAACTAAGTACGCAAGTAATAGAGAATATTACTGTATAAAGTTATCAAAAATGTAATAATTAACTACTACATAACTTAAAAATAAAAAAGTCCGAACCAGCCCGAAAGCCCGCTTTGGCCCTCATGGGCCGACCTACTAGGCCCAAAATAAAAGCCTGGCCCGCCTGTTTTTTTAACCCCAACTCCGGCCCATGATCACCTCTAGATCCACCCGCCCGACTCGAAAAATCAATTATTAAAATGACTCGGTTATTGAAAAAGTGAGTCCAAGCTACTACTCGTATATCACAATTTTAATCACCCAAACTACTTATAAATTTTATAAGCCAACATACCAGATCCGTACAAATCCGATCCAACTTTAACAATCATACATTAATACGACTTGGTTGACGAAAAACTAAGTCGAGTTTACAATATCACAATTTCAATCACTCAAATAACTTATAAAATTTTAAATCAAAGATATAATGTGGCAAACATTCAATTTTTTTTTACATTGATACAATTTGGAATTGACCAATTGAAAGGACTTGATTTAGATTGATCGGATCTCAATTTGACTCAAGCTGACAAACCCGAACTAATTAACCTAAATCGAACCTGAAATTCGCCCAAAAACATCGTTGGTCCACAAGCAACTAATTTAGGAGTTCATAAGAAACTAATTCAGGCCATGGACACCTTAATCATTGCGACACCTGAAAAAAAAAAAAAAACTTACCCACAAAAGAGACCCATACGAAAGCAAGGTGTAAGAAGAAAGAGTAATAAATGGTTAAAACTCAAAAGAAATAGTACATGGAATTTTAAGGTTACGCTACGGCGGGACCACTAACTTGAAAGCAATTATATCTCGACATTTGGAGTTATCGATATAACGCAAATATTTCTTGATAACGCAACATATCTTGAGTACCACCAGTCGCGTTAGAAAATTTTAGAGGATGCACAAAGAGTTACACATGTTCAGAGAGTTTGAGAGAAAATGTTTTTGTTTTAATTTTTGTGTGTTCTAAAGCAATTTGAAGCAACTCTTTTTAAAGGAGAAATTAATAGAGCTGATACAAGATAAAAACAAAAGCAAAAATCAAGGCAATAAATCTCCGTGATTATGCTCTAATTTGAAATCAAATCGGTAATAATTAATGGGCAAGAATCATTGTGATTATGCTCTAATTATGGTGATCAAATCGGTAATAATGGGCAAGAATCGTGAAGGTCAAAGAGACGTTCAAAATGCCAAATGATAACCAAATGACTCAGCATAGGCCCAAAATCCGGTTCTACTATAAATTTCTAAGACCCGACCAATTCAGTTCATAAAGGCAGACGACAAAAGGTTCGGCCCAAAAACCCTCACTCATAAACAGCTAGTGCAGTCGAACATAGCTTTACTAGACAATCAGATTGTGTGGGTGGTAATAACCATCTCCATCTCTGGCAATAGCTCTATCCATTCTATCCAAACAATCGAGTTTCGCTTATTTCCCCTGTAAGTCAGTCACGATCTTTATTTGGTTGTCCTCTACCTTTCGGTAAAGATCTGAACTGATTCGATTCTTTCGTCTATCCTTGAATTTAGCTTTATCAAATAACGGCCTCCCTATAACTAATAAGGCAAATAGGTCAAAAATTTCTTTGTGACACAGGTGTTGAATGATCTACTCTACACAGGTGTGGGCTTACAGGGCCAAGGCCTATAAAAATTTTCTTTCATTCATCAATAAGGTTCGGTTGCTTACTTTTACGGTGGCTCTCTAGAAATTTTTAGAATTTTTTTCTTTCAGAACTTGCGTAACGTAAGATCAATATCACAACCAATGAAGTTAGCAAGTTTCATATTTAAAGTAATATCCGCTCCGAACTTTACGATATATATATTTAACGAAAAAATTATAAGAAAAGAGATTAATAGATATCTGTAGTTGTCCGTTCTTACCCAAACAATAATATTCCATAAGAAAATGCACCTAACTACCTAAGATCAAATATTTCGAGCCAGCTTCCGTAGAAAATTTAGACTTCCTTTTTGGTGCCACGATCACATAAAAACATAAACTTTGAAGCTCAATAGCTAAATACATGACAATTAAATCATAAGCCGAGATCATAAAGAGCTAACTGCGTGTAGGAAGTGAAATTAATACAATGGATTCAAAGGCATCAAACCTCTCTTGTTCGAAGAAATCAACACATAGAAATGGTACCATCGTACTTAATAATATAGAAATATTTGGCAGAAATATGTGAAATTGTCCCTCTTCAAAAAATTATTGCAGAATAAATGGACAACAATTAGGAGAGGTGCGCCAACAGCAAGCAAAAGCAAGGTTATTAGTTACACGAGGAAAGCCCGGCCAGAACCACACGTGCTTGTTTTCCCGCATGTGGGGCTCGTCCGTGATAACTTCTTACAATTTGCGTGATCCAGCGGACCGATCACTAAGTGAGGATGCTCCCTACAGCATGAGCGAACCTTTTAGGAACTGGTTAGGAATGGGGCCCACTATCCCAGCCCGGCCTTGTTTAAACCAAGAACAGGTGTAGGCCAGCATTGTAAGATAAGCCAGAATGAAGGACCGAAAAACATCAAAACTTTTCTCCGTTGGACCCTTAGTTCTAGACTCATCAGGATTCGAGGGCCGAAAAACATCGAAACTTTTCTTCGTTGGACCCTTGGTTCTAGACTCATCAGGAATCGTGAGAATGTCGTGCCTTTGCTTTGTTTCCAAATCGAGTGACACAATTGTGTCTTACCTACAGCAATAGAGTGTGGAATCATTACTGAGATCAAAGCCAAATAAATTTACATGTACACCAAAGTCCGCTGGCAAAACAATCTTGTGCTTGACATTGACATTGTGGTGGCAACTGGCAAGTGGAGGAGAGAGGAGAGAGGAGAGAGAAGAGCAAAGGTGATAAAAAGATTAGTCTAACGGGAAAACTAACAGAAATGGAATCGAGGTCCTTAACAGGCCCAAAAAACGTTTGAGGTCCTTATCTCAAACATTCTGAAAACGTTGGACCCTAAATTGACAGTTAACTCCTATGTAGTGGGATAAGGAAAGTTGTCATAAACTCGTAATATTGGAAGGCCTTACTTGCCTCTTGTTTCGAAAGCTTTCACCACATACATTCTTCCCGTTCTTGTCTGCTGCTGTTTCTGTTCTGTTTGCAGTATTGTACCCGAAACCTTCCCTTCCCGGAGGTCTCCTAACCAGACGCCGAGTAATGTTCTTGTGCATCAGCTGCATGACAACTTACACAGAAAGGAACAGAAGGTATAAAGGGCCACAATTAGGCTACAGGTAAAGAACAAGTAAATAATGACGTATATATATCGCCCCAAAGCATCAGACGAATGTATAATCGAAAGCCCTTCATCACTGATCAGAGATTGTATGTCCAGCCTCAGATCCACGGTATGTAATTTTCAGGATATAGTAACTTTCAAAATCACCACAGGTTTCTCCTCAACACTACCAACACTGAAAACGCTTTGCAAAGTTAGAACTACGTATAGGGAAAAAACAATGAATGTACAGTTTAAAACCCGTAAAACTTTCTCAGTAAATAGTATACATTTTTGTAGATCATCTAACAACTAACAAGTGCATTCTTAAATTAAATGACAACACCAGCAACGAAGTGAAGAACACATCTTTAGATGCAGAACAAAGCTACCAACATCCAAAGCATGATCAAGTGACAGAATAATTCATGGAATTTCAAATCTGATATTGGAGATATGTTTTTCACTGTTTTTTCAGATAATAACCATCCCGAGTCCCTCCAAATTAAACTTCATGTCACCTAGAATGTTAATCAGGCCACCTTGGAATTTGAAAGAATTTCGTATCGAACCTCAAAATACACATTGCCAATAATATCAAATTTGCCATGAAATTTACACAAATTGTATACGGAGTATTTACTACTATAACAAAATTTGTCTCAAGACGCAACAACAGAAATCGTAGTCCGTGTGGCAAAAGAAACTGACGATTCACAGTCTAAGAGATGATGTAACATCAACCAAGAGATCGAAGATTAATCTTTTTGATCTACTAAATGACATTGAATTTCACTTAATTAACCACCTTGTTCAATTCATTTCGTGAGAATTTACAAGACCTTGCATATTTTTAAGTCCAAGAGTCTTCGCCGATTTTCTAAAGATGAAGATGTCCTAAGGGCAATTTCTTTCATAGAACCGTTTGTTAGCCCTTAGGACATCTCAATCTTCAGAAACTCGTTGAATACTCTTGGACCTGAAAATACATACACGATCATTAACCAAACTTGAACAATGCCAGGGGTTGCCATGAGTTCTTACAAACAAAAATGGTGATTGCTCAATTAGGTGAAACTCAAAGTCATTAAGTGGATCAAAGTGAAGTTCGATCTCGTAGGTGATAAATGTAAACTGTAAATAGTCGCCATAACACTTGCTCTTTCAGTGCTTTAGCTACACGGACTAGGATATCTCTTGTAGAATCTAGAGAGAAATTCTAGATTTCCCTAGGTTGTGCCATAACTTGTGCAAAAAGAAGCCATATGTCTCAGATATAAGAGCAGATTAGTATATCAACATTATGTACATGAGCATCCACACTTACAGAAATTAAGGGCACCAATTTATTTCGACTTTTAAAATTCATGTCCTTTTAGGACAAAATATATAGATGGCTAACCTTGGATAAATTTTAAGTGACATAATCATGAGATTCGGATAGCCAAATGCAATAAAAAATATGTCATATTTCTCCTCATCTGAGTCCAGACTAACCCTTGTAAGTTGTAAGTCTACCTAAAAATGTTTTCTTTTTATTTCTTTGCTTAGGACTCTACTCCTGTTTCTTTGAGATAAAGTTAGTAAATCTTCAACGTAAAGATGACCATAGAAAAAAAAAAAAAAATCTTTATAAGACAAAGGAACACAACTTCTGAACAATAAGATTCCTAGCATGAAGGATCAGACAATTCACCTTTATGGAGTTTGCAGTAACAACCAGTTGATAACATCCAAGATTTATAAAGCTCTTTAATGGAAACCATAAAATTAAAGTATGATGTAAAGCCCTTTACTAATAATCCGAAACGGTTTACGTTATACATCATGCATTAGACTAACTGTAATCTTCAAGATATAGTAACTTTAAAAAGGATCTTAACTTTCTCTTCCACAATAAAAACACTGAAAACACTTTGCAAAGTGGGGTGAGGGAACACACAAATCCAAATAGAGTTTCGTACATATATTCACAAAGGAAGATAAGACCTAATTCAATTTTTAATTTAGTTTTACTTTACGAGTTAGATCAGGTTCAAATGGATGTCCCTTAGTCATTGAATGTCTTACTCCTATTAAATTCAACTACAAAATCCAATTCAAAGAACCCTTTTATTGTTTAATCATTATTGTGTATTACTTAAATAATTTTCCCTCTTTTTCTCTCCGATATCATACCAAAAATGTTGAACCTTAGATAATGGTAATTGTAGCTCCATATTACCAACTTTCTAACTTTAAAATTTTCAGTTGTTCTGAGATTTATTGGTCAAATGTAATGTATGACTCATATATACCATGTGAGCAAGGAGGGTATATAATAAGATCAATGATCAATTCCTTTTTATCTAATTCCTACATACACTTCCCTCCACACTTTGTCTATATTTTAATATATGAGTTATACATTACATCAACAAATGAAATATTTAAAATTAGAATGTTGACAATCTGGAGCTGCAAATATCATCTAAGGTTCAACAATTTTGGTAAGATATCCGATAGAAAATGGGAATGCCATTTAAGATACGATAATTAAACAATAAAAGGGTTGCTTAAGTTAGACTTTGCAGTTGAATTTAATAAGACAATAAGTGCTCGTTTAGATAACATATGAACTAAAGTCCTATAGGAAATAAAAGTTATAGTTCCCGGGAAATGAATTCCTATGGTGAATTCTCCTTGGAGCGTTTGGATACCATCTAGGAACTTAAATTTCCTTGTAATTCAATTCCCATGTGTTTGGATACCCTTTAACAATTCCTGTGTTATTTATTAAAATGACTAACTTACCCTCCATGTACGTTAGTAGCTCAATAAATACTATAAAAGATAAGTAATTAGAGTGTAAAGTAGTCATTCTATCATTTTATACCATAGAATTGTGAATGACCATGTTTCATAGGAATTGGCATAAGGGGGGGTTGGGTAATTGAAATCCTATATTTCATAGGAATTGGCAATTCCTCCACTTTGACAAAATGGTGTTATCCAAACAACCCCACAAAAATCCAATTCTTAGAAAAATGGAATCTCTATGGATTTCGAGAGTATCCAAACGACCCCTAATTGACTAAGGTTGTGTAAGAGAAGCATTGGGGAAGGCATCCTGAATCTTCAAATCGAATATGTGAGACTGTCATATCTACTTTGTGGTCGTTTGATTCACCATTGGAATTTGGGCCTTTCCATGATTTTCTAATGCATATGTGAATTTGCTAGGTTTGCTTGGTTGAATACACAAAATGAAGTTTCACATGAATTTCAATTTAATTACTTGGGGCTTTAGGTAAGAAACTTCCTCCATTTTCGGAAGAATTGGAATTTATGTGATTTACGCCAACCAAATAACCTACCAAAATTACAATTCCTATGAATTTTAATTCCTCTATTAGTTTTTAGTACGTAACCAGTTCAAACGACTACCTTTTTGTCATTTAGTCCTTTTTTTTCCCTAGTGTTTATGAGGTTTGGTACAAATTTCTTACAAATCTCTTGGTTGCAATTTAATGAGTGGTGATGTCTATAACATCTAGTATATCTAGAATAGGAAACATGTCAACCTATAACTTGATGTCAACAAGTTTGATCAAGTTGCCGGTCATGATACTTAATCATGCATGTAAAAGAGTCCGAGACGACTAAAAGAACATGGTGTATCTTAGAATTACTTGGTTGTAGACACAAGTATATACAAATTTAACCCTAACTCCTAACTTTCTGGATACGTCATTGGTACCACCTCACAACTAGTTACAAAACGATAAGAACGACTTCACCAATTAAACTAACAGATTCGCACATACAATGTAAACATAGGGTAGATCAATAAGAACTTAATAATTATTACTAGCAAAAATTGAATTCTTCATCAATCAGATCAATAAGAAAGAACTTACCAAATCTCAGCATGTTCGTATAAAATGCAAGTATCCCCACATAATTTGGCCATGGATGTATAGTCTCAGAAAAAAGGGGTTGATCTGATCATCAGGTGTAGCTGGGCATATTATCGAATATGTTGCGGGCAACTCACACACGTATCTTCGTGCATGTCGATTGAGTGTCTCGGTCTCTCGGATGTGGAAACATGGTCGTCAAACACAAAAGTGTTTTACTTGAATTAAGTTTGACCCGAAACTGATCTTGAACATCATATTTCGCATTTGTTGACTCCGATTATTTGTAATGGACCTGAAATTGAATATTCGAATTTAATTAACTCCAAAATTGAAAGGACCATACTCGAATTCAGTATGACCCAATATCACCGGATTTAAACTGACTTGGATCTAGGGCTGGCAAACCTGTCCCGACTCTATTTGTTGAACAGCAAGCCTGACCCAATAAGATTCGAAATTGTGATCAACCAAACCTGACTAGGCCCGGCCCGATGATGACCCAAACCGACACAACCCAAGGATGATCCGACCTGACTCGTAAAGCTAAAACTTGAACTGACGCCTATAGATGAGATGGGTATCAATAACTAAACTTGATTTTGGCCCGACTCAAACTAACCCCATCCAGCATAAAATTTACCCGATAGAACCGACCCAAACCAATCCGACCCGACCCAAAACCTACGCGAAGCATCATCTGACCCGGTATCACCTAACAAGATACGAATCGACCCGGCATAAACTGACCTGGAACCGAGCCGATGACCAGTTGTCACCCTTAGTTGGACCCAACAAACGCGATCCACCAGACTCGATGCGAACAATTGGCCATTAAAATGTCCTCGTTGACGAAAAAGTGATCACTCTAATCTACTATTCAAACTACTTATATAAATTTCAATCAAGGAAAAGTGAAAAACTGTAAAAGGTGGGGTGTTTAAAGGAACATGGAGTATATCATAATTTCAATCACTCAAACTACTTACAAAATGTTTAATCCAACATAGAGTGATCCGAATATATAGTCAGACACCAAAACAACGATGAGAAAAAGTGAATCCAATTTACATTATCACATTTATAATCAATCCGATTACTTAATTTTAAAATTTTAAATCAAATATATAACGTGACAAACATTAATATTTTTTTTTTACATGGATATGATTTGTTATGACCAATTAATTACAAGGACGCAATTCGGATGGATCAGATCCGAATCAGATCAGATCTAACTTGACTCAGGCAGACAAAACCGTACTGAATAACCCTAATCGAACCAAAATTGGCCCAATCAGTGATCTACAAGCAACTGATATAGGAGTGCATAAGAAACTAATTTAAGACAACGTAGTCATTGTGACACTAGAGCGTGAAAGAAAAATTCAATCCACAAAACACCCATATGGAAGCAAGATATTGGAAGAAAGAGTAACAAATGGTAAAAACTCAAAAGAAAAGAAGTACTTGTGGAATTTTAATGTTGTGTCGCGACTGAACAGTTGACATGAAAGCAATTATGACTCAACCTCGGAGTTTATCTATATAGGGAGAACATTCCCTTGCCTAATGGTAACACAACAACTCTCAAGTGCGACCACTCATGTTCAGAAACTTTATTTAGAAGATGCCCAAATTGTGACACAAGTATAGAGAGTTTGAGAGAACACGTGTTTCGATGATTGTGTGTTCTGAAACAAGAGGAAGCAACTCTTTATAAAGGAAGAAAAGAGCTGATACAAGATCAAAACATAAGCAAAAATCAAGGAAATAAATCTCCGTGATTTTGCTCTAATTTGTAATCAAATCAGCAATAATGGGCAAGAATCGTTGTGATAATTATGCTCTAATTATGGTGATCAAATCGGTAATAATGGGCAAGAATCGCAAAGACGAAAACCCTTAGCAACAAAAATGGAGCATTAATCCAAGGACTGAGACCTGGCCCAACTAGGTCGAGGCGAGGTGGGTGGTGCATGGGGGCCGAGCCCAATACGCCTCACCCACAATAGCCTAACCAAATAGGATTAACTCGGAAAACTTGACCTAGACCAAAACATTATCCAATCCAATCCAAACTAGCTGACGTTAACGTCCAAATCAGACCCGCAATTGACAACTTCAATTTAACTTGAACCCGAAATAACCCTACCCAAATCGACTCGAATTTTGTTTAACCTGATGTTGACCACGAAACTCATAATTAACCTGAAATGTTACTGATCCAAATAAGACCCAACCAGAACTCCATCGAGGTGACCTGTGTGGCTGTGTTGCTTGATATAATGCCAACCATCAATGTGGGGCAAGAAAAGGAAAGAAAATAACCTTAGCAGCAGAGCTGCAACAACAACAACAACAACAACAACAACAACAACAACATTAGCATAGCACCTTAAAGGATCCCACCATAATGCAAGGTAAGGGGGTGAGATGTATGCAAGCCAAACACACAAATATGAGAAACCGCTTAATTTCTAATTTTTGAGAAGCACTTCTAATGTAAACTTTTTCAACAGAAGTAGAAGTTACATTTTGGAAGAGCTCCTCCTCACTGTTTCTGATTAAGAGTTTTGGAAAAATTAGAGTTTAGCCAAACAGACCAGTATAGTGTTGCCCAAAACAACAAAAGATCAATTCCTTACGATGGTTCGGTTCAAGTCAAGTCACTACGAGTTATGTCCACTTCGAAGTGTACTGCTATTCAATCTAATCCGCTGTTTTGCAGGACATCAGATCTTCATGCTCAAAGAGTTGGCGTGAAACGCAAACTCCCCCCGTATACCCCCCCCCCCTTGAGTCCTTTTACTCTAGGTCTGAGTCTTGCGGTCCTAAGCGGAAGAAGCCTATGTTCTCGTTTCCTTGCCATTACACCTTTGATCATGGCTACGATTTCTCTCGGAGTTGTTCTTGTACCTTAACGTGAACTACTTCCTCCTAGTCTGTAAGCTGTGGCAGAAGAGTAGGGGCCAGGAATCAAACACATGACCTCCAACTCAACATTTTAGCGATGCAACCACTATACCATAACTGCTTTTTATGCTATTTTTGGCTAAGAATATGTATATATCGCCAATTTCAGGGGGCCACGCCCCTGTCCAGCACAATGAAGATCTGCTACTGTTTGGCGAATTTAGGTTTTCCTAGCGCTTTCACTTTGTATCCTTAAGCCGTGTCCAGTTTGTACTACGCTCGGGTATGCACTTTTGCTTTTTGCTTTAATAAAATATTACTTTGTTGTTAAGAAAATAAAACGGTTAATTCTAAAGTTTCCGAAAAAATGACAACTGAACTTACAATAATTGGTTATATTGATCAGTGATCAGGTCTACTAGTTCTCCAATCAAGAATTGTTTTTTTTGTTTTTTGGTTACAAAGAGGGGTAAGCCCCGAAAAGGAAAGAACAAACTAACTAGAAACTAAACGAGGTATAGATACTCCTAATACATCCTCCCGGAGGATAAATCGCAAATCCGATGGTGGATATTCCAAGACGACCAGCTTGTGTGATTGATCGGCTCCCCTATTAGCTAGCCACTCCGCAGCTCGATTTGCTTCACGATATGTGCTCGATCTTGATTGTCCAACACCCCTGAAGGATTTGTGATTTGCAATCTCGAATCAACGTACTCAACCCATTTACAGGGGTCTCCTCTTTTTTGATCAGCTCCACGCAAACCGAATTATCCATATGCACTAGAAGTTGCTCATAACCGTGGCGACGAGCTTCTTCCAAACCTTGTTTAAGCGCCAAAAACTCGGCCCTCATGGAAGAGCAGACGCCATAACTGGAAATGTAAGCTTGAAGAAAGTTTCCCTTGTGATCACGAAAAATTCCTCCCCCTCCAATCAAGAATTGTAGGAAAAAAAAAAAAAGTAAAGTGATGAGTCAACTTAAGTCAAGACCCTATATATAGGGCGGTGGAATACAACATTTTTGAAAAACCAACGGTAATAACTAACTCATTCCCATCAATCCTCTGTTTCTTCTTCTACTCATCCCCCGTATCTTCTTCAACACACCACCTACAACAATTCAACACTATCATCAACATACATGGATTCTGTAAATTTTAACTCTGTTAATAACTTCAATTTCATCACCCTCAACTTCAATATGAATATCATCAACAACCCCACCACCACCACTTCTTCTCCACCACAACCAACTCCGCCACCGTCAACCACCCCATCTCTTTCCTCAATCTCAACTCATCTTCCACCGCCGACATTTATTCTGCAATGCGCCGAGGGTCATCCCATTTCTCTGCGTATGTTTTCTTGCTCTTTTTCCTTGTTTCTTGAAATTCACTGATAATTTTAGTCATTATGTTTATTTCTTGCTTGATTGTTTGCTTGTTGCTGCAGTTCCTGCGTTATGCGATATTTACCAGGAGAAAGATAGCGGTCTCGACTACCTTATGAGGATCCGCCTTGATGAATTCGACTCGTGGGAATCCTTCGCTGAGGGCATAGGATTTGCTGCATCCTCGTTCGATAACACGGCATACACTACCACCGGAGCAAACCCTGACAACTGCTGGCCGGGGCATCATGCCAGATACTACCTCAGCACCGAAGGACATGCTGTTATTGATTGGCGGAGGCTGAGTTGGGACCAAGCTCAGATGCTATTGAGGAGGGCAGAATTCCTGCGCAACTACAACTAATTTGCTGCTGCTGGTGCTGCTACTCCCCACCTGTAACATGAATGTCATGGTATCAAATCTCACTGAATGTCTCTAAAGATTCCTGTGCTCTGAAGAATCTCTCTAAAGATTCCTGTGCTCTGCAGAATCTCTCTAAAGATTCCTGTTAATTGGTCCAATGGGTCAAAATTGGTTGTTTGTTCCATCTTAGGAGTTAGGATTATTAAGTCAGACTGTGAATTTGTGATTAATTAGTCAGTATATTCTTCTTATTTGCTGTTATCATGTAAGTTTTAATAATAGTTCAGATTCTTTGTAATAGTAGTTCAGATTTACACAATCGATTGCAAATATAGAGAAAAATCATGGCAAACCGAATAATGGGAAACAGATTTTAAGCTGTCATGCATAGTAATGTTACCTAATTACATGAACCTGAATTTCGAAAATTGACAGTCGAATTCCGGGGAACTAAAGAATACATTTACTAGAGAATCAGAGTGCGCGGGTGGCCTTGCTGAAGCCGAGAACAGGTGTAGGCCAGCATTGTAAGATAAGCCAGAAAGGCCGAAAAGAATCAAAATGTTTCGCTGTTAGACCCATAGTTCTAGACTCGTCAGGAATCGTAAGAATGTCGTGCCTTTGCTTTGTTTCCAAATCGAGTGACACGATGGTGTCGTACCTACAGCAATAGAGTGTAGAATCATTGCTCGGATCAAAGCCAAATAAATCTACATGTACAACAAAGTTTGCTGGCAAAAAAATCTTGTGCTTGAGCTGCCATTTAGTAGTTGTACTACCACTGTTGAGGAAATCCCAAATCGTCACTGATACTCTGTCCTTTCGCGCCAATCTTAGTTTTCCTTGGCATATACACACTGCCACCTCCGGGATGTCATAGCAAGGTGGTTCCAGAGGCGGCCAATCCACAAAATCACAGTCGATGAGGCAATTATATTGCTCATCGATACCCTTTTCATCAACAGTAATGATCGAGTTGATCCCAATCATGCCATTTTCGTTGTTATAGAAGAACATCATACCATCATATAAGATGCTACGACATGTATGAAAATAAGCATCAAAAGGCTTAGGTGATACTAACATCACCTCTTTCCACTTTCCATTGTAGGTCGAAAACACGAATGCCTCTATTCTTAATAGATTTTTCACACCACCAACATTAAAAAAGGTTTCACAGTTAAGCTTAAGCAACACGACACTGTACCCATAATCGAGATGACAAGCAAGCCCTGCACAACATCTTGGGTAGGAACAAGGGGGCCGAGGGAGGGCAACCCACTGCATTGTCTGAGCATTGCAAATGTACATACAATATGGATGTTCCTGATCATCTTCTTCACACAGAATCAGGTCATTACATGTCGCGACAACTTTGAGAGGCGCTCCCTGGTAAGATGGCATCCTAGACTGCAGCAGAGGAGGCAGAAATCGAGTTGATGAGATGCCAGAGTTTCCATTCTCGCCTTGTGGATACACTAATTGGCCTTTCGAAAAACCTACTAACCTTGGCCGAATGATAAGCCAACAAGGACGACTTGAATTAGTATCAGCTTCATGTTTTCTTATGAATCTATCAATGAAGTTTGGAGAAGAAATCAGAGATAGCCAACGTTTCGCAACAACCTTACACTTAGTTGCAGACTTACTACAGGGTAGCCTGACCAGTATTTCTCCTAACAATTCTTCCGGGAGGCTATCAAACACATTATTTCCGGTATCATCCATCCTTACACTTGTTCTATCAATTCTTCTTATGGAAGTGTTACGAATCAAACTTTCTTGTTTGATTGTCTTATGTTATATTCTTAAAAACTTTCTCTGGCATTAATTTGTGTTGGAGTCCAAGTCTGAATCCGATTGCTATAAGTTTTGGGTGTCGATTTGCCAAAACAAATAAAACCTTCCATCATACAATTTATTAGTAAGTTCATCATTACCATATCAAAAAGATATATTGATTTGAATTTCATTGTGCGCGACAGACTTACAGGTCTGGCATATATCAGGACAGGGTTTCGATCCTCAGAATTGTTTCGATGCAGCAAATAACAATGAACTAAGACTGCCTGAATAGGTACAGGAAATAAAGAAGAAAATAAAGCTATAAGTCTAGACAATGACAGAAAAAAGCAGATTATGAGTTAAACCTGAATGTCAAAATTCGACAGTCAGATTTCGGGTTATTGATCAGCAACAGTAAATTACATTACAGTATATAGGAAGGCAATGTTGCATATACACAAGTAAAAGTATTAAAAATCAAGTCATTTTTATATATTTGTAAGGTCGGATTGTAAATGAAAACACATTTTTCGGGAAAAGCGAAGCAAAAATTTCGTCTTTCCCTGGGACTTGGGGGTTAGACCAACCCCCAAGCCTCGATGTAGATAAGCCCCCCCAAAGTGGAGTTCCGAAAGGCCTCCCTTTCGTCCTCTTGTTCTGAAAGCTTTCACCACATACATTCTTCCTATCCTCGTCTGCTGCTGTTTCCGGCCTGTTTGTACACGAAACCTCCCCTTCCGGAGTCTCTACTCGAGAAGAAGACAACTGATTGTGCTCCTCGGAAGACTGTACTACTGGTGGTGGTAGGAGCACCTTGATAGAGGTCTCCCAACCAGACGCCGAGTAATGTGATTGTGCATCAGGGCATAACAGCTTACAGAGGAAGGAACAGAAGCGATAATAAGGTTTAAAGTACTGAGAACTATTCAAGTCTGCTCTACAGACAACACATTTCTCACACCCCGAATTTCTGATCTCGTTCGTAACCCATAATCTTGACAAGGGGAAGAACACAAACCCTGTACCATCAAATCTGTCAGGACATACCCCCGAAATATCCACCAACTCGTAGATTTTCCAAACATGGTCTATACTGTACCCATAATCGCCGGAAACCTCGTAAACTTGCAACACCTTGTCTTGGTGATTCTTGTGCTTTTGTTCTACTTCCAACCTGTTCATGCTACTACCACCACACTGAATACAGAAGTGTACCAGAACACTGTCTCTATTTCCTTCCTGTGTGTTAAATTTCGCGCTGATCATATCGATTACCCGTTGTTCAACAATGTTTTTTCGTATCAGAGTGTTGATCATAGTAATCACCCATTCAGGAATTTCCTGAACTGCGTGAGCGTCCATCCTTATAATGGTTAAGAAATTAAACAGACATGATCTTGTCAAATAATGAATCTATATATACAAGTTGTAATCCTAATAGTACTTGGTGAAAAATAATTTATTTAGTTTCGGGTAGTAATTAGAATTCGTTGCTAAGTACTACTACTACTTTGGACAGGAATCGATGTCAGAGAGCGTCTAGATCCCCTACTTATTGTCCAACTCCTAGACTTCCTCAGTCAATTTATCGCTTCCTGTTGGGCGAATTCTGATCCTGACCAGAGAGCGTCTAGATCGTCTAGTTCGTCTAGTTCTTGTTCAACTCCTAGATTTCATCACCATTGTTGTCCCCTCTTCCTCTTGCAGCTTCCTGTTGTGCGATTCCTGACCCTTGCCCTCGCTGTTCACTCTACTAGCAGACTGATTTGGATCATTATATCTTACCAAGAATTGAACAGAAACGATCTGAAATATCAGATAAGTCGGCCACACAAACAGCACAACTGCTATTTTTAGTCATCTCCCTGGTCATTGTCTGCTTGTCTTCCTGATTCGGACGAAAGGAGCAAAGACAGTCCCTGAAACGTCTAATAACTTGTTGATGCCGCGATAACACAAACCTGCAGTGCGACCTACCCATGTTCTGCTCCAGTGTGGCTGATGCTTTCACCGCCATCACATTCAACACAGAGATAGCCGCGATCAGATGGCTTACAACCTTTGCCGAGCCTGTACTGTAAGAGCGTAAAGGCAGACTTGAATCCTAAAAATCTGCAGAGGATCAGAATTCCAGAAGTATAAACAGTTGAGGATGCAGCAGTGATTGCGTGGCGTGAGTGATTACGAATTGTCTACACTTCCAAAACACTTGTGATTCAAATTTAAAAACTACCAAAAACATAGATCGAATTTTCACACGATCAGAACACAGATTAATGAACATCTTCGAAAAATAGAAACTTCCTAATCCAGATAAGGATCTTATAATGACAGTGTAAGGACAACTAGCTCATAAATTTATTGCAACAATCCTAATTTTTCTAGGAAACATTACCATAAACAAACCTACAGACATGGAAATTCTGAGAAGTTTAAGGTAATGTACACCAAGAACAAAGGCAAAGTTCAACTGTTGAGACAACAAATCTCAGAAGTTCAAGCTTATATAAATACTAACTCCTACACAACAACGACTTAATCTTCTACAAGGTCTTTTAACTGGATCATGTTTGCATTATGTCACCTTCTTGTCTGCTCATATAAATACTAGAAGTTCTTAAATTTTGTCCCAGATTCTCTAGATTCTTGTCTATTTCGATTTCATAAGCGAATTTCCACATGGATACGCCAATGAATATCATGATGTTGCTATACATCATGATGATGAATGTAGAACAGACTACATTGCCATCAATTCAACAAACCGAATCATCATCATCAGGTCCTTCAGCAATGCAGGATCAACAAGCTCCTCATACTGTTCATGAACAAGGCCAGAGCTCGAATCAACACAGAGAAGACATTGTTGACGACACCTCAAAACAACAGATAAGCAACATTATTCCAATCGGGTATAAATTCCAGCCAACAGATCCGGAGTTAATCTTCCATTACCTCTGGAAAAAAGTGCTACAGGAACCTATTGATAACAAGTTTTTCCAGAGTATCACAGCCACAGAGTTCTTCTCGAAACACCCCAAAGAACTAGCTAAAGGTGAGTCTCCATTCTAACTATGCTACATTCCGTATCATTGTGTCCACGCTGTAAACTCCTTCCAGATTGTAAAAATTGATACTTTATTTAGTGCATCGAATACCAAAGTTAACGTTTCTTTTCTTTTCTTTTTTGTGCAGTACCGAACTTGTACGGAGAACATATGTGGTACTACTTCATACCACAGGATGATGACAAGGTGACTCAAACACGGTCCAACAACGGAACTACATACTGGAAGTTAGAAAAAGGGAATACGAGGATTGAAAACCCAAAAAACAAACAAGAGATCGGGTACAAAAACACGTATAGGTGTTATCAGAGGGGTGCAGATGGTAAGGAAAAGAGAAGACATTGGAGGATGGAAGAATTTAGTTTTGACAAAAAGGTACAGACTGAATGGATACTGGCAAGGCTGATCAACGGGAGGAACTACTAAACAAAGGCTCACAAGCTAATTTTGACGACGATCGATATACGCATCGGTCCAAGGCGCGGGAGAAGCAATGAGATGTTCTACTAAATCTCTCTTCTGGTCTTTGTTTTAGCTATAGATCAGAAAGAGCATATGCAGCTCTATATATGTGTATACGATATTCAAGATAATAATAATAATAATATTGGTAAAAAAGAATCCTTTTAAGAGGTTCTTTTCTATTTTGATTTTTATTTTTTTGGAACCTTCAACAAGAAACTAATCTGGTATTTCGTCAATTTCTACAGATATAGGTAAAAAAAAATGATGCAGTAACATTGATTCTCATCAGTTATCAAACAAATACTCTCAGTTAAAGAGCAGTAAAGAAAATTTTCCATAACACACTTGTAAGTTATAATAACACACCTACAAAACCCCCTAAAGATCGAGTACTAATAAGAAAAAACTCGGAAAGACGGCTAAGACGCTGGAGTAGATAACAAAATGGTGCACAGTAGTAGTAGTGAACTCCATCACCAAGATGAGAGGTCACGAGTTTGATTTCTAACCCCATCCTCTCTTAACCTTAAAAAAAAGGCGCTCATGTATCATATCGACATATCGTTCCTATCAGCAAATTATGCAATGCAAACCGAAAAAGCTTAAAACAGAATAGATTGTCATTGCCATAGGAAACCCAGACAACTGATACTTCCACAACATCATTGGCTCAGCATTATATCATGTATAATTGACAAATCTCCTATACAAGGGTTATGACCTTCTGAATATCAAAGCGTAATCACACCATTAATTACCACTCAAAACAACCACAATAACAAAGGCCAAGATCTCATAAAACTATCAGCTTTATTAAACCACAGTCCACAGAACGAGATGCAACCCATTTACGAAAATTGCAGTCTCGACCACAAAATCCATCACAACCAAGCCACATTATACATAGGAACAGACCCCATCAGCAACTCACTTGCAGACATGCACTCTTGACCTAAAATTCAATACGACCAAGCCACATTATACCGAATCATCATTATTAACGAATCCTATTGTGAA
Source organism: Spergularia azorica (assembly GCA_038382645.1). Classification (NCBI taxonomy): domain Eukaryota; kingdom Viridiplantae; phylum Streptophyta; class Magnoliopsida; order Caryophyllales; family Caryophyllaceae; genus Spergularia; species Spergularia azorica. The sequence goes on from JBBYHQ010000009.1 coordinate 5,446,337, forward strand.
AAATTCCCACTCTTGACCTCATATATTCAACACGACTCAACAGAAACCCACTTCCAGATATGCCTCTTAACCATAACGTACCCGCTTGCAACAAGACTAAAATAATTCTCAGCAAACTCATTCTCCTTCTTAGTAACAATCCTTCCCTTAGGCAACCCTTCACAAAAGCGTCAACGGTATGGAAAACATAACAACGCAACAAACCTGGGTATACAGGCAAGTCGTTTTGCTCCACTCTGCTCTTACACGACTCAAGCACAACCCTAACAATATCATCAAAGTTGATGTCTTTTCCACCCTTGTTTAGCTTTATGTTGTTTTGGTTGTACCGAGTCTTGAACACCCGACCCATAGTTGAAAGCGAAGAACCTTTCAAACAACATGCCGAATGAGAGTTGGCACCCTTGTTAACTTTATGAATAACTGACTCCAGTTGATTCTTGATCCCCCTCTTAGCAGCAGCCTCTATATCTTCCCCAACCATCATTGTCTCAGATAATGGTCTGCCTGTTTTAATCCTAACCCCATCAGAGAATTCTTGACATGATTCTACCAATATTTTGGTACTATTATGTCTCTTAATTCGGATGGACACTACCTGTGATTAAAGAACGGGAGGGCTTGTCTCAGTGAGTGAGTCATAGCCGTCAGCAAGCCTAAGCCAGGGGTCACGAATGTTATGAGTACCGGGTTTTGTGCCCCATTGGGAGAGTGAGTTAGCGGGTAATTTGGGTTGTAGCCAAACTGAGAGAGATTCAGGATTTGGGAAAGAGGTGAGATTAGGATTTGTAGGGTTTTGGAACATGGTAGTATTGGTGGAAGATTCGGCCTTATGGGAGGTAGTGGTAGGTGAGGTTTCAGACACAGTAAAACTTCAAAAGGATTATTTTTGAAGAAGAGATGATAAAAGATAGATACCAGACTGAGAACTTTCACCAGTACTGCTATTATATTACTTCCAGGCTACAGACTCGCACAGAAAACTTAAATTAGTGTTTGATTTGTTCAATTTAGATGACTCAGCCAGTACATTGAACTGATTATTTCGTCCTGGCTTTTATAGTCATCTTTAATCTATCAACCATGAAAAAACTAGTTAAACTCCGCTTCAAACAACACAAAACTGTCCATATTAACATCTTCGCACCCCTATATATCATATCTACATCCAGAGCACAATACAAGTCATCCCTGCCAGAGAAATTTCTCCCCAAGGAGATAATTCATATGAATCGAAGATAATAAGAACTATAGAAATGTATAGGAAGAACTAGACTGGTTAAAGTTTGAAACAGAATCCATTATTATTTCCTGACACTCATCCCTGTACAAAATCTAGCCCATGAGAATCTAGGCAACAGCTACTTACACAATCACTGTCATATTTTCTCTACCACGAACAACATTGCAAAGGTACAGACTTTATGACTTCCTCAGAAACACAGAGCCAGTATACAATATGTTAGTACCTAACACAAACAAACAGCGAACGGAGGAAAAAATCTCAAACTGCACAGAATTGAACATTGCATAGCATTATCAATGTCATTACAGTAATGCTTCATACCTCAAATGTCGACATAATGAAGCCATAGTCCACAAATTCAGCTGCAAACCACTCACAAACTTGAACTTTTCAAGTCTTCAACACGAGAGCAACCCACACTCGAAATATGCAATTCTCGGTCTCATAAATTCACCAATAACCACTACCAAGCCACATTACACATAATCAGCAACCCACTTTCGAAAAATGCCACACTTGACCTCAAGTTTCACCCAAACCAAACCACATTACACAGAATCCTCAGCAACTCACACTCAAAAAATGACATTCTCCACCTCATAAATTCACCAATAACCACTACCAAGCCACATGACATAGAATCAGCAAGCAAGCTATGGAAAATGCCCACACGTGACCTCAAGTTTCACCACAACCAAGCAACGTCACACAGAATCATCAGCGACCCACATCCGAAAAATGCCATTCTCGACCACATCAATTCACCACTAACAAGCCACATGACACAGAATCAGCAACAACCCACTTTCGAAAAGTACCACACTTCAAGCTTCAAACCACATTACACACAAATCACAATCAGCAGCAACCCACTTTCGAAATGTGCCACACTTGACCTCAATTATCACCCAAACCAAGCCACAATACAAAGAATCACCACCAACCCACTTTCGAAAAATGCCACACTCAACCTCAATTTCCACCAAAACCAACCCACATTACACAGAACCATCATCATCAACCCACTTCCAAAAATGCCTCTTAACCAAAACCGCCTCGCTCACAACCCCACCTTGATCAACCCCAGCATACTCACCCACCTCCTCAGCAGGGCCGGCTGGGAAAACTCGGGGGCCCTGGGCGAAATTGTAAAATGAGGCCCTAAATTGTTGTTAACCTTAAA
>JBBYHQ010000009.1:5456993-5496968 GCA_038382645.1 Spergularia azorica
CACCAGAGAGTAGTAGTTTCAAAAGCATGGACACCATGTGCAAAACGTCAAAACTCAGGGACACCACGTGCATTTGCTGTAAATTAAAATACTCCCTCCAATTCATTCATTTCTTTACGTTGAGTCTGAGTTTGCCTCAAAAAATCCAACCCAACGTAAAGAAATGAAATAAAACAAAGGGGGTATTCACTTTTGCATTTCTACTTTGTATATACGGAGTACACTCGCTCAACTTATTTCTATCTGAAATTATTTACTCGTAAATGTATCACTGAGTACATTATTATGTGAGCAACTGCACTATTTTATGCTCGTTTTTGTGGAAAAATCTGGTGCCAATTCTTATAATCTTGATAAATAACATCCCTTAAAGTTGAAAAAGTTACTCGATCATCGAAAATTCTAGGGTCATTACCACTAGTGGTAATTACCATAAGAAAATATTATTTTAATAGGATTTGCTATTTTCTTATATTAATTTATAATTACAATATATAATATTGATACTATACAAAATTATTAAATTAAGTACATGTTTGGTGTCGCTTAAAGCCTTAACGTTAAAGAAAATTATACTTTATAGCCTTAAACCTTAAACTATACAAAATTATTGAATCAAGATTTAATTTGTTAAAAGAAAAAAAGATTAACAAACTCAATGAATGTCTACGTAATACCCTTCTTGGCTCCTCCCCTTTAGCATGAAGATCAAAAAAACAAAAGAACATGAGCATGAAGATTGAAGATAAAAAAAAAAATGACAATGAGAAATTAAGAAAGCAAATTAGCTAAACTACTATAATAATATCTTTATTTTAGTGAATCATTAACATTGTTAGACAAGACATTATTGTTGATTCAGCAGTAGAGAGGGGGGATGGCAATTAATTTGTTGGATTAGCCGTGGGATATTATTGGGGGAACAAGCCTACAGCGATTGGTATTATGCTTTTTGAACTATGATCTTATAAGTAAGGGCTGATGAATGAGTGCTACTGTTAAGTTGATTGATTTAACCTAATCCCTTGAGAAGTTTAAGCCAAACATGTACTTGTTTCCGTAGTTTTTTATAATATAATTATTAGATATTCTATCCATAAATTAATATAGGAAAATATTAAATCTTATTAAAATAGTATTTTCTTATGGTGATTACTACTAGCGGTAATGGCCGTAGAATCATCGCTCTATCATATAAAGTTTATATGCAAAAAAAAACTTTATTGGAGTACTAGTATTACATTTGTCTCGTCATATTGTCAAAACTGCATTTGTTTGTAATAAACTCTACAATCGATACATACAAAAGAAAAATGCCACTTGAAATTCGGTCAAGATACTTATATAATTTTCTAGACTTTCGACCTTTCTATTAAGTTTGAATAGTAGTAGGAGTAATATTATAGGTGAAGCAATAAATATATTGGGTCCCTGAGTAAACTTAGCCATGATCTGATGTTGGCATGAAGAGGTAGTGTAGGGGCGTGGAACCTTTAGATTATTGGATCCTGGGATGGGTTGAAACAAAAACAATGTTGACAAATTGACAATGTCTCGTACTTCTATTGGATCCTTCTAATTTAAAGAACTTTAGAATCCTCTTATTACAACCACTTCACTATAACTTAATTCACACGATTCAATGTTAGTTTAAGTAGAGATCTCGTATTCTAGCCATATAAATATAACGACTTAAAATCTCAAGGAAACATCTTTCACCGGTCCAATAAAGTCTATTAGTTCTACTTCTGCCGACTCATATCCATACAAATTCGGCCAATGCATGCAAAGAAACTTGAAATATGCACGTAGATGATCGAGTACCAACTAACAAGTGTCCCAAACTCAGATTCCTCCGGTCCGTAGACTTTAATATCGAAAATATTGAGTAGTGACTATTTTACATTTATCAGGATTTGTACACTCCTCCATGTAAGTCACAGTTTCTAATACACCTCTCACATAGATGAATGTAAAAATCGATCTCGAGAGTGCAAATCACTATCCCGAATATATACCTAACATCTAAAAATCTCGAGTCTCAACTAAGTCAATTAGGGCGAACCAGAAACTCACTCCATAGTCCATAGTATAAGGCTAAGAACTTCCTAACAAACAACCAATGTTTTACGTTTCCACACGAGGTTGGCAGACTGACAATTGTGGGAAGTGAGACAATGTGTGGAAACTGGAAAACATAAAGCAGGCAAAAGAAAGTCAAAGAGAGGAGAAAATTAGGGGGAGACTTGGATTTATGTAAGATTTAATAAACAGAGAAAAACATAAAGTAAAAGTGATGCATAAAATAAATAAATCCCAGTTTGCAAAAATCCTTTTTTTTTGCTGCATTTGTTGGCTTTCTATACACTTTTATTTCTTTTTTTGAGGCAATTTATACACCTTTTTATAGGTCCCATTTAGTTTTTATTTTGATATCTTTTTAGTACAAAAATAAACTTCAATTAAAATGATTAACAAAGTAAGAATCTCTATGTTGATTGTTGGACACTTCTTGTGTTATTGGTTACAACAATAAACTTTTATTTGTGTTTTTGTCCCTCATGATATGCAATGGAATCCCTAGAATTGATGCTATGTTGCTATAAGTATTTATATTTCTCTATACATGCATAGCCATATACTCCCAATCCCCAAATATTATGATTCACAATACATCAAATATTTACACGGGAAACGAAAATCATGTTCCATCGAATAATTCATTAACGTGTGTTCAAAGTTAAATAATCATTGAGCATATAATCGAATCATTTAGGAAGGTAGCTAAAACGACTGCATATAGAGTCTAATTTTCGCCTTTGAATAAGTATCAAGATTTCTAACTCATCAGCTCGTGTAGGTCATATTTGCATAATACATTGAATTCCTATATGATGAGATGCATACTTATCTACAAGTAATAGTATACTATGTGAACATTAAAGATACACTTCGTGGACAGGTTGATTAATGTAATCGTAATACCACAAGAAGAATATTGCAATGAAACAATAAATGCATCTTTAAGAGCTCATGATGCAAGTCATCCAACCAGAGTATCATGTTTATGCACTCCTTATTCTCGTGGGTAAATCCCTATGTGCAAATGTAGTACTCCGTTGTTCATTAGTTTATACGAAGTGTAGTAATATACTCGCTAAGTACTCTCATAAATTAAAAAAAGAGTTTGGTTATTGCACCCATAAGATTAAAGATCACTCCACTTGATAGGAGTAATCTAAAATTGGAGAAGTACCATAAACATCTTCATGCAAATTAAAACTACTCCGTATGTAGTATGCTCGTATGGCCTCTTCTTAATGATTCTACTTCTTTCGTTTAAGTTATTTCTTTGTGTACATCTGAAAGTTTAAGACGAGAAATTAAACATAATGTTAAAAGAAATCAATGCAATGAGTATGTGAATTAATTGACCTAGATGAGTATGTGAATGTTCGTCTATAATTATGACAAGTTTGCAACTCTTATTATTAAGCTGAATTTTCACATATTCATTTTTTTTTTTTAAATGAGTGGTCAAATTAATGAGTGTCCATGTACATTTTTGCGGTTGATTAATTATTTCTATTTATAAATAAGTTTTCGAACTAATGACTAAACAATCACATATAGCCAAATCATATCCGGCGTCGACTTACAAATAATATTAGCCCCTTAATGGCCTAAAAGCCCTTTTTTTCCGCAGTTAAGAGCAGTTAATGTTTAGAGGGTGGGATATAAAAATTTAAAACCCGACACAACTCTCGGACATGTTAGCTTATTGCTATAGTAGTACTAGTATGATGCACAACTTTATTATAAGGTTTGTCATAGGAAATTATGAATTGTGTTACACAACTTTCTTCAGTGGTTTGTCAATAGCAAACATACATACACTTCCTTTTCATTAATGATTAAACATATATAATTGCTGCTTCCCATTTCCTAATCAAGATTATTGGCCTTGGCACATGAGCACTCAAAAAGTCCCTAATAGTGATGTAAAGATTTAAGAAAATCTCCTGGTAAAATTGGGAGGGATTCAATCCTGTCATTTCAATTTCATTGTGTTACCTATAAATTTGTAATTGAGTGTCTTTTACACCATTCGATTTAGTACCGATTTAAATTACGGATCATACTTTTTCCAAAGTTTCGAGATTTATGCTTAGCTTAAATTCGTGTTAATTCGACACAACATTATCGATTTTTTTTTTTGTTACAGGTGTTACCGATTATTCATTGTACAACTTAATAAGTACCAATAATGGAATGACATCCCCTACAAAGTGTTAGTTTTAGTTCTATGTTATCATCATTTGGTGCGCTTCGATTCTTACCAATTGCTTTCAAACATTGTTGTTTCTAAACATTTGTGTAATGGCACTTTTGCTTAAGTGTAAGCTAAGCCGTTTGAATCTTTCTATTAACCGAGTTTTACTCCGACTATATCTAAATCCAATTGTAGTGGTACACTGACTACGGATTAAGTGCAAACTAAGTTAGTGATGTAGGCATGCGGCGTTAATTATAAACTAGAAGAAAGCTAGAACAACAAGTGTGTTAAGTCAAAATGGTAGGTCCAATATGATTATGTTCCTAACTACTCTCTCCGTTCCAGTTCAAACACCCCAGGTAAAAAATGATCCCATATTGGAAAAGGTGTGCACACTACTTGATTTATCAAAGTTCCAAAAAAATTGCATGACAAGTTAGAGAAAACTCTAATCTAATTCGCTATATAATTTTTTTGACACTTTGATGAACCGATTAGTGTGTACACCCTCCTCAACACGGAGGGTATTTTGGGGATGGGGCGTTTGAACTGGGACGGAGGGTGTAATCATGATCTATTTCTAGCTCTTATCATAGATATACGTAAATGTACGTTTAATTTGCTAGGTGAATAATGAATTAATCAAATAATATTTGCACTAAATGCGCTGATTAGTTAATAATAATTGTATGTGATCTTGTTCCAACTTCTAAGTGTCGCACCTAATATATCAATAATCACCAGTGCCACTACTCATCTCAATAGAGTAGACAGAGTAGAGTAGAGGTCTCTAATTCCTTATCTTACCAACTTTGATAAGTTCATGACACTGTTCAAGATAAGGATCCAGCTAAATTATGGCTATGTTTGGTATGCACAATAAGTTAGCTTATTTGGCCAAAGTAGCTTATTTGACTAGTTTTTTAAGCTCTTTGACCAAATAAGTTTGTTTGATAACACCACTAACTTAAATAATAAGCTAGCTTTTTTAAGATGTTACCCCATGTAACTTATTTAAAAATAAGCTAGCTTATCACAATTTATTCCTAATTTACCCTCAATTATTTACTAAAATAAAATGAGATTAAAAATATTTAATCATTTTTATGTAATTTTATATATATCAGCTCTTATATCAGCTAATTTTGCCAAACACTCCTATCATTATCAGCAAAAAACTTTCAGCTACTATTGCAGCTATTAATTCAGCTTTCAGCTACTATTTCAGCATTCAGCTACTATTTCAGCGTTCAGCTACTATTTCAGCTAGTTTTACCAAACATAGCCTATGAGTCGTGTTGATTACGAATTTATGTTTAATCTGAAAATTATGCATCGAAGTAATACAAAACAAACGGCACGGTTCACTCAAACCAACTGTTAACCATCTAAATTAAATGAGTGGTGACGGGATAACGTACATACGTCAAATCTTGTAGCCCAATTTATGAATTTTGGATTTATTTTGATTGTCAAACCTCCCTTGTCCCAGTTGTAGTACACTATGAAGTATAAACGAGTTCATATTTTGGGAAAAATAAGACTAAAATCAAGGAGCTTACTAAGGAACCTTATTATTACCACTCCACTTCAAAGTCCAACCCCTCCAAAATAGAGGCACCCCCTTTGCGTTGGGGGCATCCACGCTCATTACCACAAAAGGTAGTGCTCTTTTTAGGCTTTCGTAGGACTGAAAGACATGCCGTTGTTCAATGTTGCATCACAATGTGAAATGGGTTTTCTAGAAAAGACTAAAAAGTCAATATGGTTCACTAGAAAAGTACATGTTATTGTCAATTACAAACATTTTACGTACTTCCGTTACATCCTTTTTCGGAGTAAGTCTCTCCTTATTACTTGACTAAGGTTGCACGTCAGCTAACTTAGTTGCTAAAGTTTTCGAGACTTAAGCATCATACTTGAACGTCAAAAAACGACTTACATGATGACCCTAGAAACGCCTCGCTCCTTGACGAAGAAATTTAGCAATGGAGTAGCTCACTAGCAACATTTACATATGGTAGTAAATCCAAATTGGAATGATGTTGTATACACAGTAACCATTACACCAATCAATCATAAGATTAGTTACCTATCCACAATTAACATGTTTTCCAACAACCAGTAAAATTAAGTGTAGATATGTAATCATCAACTCAAGATCACATTCACAGCTTATTCACATATCAATGATTCAATGTAATTATGAGAGAATATTGCAAGAACAATGATCTTACATGTGAATCTTCAACTCTGTTGTGCTTGTGCTTGACACTATCATGAATCTTCAATGTATGAATCTTAAACTATAATGAATCTTCGCTATATGGCAACTTGCAAGCTGATGCCCGATCCTTAGCCTTGAATGTTCCTAGCATTTCAGCAACAGATCTGCAACGACATTCTTTCCCTGGTCGTATTACGTCCCCATATACAGCCATCTCGATTATATCAAGTTCCTTGTCTGCAAAGATAAACCTCTTATCAGCAAGGGAACGGCACATCATTGGCAATAGTTGCACTATCATCATTGGTTTACTCCTCATTACCCAAGAGTTGAGAAAGAGTTTTGGCCAAACTAACACAAGAATGAAAGAACTTCTCGCTCAAATAGCTTAGTGAAACAGACTAGCTCTCACTCAGATTACTACGTCAATATTATCAGGGTACCCGGGGGAATGCCATCCTAAAACTAAGATTCACCAATCAAGTAATACGGAAGTTTAAAGTGAAGTCAGACCAGCTAAGCACACTGTAAACAAGGAAGAGGATGAAATTCGTAAACTCCGATTCTCCATTATTAAAAGCAGCAGTCTCTATCCAAGGCGAAATGACTAACAGCCCTCCTGTTGCCTATTGGTGAAGAGAAACGGATCATCAAGAGTTATAAAATAACTCTGTGGAATGGGAACAAGGTCACAGCAGAGTAACTTGGATATGCCCCAACATAGAGAAGGTTCAGAAGGACTCAATTGTACCTTGTATCACCAAGAAGTCATGCAATTGGACCTCAAAAAAATAAAATAAAGAGTTGTGGAATTGACCCAATATGTCCATTCAAGTCCACTGATGGTAAGGAATAAACGAAGACGCTAAGATGCATGTTTCAGTTAGGCTTTTCATTATGTGGTGATGATGAACATGAACTACTAGAAAAACTGGGGTCAAGCCCCAGGCTTTGTTATTCATGGAAAGTCTGGACCAGTGTTCCACCCAAAGAATGATAGACTTGCTTGATCACAGGCATGACTCTAGTTCCAGGGATTTTCAGTTCAAAAAAGATTCACAGAGCTTCACCTTGTCTGCAGACAATTGAAAGATAACCTTATTCTCTTCAGGTGCTCTGGGTTTGTCAATGTGCGGACTCAACAAAATGTGGTAATGTGTCTGATAGTGCATTTCCGACTACAGGAAAAATAGGTACATGCTTTCTATCTTTCCTTGAATGACCACTATGATATTTATAAGATGCTTCTCGTAGATAAACTTAGCACAACACATAATGAAAATGAAAATCTATTTAGAATACACCATTAAAAAAAGGACGATGGCTAAGCAAGAAAACATACCTGTGAATTTCAAGTCACAAGAATAACCTTTCAACAGTTTGGGATCCATCTCTTTGTCAGATTTGTACCGGTTCACCCTAGTTTGTAGGATCTGGCAATTATCGGCAGTTGATTCACCTCCTATAAAAACAATTTGCAATGTTATAGCATATATTGGTGTCTCTAATAGCACATAGGAACAGGAAAACGAACCACACTGGCATCAAAAGAAAATAAAAGAACAAGCTTCCAACAGATTGAACAAGCTTTAAAACTAAGGTATAGCGTACAAGAAGTACACTCTGAATTACTGGGTCATAAGTCATAACTCTTTTGCTTTCAAATTCTAGTATTCTTAAACTTCATTCTACCTCTGTCTTCAAACTTGAACATTCTTTCACGATTTTCAAAAGTCTCCAATGAATTTAATCTCTCTATAACCAAACCCACACCCACCTATTCCTCTGCACCCCTCCTTCCACCCAGCGACACACAATCACCCACAGTCGTCCATATCCACCCCTTTTAAGCTCTCATCACGACTTTGGCCCAACACCCAACTCTGCCTCTCCCAACTCGACTAATAACTTTCACTCCCACAGCACCCCAGCCGCTCAGATCTCCACCTTTACCTCTACCTCCACTTGCATATCCAAACCCACCAATTTCTATACAATCAAGCACTATCTTGTATACCCAAAACCAAAAGGAAGCCACTTTCTCTTTCATCCAATAAAGTTCACTCATCTAATAAACAAGCTTAGCTAAATAAAGGTCAAGGAAAAGCTGAAAACTAGTTTCGACACCTAAAAGCGATGTAAGATAGTCAAGTTAGTTTCCATGTATCTACACCTGCAGAGGCACAAACCTTGTCACTCAAAAGGACAGGTGGCTCAACTAACGTGTCCCTCATGCTATAGAAACAAACCCCTCCAACGACCCAAGGATATCAGAAAAGCTCTTTCAAAAGGGAATTTCATCAGTGCTCATTAAAGTTGTGCTTCACTCTCACACATCTCACAGGTCATGCACTTGCATGCATTTAATCGCGACATGAATCAAATCAGTTGGCCTTACATAAACATACACATAGTCCGTTTACTTGGTGCAAAGAATACTAGCAACCACGGGTTTTTTGAGATTGAAAACAGGATTCAAACATGTCCATCCACACTGCATATGCCTTAACAAGATCGAGCACCCAAAGCCAAACTTTTCACTTGAAGGTTGCAAGAACTAGGGAAAAGGGAAAGGGAGAAAGGTTTAGCGACTGCTTAAGCTTTGTTAGCTAAGATGTGAATAAACTCGAGTGCAAAATGACTTGAACGGCAATTGAAAACTAACCCAAGTTGGATAGTGTAACGAAGAAGCTTCATGAACTCTACTAATCTTACATTGTGTAGGCTGTAGCTATATTGGACCAAAACAACACAGTACTTCTTGTTAACAATGGACTTTAGATCCCTCTCTATCCCACCTCTTCAATCCATTTCCCCCAATAAAAACATTCTCTGATACAAACAAAGTGTTCATGTTAACAACATCCGAAGTTTTCACTTAAATGGTGGGTCATACCAGAACCTGGTTTTTTTGGTTGGACCCTGTTGGTTCCAATTCAAATCCTCTAATTGATAACCATAACTTGATCCTCCAATTACGTGATAGTAGACTGTCAAAACAAAGAATTCACTCATCCCAGCAAATGCCTAATTCAGGAGCGTCCACACCATAAATATTTTTACAATCTCATTGTCCATCCACAATAACATTACAACAGTCAAACGAGGTAAAATGTCATACCTTTTGAGATGAACTCTAACACTCAGTCAAGATTGTCCAGAGACAACTCACAATTACTAATCACACCTATGTTTTGTTCTTTACATGCTAATTCTACATTCCAAACTGCTTTAACGACAAAAAACAAAACAAAAAAAAAAAAAGAAGAAAGAAAAGAAAAAGACCCCATTTCTCATTCAACTTGGAAAATACCCATGCTGATCATTATATCATCTCTGATCATATTATATGAATACTCTTAACCTAGACAACTTCAAAGAACGACTTGATGACAATACATGATGGCCGCTAGAACTTGGATAATATCTTCTCATCAGTCCTTTTGGTCAGATCTATGAGCTTTATAAGGACTGTGACATTCGACTTTTGAAAGTTCACTGTTAAATCTAAAAACTCACAAGAATAACAATAAACTAACATGGTCTTGACAGAACCAATGGTAAGACGATACTATCAACGCCTTCCAAGATTGTAGCATTTATATTGACGTAAAGGCCACTGAAACCCTCCATCTGGAAGACACCAGAATTATCCAATGTCTTCGTACAAGGATGTGACCCCGCAATTCGCAGCATTGCAACATAAGTCCACAAGGCATTCAAGCTTTTAGATGATAGTTAAGGTTGATCAAGAGATTCCTAGTCAGTAAGGAGCTTGAAAGTACTTCCCTAATCTCCAACTAAGGCCCCGTTTGATAGGACTGCATCTTTCTGAACTGATCTGATCTGATCTGAATGACTCTGAACTGAACTGAACTGATCTGAATGTGTTGAAATTTTGATTGAATTTCAACGAATTAGTATCAGTTATGGACCAAATACATTGATTGAAATTTGAACATTTCTGATCTGATCTGATCTGATTTGAATGACTCTGATCTGATCTGATCTGATCTGAATGATTCTGAACTGATCTGAATACTACTGCAAATAAGTCCTATCAAACAGGGCCTAAGTTACCCAATTCAATCTGATTCTCATTCCCATACGCCATATCCACAAATTGCCTATAATATGCCATTGATCTAGCCCATGAGGTCATGATTCTACGAATAGAGAGGTTCTTTGAACACTTTCTACACATTTGCGAGCAGACGTACTGCTTTGAGACAACATCTTTGGGGACAGCCATGGTGGCCAAACGAATAACGAGACATTAGAGACCTCAAGTTCCACACAAGCAATCAACTCACCAATTCACAAAAGCTCTTCTAACTCAAGATCCCTATAAATATGTATTCTGCATCTCGATAAAGGGGGAGAATATATTAAATCTCCCAAAGGCAATAGATTTTAAAAAGAATTCCGCCAGGCGTGGAGGATTCAAAGCCTGGCGGAATTCAAATCCCATCTCATTGTACTGTCCTTGTGGCTCCATTTGCACCACAACAAAAAAAGAAAGACCAAAAGAAAACCTTCTGAGAGCTTGAAATAAATCAAATTTTGTGACCTTAAACCAAAAAGAGAGCACACTTTCTCATCCAATATTGCTCATTCCTGAAATTTGGAGGAAACGGAGAGAGGGAAAAGGGCAAAGGAATGGGAGAGGAGGACAAGTGGAGGGAAGTGAAAGGGAGGAGAAGAAAGGACTTGGAATAGAGAGAAAAGGCCAAAAGGGGTTGTCCTGCCAAATAACAGCTTGGAAAGGGTGTAGCTTATGAAGGATGGACAGAAAATTCTTCATCAAGTATTCTTTTCTTCCGATACAAACCCACTCATTCGTTACCGAAACAAGGTTACATACCCACCCCATTCTCTCTAGCTAAAAGATGGGTTTAATGCTAATGGCTCATAAAGTTCCCAAGTTAAACATAAGGGTAATTACGTGAGGAAGACAAAAGAATATATCACTTCCAGGACATGCCTGATTTAGATGTGTTCTGCAACATGAATTCTTAGTATAACAAGCTCATTGTCCACAACCACAATTACAAATACAAGGTAAAACCAAATCCTTGGTTAAGACACGTCTTAAGATTACACATGGTTCTTTAGGAGTCAAACTTACATTTTGCAGGAAACCATTATATAAAAACTCGTGTCTCCCAAAGATCCCAACGCTTATCATATCGTCTCTGATCATTTGAGACACCGAGTTAACTTTAAACAATGGCATAATAACATAAGACAGTGTCCACAAAAATAGTGGAATAATACTGTCTTTTCATATATCTTTTTCGACAGTTCATATGACCCTTAAATATGGAAATCTAACAGAAGACATCCAAAAGCTAACATAGTCTTGACATAGACAACGCTACAACAATAGCATCAAAGTCTTCTACGCTATTGTAAGTTATACTGGCAGTAAAGGTAAACAAAGCCACACAGAAGGAAACTCCATGTCTTTATACAAAATTACGACCCTATGATTCAAGGGCATTTTGCCTTCTTAGACCCATGTAGGCAATGATTCAACAGATTCCAAACCAGCAAAGAACACCGTCACAAGTACTATATATCCTGCACCAAGTAACCTAATTCCGGCTAAGTCTCATTCACATGAGCCCCAATCCACAAATCCACATAACCAAACTCTTTTAACAAGAAAACATCTAAATTCTGAATGCAGCAATCCGCAGCAAAAATGCCACCCTCTTTTATCAATGAAAACAGTCAAGTGCATAATATATGGCATAAGTAAGCACTTGAAATGGTTTCACTCAGAACTAAAACCGAAAAATCTTCATACTTTCTTTTACAAATGCAATATCCCAATCAATTTCAACTCCAAATGAAATCTTCACTCGGTGGTACTAACTACTAATACAATATCCCAAACATGGTAGTCGAAAACCGCGAAAAATGAAAGAAAGATTTGATCTTGAATGGAGGAAGTATCCATCCATCAATACTAAATGCAATTACCAATCAAGCATATAAAACCATTGAGACCAAACATCCAATTTAGCCAGCATATGATATCACACAACAACAAAAAAAAACCATAAAATAAAAGCGTGAGAAAGAAGAGACCTTTAGAAAAGGGGAGAATGTGGTCATACTCGAAGCAGAGACAACCCGAACAATTGCAGAAACGCTTGCAAACAATGTTACCAGCAGCATCTTTTCTCCAGCGTTCTGGGTGTCGCCCTGCAACTACTTCTGCTTTTGCCCAACATACCCCTTTCGCCTTTTTATCAAAAAACCTCGGCCTGTTATTATTATTGTTTTTTGTATTGTTTTCTCCATTTTCCCCTGATTCTGATGAAGACGAACCACTACTACTCATCTGCGGGGTTTAGTGTGTGTGTGTGTGTGAGTGTGACTAACCTATACTCCTGCACTTCCTCGTCTAATATAAATGAATTCGGAGGTGGGTGCGGATCGGGTCCTCTGTCCCATTTTGCCTAGTCGGGAGTATGATACCGTAGAAGTTACTTGTTAGTTAGGGAGGACAAAATCGCGCAATTAGGATTAGGTTATATGTCACATTTGTTTTTATTCGTATGTATTGTGTGAGCGTTAGCACATTTACTTATACCACGTCTTTGGTGAACTAACCTTTCACTCCTACACTTCCTCTTCTAATATAAATGGTCACTGTGGATTGGGTCCTCTGTCCCATTTTCGCCCGTCGGAGGTGTGATAAGGAACTTGTCGTTAGCAAAAATAGCAAAACATGCAATTAGAATTAGATTATGTCAATTTGTTTTGATTCGTATATATTGTGTGATCGTAACTTATTCCTAAGCACGTGTGCTCGTTTCGACTTCTAGTTATATCCCGTCTTTTGTTTGCAATTGTTCCCCGTAGTATGTAGGTGATATGACTAATTTGCATAGACAAACTGTTACAGGGTCACGGAGTGACAAACCTAGTATGTCAAATGAAAAAATTCGAAAAATTGAGGACGATTCGAAGTTTTGTCATCGAAAATCAGCCACCCTAGTGAATGCAGAATTGGAAAACCCCGAAAAAGCTACTGAAACAGGTCTAGATGAAAAACAGGCATGACCATGATTAGCACATTTCTGCCCCTGAAACTGGCCAAACATATTAACCAACGCGATATAGGCCTCTCTTTCGCAGATCAGAAGTGCGGTAAACACGCACATACTGACATACAGACCATACATATCAAACATAGCAACGAAGTTTTACTGCAGAACTCAAAGATGACACATAAAGGGGGGGACGGGGGATGAAGCATAATGCGCAAGATTTTCAAAATCCCTACTATTATTGCCACACGAAGTACCAGTAGAACATCATACCAAACCATTAGACCCATCAATTTGGTACACAACTTAACGGCCAAGAGCTTTACTAAGGACACTCACAAAGCACATTAAGTCACCGAAGTGTCAGTAGATCACTTCTTTTTTTTCTCCAACGTCTAGCTTAGATATAGGATATACTGGCGGAGTTAAGCAATAACACTACTGAATGCTTCTCTAGATTACTATGCTCCAATGCACCACCACAGAATAGGATTTCAACCAAGAGACTCTACTTGTTGCCACCAACTTCCTTCACGGCACAGATCTGCTCTTCACCCATTGCACACATCACGGACAGAATCAAGTCTTTCCCTTGCTCAAACCCATCCCTGATCTGATAATAAAAAGAATAAACTCGCGTTAGATAACTTAGAGATTAACAACACAGGTAAACCAGCATTTTCAATGAAGACGACCCAACCAAAATCGAATTGTAGTAAAACAAAGTTATAAGAGGAGTACACACCTGAGTCAGCAGTGAATCATCAGTAGGAAGCTTCAGATCATCCTTGGTACCACCACTGTCAGTCAGCAAGCTCACCTACAATCATAATTTAAACCATTAACTACCTTTACAAATTGTTTTGGTATCACTGCAAACTAAAGAGCTACATTACTAGGTCATAAAGAACCGCCTACTACAAACTTGAAGAGTAACTAAAAACAGAGGTGAAACTTACAAAGTCATCTTCAGTGATATCAAGCAGCTGGTAGTCGACACGGTTGACATGTGGAACCTGAATACAGAGAGAGATAGTTCTTTTAGTAAGTAAATACATTAAAATGAATAGATAGCTGCAAGAGATTCAAAGATGTTGTGATTCAAAATATGTCAACTATAAGATGTGGAGGGGTACATACATCACAGTTATGGGATGAAGGCACAATATCTTCCAGCTTTTTCCCAGTGAAGATGTCGATACCAACAAAGTGACACTTGGCATGACCGTGCTTCCCAGTCTTGGAGGTAGAGACCTCGACCACCTGTGTAAGACATAATAACCAAATCTCAATGAGAATTTGGATCACATACTGTAACCCAACATTGGTTGGAATGTGCTCCTAGCGACAAAAGCAACTCAAAGAGCAATAAGCAGACATCAGGAGAGTGCAAACCCATACCAACAATGCACAAATTAGCAAATACCAGTTATATATGTGTTACATTTTACGAAGTTCAACATAACAGCACAAGGAACACTCAACCATGTCTATCAGTCTATGAATCATAAGAACATGTAGGATGATCATCATCATGTATAGTTAAAAGGAACATAAGAATCCCATATGATGCATTCAAGGTCAACAATTCAGGTAACAAGATTGATTAACATGAATTCAAAGATAACAGGTAAAAACAAGCTGAACCCCCCCCCCCCCAAAAAAAAAGAGGATTTCTCTTCCCCCAATAATAATGCTGTCGTAACCAAGGAACCTCACACAAACAAGTTAAACAATGAACACATTATACATTTCATCAGAAAACCATCCTCCGTCTACTCTCCATCATAGGCGTATCAAGCTCCCAACCCAAACAAGCCTTACAAATTCCAATAGAAGTATTATGAATTCCTCTGTCATGTACTATTCCATAAAAACTGTTGCATACAACACAAAACAAATCCAGACAATTTTAAAAACCTTCACAGACAACACACAGTCCAGCCAATATAAAAACACCATTTCACCTTCTCTTCTGCCCACGTAAAAAAGTCATAGCAGCTCAATATTCCACATCCCACCCATACAGAATCATGACCCAACAGCTCAATATTCCACTTCCAATGTGTCCCACCATCCATGGCAAATATTAACTTAACTAATAGCTACTCCATCAACACATGCCCCTCATTGCCCAAAATACCATTTTTAACAACTTAAAGACCCAACATGAACAAAGAATGGATAAATTATAGTTCCAGACTACTAATGTGGCCACCATCAACGGCAAATATTAGAATATATCTACTCCGTCAAAAGTCACCTCATAGCCCAAAACGCCGTTTTTTAATTCTCAATGACCCAATATGCAAAACTAATTAATAAATCATCGTTCCAGATTTCCATAAGCCCTCTGTCACTGTCAAATATTAACTTAATAGCTCTACACACTCACCAGTCACCGCATCGCCCAAAATACGTATTTCAAATGACGTAACTATACCACGACACGAGTCTGACACTAGTCAAAAGAGTACCCTCATGAAAAACACCAAAAATACAGACTTCACCAACCTAAAATCTCACAAACATGGTGTTCTCAACAGCCTAACAGCCAAACTACCGTCTCGACAACCTAACATCCACGATACTGTCTCGACAACCTAACGCCCAAAACACTGTTTCGACAACTTAACCCCCAAAACACTGTTTTGACAACCTAACACCCACAACAATGTCTTGACAACCTAACACCCAAAACACTGTTTTGACAACCTAACACCCACAACAATGTCTTGACAACCTAACACCCAAAACACAGATTCGAGAACCTTTACACCCAACTACACTGTTTCGACAACCAAACGCCTACGAAACTATTTCGACAACCAAATGCCCAAAACACTGTTTCGACAACCAAACGCCCACAACACTGTTTCGGCAACCAAACGCCCAAAACACCATTTCGACAACCGAACTGGTCAAGGAAACTTAGATTATTTCCTTGAATCACCCTTAAACCCTCAAAGACAACAAACCCAACAAACAAAATAACATCTATTACTAAACCCACATTTAATCAAGCTTTCACCAGAAGAACAACAATAATCATACCCAGAAACCCTAATCCAACGTAAATGACACGCCACCCACATAAACAAATACATCAAACCCAGAATAACAACAACAACAGATCAAACAACAACATAATCATCATAACCTAATATAAAAAAAAATACCCAAAACAAAACGCATAAAATAACAATAAAAATGATCATGTAACAAACAAAAAACAATTAAAAAACACAAAAAAAACGATCTGGGTAAGTTAGATCTAACACACCCACAACATAAAACAAAAAACCCATTTCAAATAAACAAAAAAGATTCAATCTTTCACATTAAAAAACACCAAAAAGCGGCAAATAAATTAAAAAAGAGGAGAGAGAAAAGGGGAAAAAAAGAGGTGGACCTTGCATGGGCGGTTCTTGATGACGATGTGACCGTTCTTACGGATGGTTCCAGCCTGTTGTGGGTAAGTCTTTGATGCTCCGGCGTCGGCCGATGACTCGAACTGGTGATCGTCGTCCGACATTTTCTCTCTCTGAGGGGGTGAAGAGATGTTGAATATTGCGGAAGCTTCGGGAAGAAGAGAGTGAGGGAGGAAATGAGGGGTTTATATAGTGCGACACTCACTACCTGGGGGGCGTGGGTGGAGGCTCTGTGTGTGTTGTGTGTATCGTATTTTGTACGCTTGTGAGGTGGCGGTTTGATCCATTCTAGGGTTTTTGGGTTTCACTTTCTTTTTGTTTTTGAATTTTTTTTGTTCTTGGTGGCATTGTTTATTGCCAAATGCCACGTTTTGGAATGACCTATCCACTTCGGATTGTGTCTGGCGCGTCACGGCTAGCGTGTTTATATGTGATTAGATGTTTCGATGTAATTGGTGGGTTGGCGTGTCGTGACTGTGCGCATAGACGTGTTGACTAGATGTTTTAATACGATTGGCGTGTCGTGATTCGAGTGTGTATATGTGATTAGATGTTTTGGTATAAATCGGGCGTCTATACGTGGTTATTAGATGTTTGAATGTTTTGATGTGCCATAATGCTTTCTCCGTGGCCACGGAATGTGATGTTTAGCTTGAGTTACTCGTCTTAAACGTGTAGTTGAAACGTTAACCATCAAAATAGCGAGACAAGTATTGCGCAACTTCTTTTTTACCGATTGTTTGGTGGAGGGAAACTGGACAGAAAGAAATAAAAGGAAGGGTAAAGAATATAAAAGGAGGAAGAGAACTAATGTTTGTTGTTTTGTTGGAAATTTAATTTTTTTTTATAAATATGAAAGGAAAATGGGTGTTTTTGTGATAGTGAACTTTGTTAAACAACGTTTTTGGGACGAATTGGTGATATATTAAAAAGAGATTGAGAAGCAGCGATATTATAGAGGGTATTTACGCGTAGAATATCATAGTCGTGATAGTTCAAGTTTGTTGAGATTGAAATTTTGTCTGATTATGTTGGTCCTTTTCTTTTAAGCCAATAAGTTTGGTAATCATCGTAGATGTCTTATGACGAATTATTAAGAATTAATTGTCCTCAATAAAAAAAAAAAAGAAGTCATATACGACATTTACAATACGTATCCGTCCAAAAATCAATGCACAATCAAGAAGCGAGTAAAACTCAAACAAACTAAGTTTGATGTGGTGTAGATTGCTTTCTTTTACATATAATCTGATCTTAAGCATATCGCAAGAGAATGCTTACGCTACTCTTTGTGAGATGAGTATATATGGTCCTAGCATTGAGAAACATAACTCACAATGGAGAGGGAGAGTGTAAATATGAACACGTGGAGTAAAAATCACTACCCGAAAAAAGCAGGTTAATCTAACTACGAAGGTTGATCCGTATCCCACTAACTAATGAATCACATTGATAAATTTCCTACAAATAGAGATCCATAATTTTCAACTCGTAAATAAAGAGAATTAAATTCATTGATATCTTCTCTCAAAAAAAAAAAAAAAAAAATTCATTGATATCTGACTATCTAAGTCGGGAAAAATGGACATAATGCCTGGAAATTCGGCCAGGAATGGAAAACTGGTGATTTGTAGCCTAAAGAAGCTTTCAGGAATAGAAAACTGGTGATTTGTAGCCTAAGGAAGCTTTTCAATGAAGTCAGGGATTCCTAGAAGCGTCTGAGTACTTTACAGTTTACATACAGTCTCTCTGTACACTCATGGATCTCACAAAGGAGCCAGCAACAACATTGACTGTGTCATAAAGGTAGCAGACTGTTGCGCTTCTGAAAACACAACATGTCCTCCCTCTGTTCCTTTAAATTGTTAACGTTTGGTTTAAAGTCTTCTCACATATCTAAACCAAACATTAACAATACAAAGGAATGGAGTGAGTAATGTCTGTGTGAACTGGCTGTATGGCAGTGTCTTTACTTCTTTGTTATTCCTAGGCTCCTGGTTAAACTGCTTCGTCTGACAGTCCTAAAACTACTGTCAAACCATGTAGGGGGATCACTAGCCTGCTGTTTTGCGCTACCAATAGTCTCCACACGAGCATTTCCCGTCTTTGAAATGATGGAACCGGCTATTATCCCTCACTATGATTTCCCTGCGAACAATCTTTGACATAAACTTAATTGCAGTATGGCAGTCAGTACAGACCCGAATGTTCTTGGTCACACAAATCGTTGATCCCTCGGGTGTACTTATGATACCAAATGCAATTGCAAGTCTCTCACTGTGATTAAAGAGCAGGTTCTTCTTGTACTCCTCGTCCACATCATGGAGCACCTCATTCGTGTCAAGAACATATCCTTCTTTCTCCATTTTCTCTACGAGGTTTTCCAATGCCTTCTCTATGAGTTCATAAGATGGATGAGATTTATCTCCGGCAATAAAAGAATGTAACTTGTTCTTCACTTCAATCCAGCTGCAAGCAGGTTTCTTGACAATCCCTTTATTCCTCATTCTAAGTCTCAACTGAGCAGCTTCATTCCATCTTTTAGCAGCAGAGTATATATTTGACATCAAAACATAAGCTCCCATGTTCTCGGGATCCAATCTGAAGACTTCTTGTGCAATTCTTTCCGCCATTTCAACATCCTTGTGTTTTCTACAAGCAGCAAGCGCTGTCAGCCACACACTTCCTGTTGGAACAGGAATCTTACTGATACAATCATATGCTTCCATCAACCTTCCAGCTCGGCCAAGGAGGTCTGCTACTGCTGCATAGTGCTCTATTTCCGGAGATAAACCATAATCGTTGATCATGCTGTCAAAGTACTTCTGGGATTCATCTACCAGACCAGCATGACTACAAGCAGTTAAAACAGCTACGAAAGCAACAGAGTTGGGTTTTATTCCCGAAATTTCCATTTCCTTGAACAAAGAAATGGCATCATGAGCATGCCCATGTAAAGCACAGCCCATGATCATGGCCGTCCATGACACGATGTCA
Organism: Spergularia azorica; assembly: GCA_038382645.1. Classification (NCBI taxonomy): domain Eukaryota; kingdom Viridiplantae; phylum Streptophyta; class Magnoliopsida; order Caryophyllales; family Caryophyllaceae; genus Spergularia; species Spergularia azorica. The sequence continues at coordinate 5,476,989 of JBBYHQ010000009.1, forward strand.
TGTACCTTTATATTACTAAAAATATGCCTAGCAATCTTGATATACCCACATTTTGCATACATGTCAACCAGTGAGCTAGCAATATGTACATTATCTTCATATCTGCACCTAATAACATACCCATGTAGCTGCTTTCCCAATCGCAATGTTGTTAAATGAGCACAAGCTGGAATGATGCTCGAAAATGAACCACTTCCAGGCTTAACTTTCGCCATAAGCATTTCCCTGAACAGCCTAAGCCCATCATCAAACAAACCATTTTGCACGCATCCAGTAATGATCGAGTTCCACAAAATGCCATCACAATGTGGTAACCGAATAAACACTTTATACGCATCCTCTATCCGATTACATTTTCCATACATGTCAATCAAGCCACTACCAACATACAACTGAGTATCTAGTCCACTCCTAATAGCATACCCATGTATCTCCTTCCCCTTACCAACATCAACCAGTTCCGAAAACACAGGAAGCACACCAGAAAGACAAAAAGCATCCGGCTTCAAATTAGCATTTCCCATCTCCCTCAGCATTCCTAAAGCTTCTCCAAACATCCCATTCTGCGCATTTCCAGCTATAACCGTGTTCCACGAAACAAGATCTCTCAACTCCATCGTCTCAAATACTTTCTGAACACTACTACGTCTACCTCTACACGTACCCCGTCTACCAAATTCATCAATTAAACTACAATCAATATCCCGACCAACAACACCACCACAACCCAACTTTCGTTGAGGCATTTCATCAAACACATTGCGGGCATGACCATTGTTGGCAGCGAAACCACTCTCCCTCAAACCCTCCAATTTACAATACATATTCATCAGTGCATTACCAGTATAAACATCAGATTCAAGCCCAACCCGAATGACACAACCATGAAAAGCTTCACCAAGACGCAACCTTTTCAACAAAGTACAAGACTTTATAACAGAGGGGAACGCATTATGATCTGGGTATAACCCAGAAATTCTCAATTGATTAAAACAAGATAAAGATTCATAGTAAAACCCAGATGAAGTGTAACATCTAATCATGAATTTCCAAGCAATAAGTGGTAAATGTGATGAATTATTAAGTAGGAATTTGAAGATGGTGAGGGTTTCATGTAAGAGGTTGAGGTTAGCGTAAGCAGGAAGAATGATGGAGGAGAAGGAATGAAAGTTGATACCTTTGTGTTTGATGATTTGGGCATGGAGTTGCTTTGCTTGTGATTTTGAGGTGATCAAAGTTGGGTTTTTTAGAACTGTTTTCAGTAGTAGTGTTGAGGAAGTATTCATTTGTGTTCTTTTTCAAAAAATTAGGAGGGAAATTTCTCAAAACTATTGGCTTCATTAACAAGTTTTGTACAATAACAAAATCAAATAAAAAAAAAGGGTCTTGGTTGGCTAGAGTCTGGAGAAGTAGTGAACCAAGACGTCGTAGCGCCTGCGCCGTGAACCTCTGCCTCGAAGTTTCTCCCGTCCTTTGCTAATGGACGCTAAAATTATTCCGTGATTAGAATGATTTTTATCCCTGGTCTTTGGTGTATTAAAATTGACGCTAAATTGACTAGCGCTAAGTTAGCTTTAGGTATCGACGAGTGAAAAACCGTTATACCTTTTGTATTGGCCTATAAGGGGTATCATTTTCCTTACTACCAGCAATAGTGTAAAAGTGTATTCCTTCTTGTAACGGGCAAATGATTCTAGTTACATAAAATGATTTAAATTCTCTCAAGCTAAAGATGCAAACATATTGTGAGAATGGAATCGATTGAGAGAATAAATTGATAGTTTTTCTACTTATTTTACCATGAGATCGTCTCATAGCACGCATGTAAACATAAAGGAGATGCTAGGCGATGAGTTTGAAGCAAGAGTAGAGATAAGTAATATTCCGTATAAAATAGGTTTAGTAAATGTAGCTGAAATATACCTAAATGGTAGTTGAAAATAACTCCACTCACGAGGCTAAGAAATTAAAACCCCATGAAATGAAAAATAAAGATGCACATATTTAAACCTTGGAAAAATAGAATATAATCATGATACTTATTCAACTCCCTTTGGAAGGTAAATCATAATAATAGAAATACCATATGCACTGTGGAGGGTAATTATTGTAGGTTGAAGTTACCTCAAGATCAAATCCCAATCTCTGATCTGATTAGCTCCAAAAAGTAGCTAATTGATACGTGATATGTCTTAATACCACAATAAAATCCCATTTGATATGGAGTTGATACAATTCAGTAACAATTTCTCTAATGTTTGATTCTTTTCCCTTCAAAAAAATTATAACATTAGAGAATTAAGCACTCTTTTTCACCCTATAAAAACCACAAACTCTACTCATCATTTTTCTTCATCTACAATCAAACAATTACTAATAATAGTCACTTAGCAATCAAGACATACAAATTTCTTTTACTAGTCTAATTTGAAGCGAGACTTTGCTCAAAATGTCGAAATTGAGCATCTTTTTCTTCTTTGTTTGTGTTATCGTATTGTCTCATTATCAAGCATTATGTGAAGAGGTAATATCTTTATCTATAGTCTTCATTAACAAGTTTAGATGCTTATTTTACCTGTTCGATCAATTTTTTTTTTACGGAAGTGCATTTTCTTGATTGATTTTTGTATCGTAAGATTATTACTGACTAACTAAGTTGTGTCTTTTGTATGTGTTGAAGGATAATTATGATGTTAATAATAAGATGATCATCATTCCTCCTTATCATCATGATCACCCTCATGGCCATGCCCCTGTAGAGGCTCCATCTCCTGTTGAACACCACCACCACCACCACCGTCGTCATCACCATAGGCGCCACCACCATCACTATGCCCCAGCCCCTGCTCCAGAGTATGCTGCTGATTCCGAGTCGATCTCCTCTAGCTCAAAAAGCTTCTGGTGGTGGCCTTAAGATATATGACGTTGTAAACTTATAATGCACCTTTATTTTTGCCCTTGTATGGGTTTCATATGCATCCATTTGTGGATGTATATGTTAAATTTTTGTACTCCTTGGCAGAGCGATTTTTAAAAAAGAAGATGTCATAGCAATTTAGACTTGGCAAATAATGTGTTGTAGTTCAGATCGAATCCAGATGAGGTCAAGTTCGGATCATTAATATTTTAGATCAATTTCGGGGTCTATATATTTAGGTTAATTCCCAACTTCAAGATCGAGTAGGTCCACGAAATAACACTTATATTCGGATAATGCCAAATAGCAAATATCGGGTCATCTCATTGGTCAATTCACATTGGATTTTTGAAAAAAAAAATGACACATATTTTAATACTAAAACTTTCAATTTCAACAAAAGTTAGGCTGTTCAAGAAAAAGTTGTAAACCTAGTGGTCGTTTGGTTGCAAACGGGAATTCGGAATGGCCATGAAGTTCCACTTCCCAGGTTGTAGAAATTCACATGAATTTTTCAAATGTGTTTGGTTGAATGTAGGAATTGAATTCCCACAGGAATTGCCAATTACCAAGGGAAAGTTAGGTAAGCCAATTCCTCCATTTTGTAGGAATTGGAAATTCCCATGAATCAAAATCTAGGCAACCAAACGACCACCTATATCATTAGAATTGTAGCGAGATTTACTTTTCATAGACATAATTTATAATGTTTACTTGTATAGTTTGGAGATATTGTCAAGTACGTACTCGTAATCATCGGAATAACATTGTCTCAAACTGTCACAATTATACTTATATGAAATTAAACATAGGTGGTATTAGCACAAACCTCAAACTCGAGTAATCCAAAAGAATAAGAATCATGGGTTTTTTTTTTTCCAAATTACAATAGTTTTAGACAGATAGATAGCCCTACACTACATGTTTTGATCATGTGGCTAATGTTGGATAAACTGGTTCTTGCTAACATGATTAGTCGTCTTTACATCATTAGTATGTAATCATTGAGTGGCACATCTCATCATCTTAGTATCTTGTGATTGAAGCATAATAACTAATTATAATGACACAAACAATCAACTAATTTTGCTTGCCTTGCAAATTTGTGCTAATAAAGACATATATGGAGAGAGAAAGAGAGACTAATGAGGGTGATTAAGGCTTCATTAATCTTCATTCATACTTAAAATTCGGAGGTGATTAAGCAAAGAATAAGAGGGCAAAAATGGAGAAAGCATTAACAAAAGTCGGAAGCTTGAAAGTTGGGAGTCTATGGATCTCCAAGAAGGCCAAGGAAGAATTCTCCAGCATTACTGGAGATCTCAGTGTATGTTCTACCTCTCTCACCTCGTACGAATCTAATTTGTATATAGTAATAATGAATCTTATGCTACCATAGATAATACATGTAGACATGTAGTAAGTCGATCTCATACGAGATGATTTAACTAGATCGATCATCTAGTTAAGTTACGCTAGTTTAAGTACCTCATTTTAATTATAACCAATGGTGGTAATCGTTCTAGTGGTTTATAGGTAAACTTGTAATGTTTAAGTCGCGGAAGTTTGTAATAATCAAGAGCCATCTAAATAATTACAGCCAAATGCTAGAGGTCTAATGTCTAGACATTTAAAAATGGCTAAAGTTTTTTAATTAAATTGTTTCTCTTGATGATGTAGTCTTTTTCAACCACAATTGAAGACAAAGCAAAAAGAGCATTCAACAAATTGTCAGGCAATGGCCAAAAACCGTTGCCGGACCTTCTCCGGGACAACAACCTTCCGGCCGGACTCTTCCCTCGGAACATCATATGTTACGAGTACGACGAGTCGAAATCAAAGCTAATGGTGTACATGACATCCCCGTGCGAGGTGATGTTCAAGGACTCAAGCGTAGTGAGGTATTCTAACCGCGTGAAGGCCACATTGTCTAAAGGAAAGCTCAGTGGAGTTGAAGGAATGAAGACCAAAGTAATAGTGTGGGTCAAAGTCAATAGTGTGCATGTTGAAAGTTATAAGTCCGATAAAGTTTGGTTTACTGCTGGTGTCAAGAAAGCTAGGGCTAAAGATACTTATGAAGTTATTCATGATTCAGTTAAAGTTAAAGAGTTTTGATGTACTCCATTTTTTTGGGTGAGATTAATTACTTGTATCAACATTAATTCATTATATTGTACGGTGGTTAATACTTTTTGTTGCGGAAACGGTAAAAAGTTGTTGGTGTAATGTTCGATGTTTAAGGTTTAAAATTATTCGCATGTAAAAGTTGTAATTTTAAGTACTTTGTAAGGAGGTAACCTGCATTTACAACGATAACATAAGAAACGAGGCAAAGAACAATTGAAACATGGATCTGAAGCTCTAATTAATTTCCGGTGAGGTGAGTGCAAAATGAGAAGATATGACCAATACTTTAGAAAAGCTTGAGTGGATCAATCAGATGATGACTAAAAACTCAGGATTATTTTAGTTATTTATTAATAAGTTCAGACTTGTCTATGCGGTTCAGTCATGTCAATCAATATAATGAGTCGTGTACAAAAAATGAACACTCGATTCAGTCTTGTCAATATCAATCGTAGTGTATGTCAGAATACCATTATTTTAAGTTCAATTATTTTGCTAAATTGTTGAATTCAAAATTGGTTGGGTTACTCGTAGTTATATAATTATGGGTAATTTTCCTAAATTAAACAATTAAGTTCCTTTAACTTCTTTTTTTTCTTTTTAGGATTGGGTCTTGCTTTTAGTAGACATCTGGGGTGTAATGTGTATAAGAAGACTATGTGGTTGGATTAGGTTTTTGAGTTGCGCATTGTAAAGCGAAACAATATGGCCTCGCAATCGACGGAGAAGGAGGTCCCAAGAAGCCAAGACATCCTGGTATGTGAAGAAGCAATTAAGCCTTAATTTTATAACATAAACCTGTATATGTTTTTGTGTGAATTATTCTGCATTATCAACGATCTATACTTTGTATGATTGTTTCTTTTGTTAGATTATTGTTTTGATCAGTTGAATTTAGGTTCCTCAATTTGTGACTAGTCATATTTTATTTTAAAAAATATGTCGGAGGCAGGTAGAACTCTCTATTGATTGTGAGACGTACGTTTGTGAAAATTAGTACTCTATCCGATTCTATTTAAACTCCCATCTACCATATGTGGTTGGTTCCTAATCCTAGTCCATCCTTCCCCCTTGAATTTTGATACCTGAGTTTTACTTTTTTACCTATTGACCTAATCAAATTCTAGAAAAGAGTAATATTTCGCAGAATAATAGTGAGAATAGCTAACTTTGACGTCACATGTTCAACACCTACCACTAAACAAGTAACAACCATGGAAGGGAGAGAGTCCTCTCTCATCATGGTGTCATGGATTGGGCCTTGGGCCCTTGACTTGCCAAAATACTCTGAAATCTGGATAGAAAGAGATGAGTCTGACTTCGTTCTGCACTTACCAAAGTCTAAAATTTAGGATTTTCTTTTAAGAGAGACACCGTAAAAGAACTGACTCAGCCAACAAAAGCATAGATTATTGATGGTTGAAAGTCTTGAGATTTGAAACCTACCAAATGTTTTAATATTTTGACACGCCTCCTCAAGTAAATGCCCGTTAGGCTTCAATTCTTCAATCGTGGAGTAATACACAAACCACACAACACACTACACCCACATACGAGCGGAGATCTTCTGTCCCATTCTTGTGTCCCACTCAGCACTCCTCCAATACAATCAAATCCTTAGAAATCAATTAAATTATAAGTTTAAATAGATTTTTTAATGTTTGAAAGTGGGTTTGCAATATTGTGATTAGAGGGGTACATAGAGTGGTACACAAAGTGGGACAGAGAATCCTCATTCCCCTCATACAATTGTGCTTGAATTGCACTGTGAACCGTGATTCATGTTATTATGTTAAAAAACCAATTCAACCAAAAATCTGTTGTCACCACTCACCACTGACCGTTTGGCACTCATCGTCTAACTACGTCTCGTGCTTTATTACTTAGCTAAGCAAAGGATTAACCTTTATTTGTATCTATGTTGATTATTTTGGACAAACATAAGCTTTAACGTGTAAAATTGGGTTGATGATGAACAGACATATGATGATCCTACAGAAGCTGCTGAAATATTTGGACTTGCAAAAACAAGGAAGATGTATGAGGATGCAATTACTGATGAAGTACGGGTTCCGAACGATCAATTGACGAGCTTATGCTTGAAATACGCCGAGCTCGAGAAGCGTAACGGGGAAATCGATCGCGCTCGTTCCCTCTTCAAGCACGCCTCAGACTTTGCTAATCCTCAAAATAATCCTGATTTCTGGAACCAGTGGGCTGAGTTTGAGGATTATCATGGAAATGAAGATAAGAGTCAAGAAATGCTCAGAATTAAGCGGACTATTGAGCGTATGTAGCCTTCAACACATTGCCAATTCATAGTTTCGGGTTAAACCCGAGTCCGGTCCTCGGTCCAAAAAATGTATTCGTTTTTTCAATTTGAAGTTTGAGATTTGGTTTTCGGTCCGGTCTTGGATTGATACTCATCCTATAACTAATAGCGGAGCTTAGCCCGAGGCGGGTGGGGTGGGGCCGTGGATAGCCCTCCCGGACTTTACAATATCTACATTTTCGTGTTTTTGTTCATTTATGAGACATTTGTATAGTTATGTTATCAATTGGCAAGTTGTGGGTGTGAAACTTCCCCCTTTTGTTCAGAATCCGATACTTTCGAGTTCTTACATCTAATCCCGATAAAGAAAAAAACGAGATTCATTTAATATGCACACAACGATAATTCACAGTGTATCACCTACCAATCGTCGAACATAACTAGTTAACTACTCCTTCCACTCTCTACTCTCTAGTCCCCACACCCCAAAAAAAACGTTGAATTAAAATTTGGACTCACCTAACATTTGACTAACAATATTGCCATCACAATCTAAACACTACCATAAGTCCATAACACTAGAAAATTGTTGAAATCATTCACCACTTAAACATGTTTCTAGAATTGGATTATACCTACAAAAAAGCCCCTTGTTTTTCAACTCAAAAATATCGGCTAAAATCGTATAATATAAGTTTCATTTCATATCATTCCTAATATTTTTCCTATAAATGGGTCTAAGTCAACATAGGCGACTCATTCCACATATGGGCTTTTCTCCTTCTTCCCACCTCCATATGACGACCATTTACCAAAACTTGCAACCATGGAAAACTTTTCTACCATTTCACAAAAAAAAAACCCTTTCATTTTTTTCATACATAATATAATAAAACTATATATTATATCAAATTAGAATAAAAAAGGGGTGATTTTAATTTCGTTATTGTGTTTAAAGAAGAAGAAGAAAAAAGAAAACTTTATTCCCTTCATTTTTTTAAAAAGAAGAAAAAAAAGGAATTCTAAGCCAAGTAGTAGTCTACTTCATGCCACAATTGTAGAAACCAAAAAACTTGTTGTTTAAGCTATGAAAGACAACATCTTTGAGCAGTAACTTGTAGAAGAAGACGAAGACGACGAATATTGACAAGAGGAAGTGAATATATTGATCATGGTAGTAGAAGAATCTGATTTGGGTCGTCATGGTTGCATATTTCTTGTATTATTCATCATCTTGGTTATTTTTTCAGGTACCCCATTTGCTTCTTTTTTCATGTTTTTGTCATTTTTAGTAAAAACACAAGTCATTAATATGTGGGGTTTCTAGTTGCTTTTTAGTACTAGGTACAGTATTTTGTTTAATCTTGTTTTTTTTTTTTTTTTGTGAGTTTCAAGAAAGATTTTGTGACAGAATTTATAGTGAAATGATTGATTTTATTGATTGATGTTTTTTTTTTTGTTTATGTGAATGATTGGTAATGATTAGGCACAATTACCAAGGCTGATACTTTGACAGTAGAGGAGGAAAATGACAGAGAAATCCTGTTAAATTTGAAGTCTTTTTTGGAAGAAAACAACAAAGTGAACAGAGGGAAATATGCACAGTGGAATGTACTCAGCACAAACCCTTGCACTTGGTCTGGGATTGCCTGTGATCCTGACACGCGTCGTGTCGCTGGGATTGATCTTTCTAGTAGTAGCTTGAATGGGGAGATATCAGGGAATTTTTCTGGATTGACAGAACTTAGTCATGTTGATTTGTCTAGTAATACATTGAGTGTGATTCCTGCTGATTTGAGTGGTTGTGTGAAGCTCAAATTTCTGAATTTGTCACATAATACTATTGGTGGGGAGTTGAATTTAACTGGGTTGAAAAGCTTGGAGGTGTTGGATTTGTCCCTTAATAAAATTGGAGGCGAAATTAGGTCTAGTTTCCCTGCAATTTGCAGCAATTTGAGGGTCTTGAACATATCTAGCAACAATTTTACTGGGTCTGTTGTTGGGTGTTTTGATGGGTGCCCTAATTTGGAGTATGTTGATCTCAGCGCGAATCACTTTGTAGGGGAGCTGTGGTCGGGTTTTCCTCGTCTCAAGGTGCTCAATGTGGGGGAGAATAAGTTTACTGGTTCGATTTTGCCCTGGTTTTTCAATGGGACTTGCAGCCTGCAGGTGTTAGACCTGTCTGAGAATGGGTTTCTTGGGGAGTTTCCTGGGGAAATTTCCAACTGTAAGGACTTGATTGTGCTGATTTTGGGTGGGAATAACTTCACAGGGAATGTTCCTGATACTCTTGGTTCGTTGTCGAGCCTTGAATGGCTGATCTTGGGTGGAAATAACTTCTCAAGTGAGATACCAGAATCACTACTGAGCTGTAAGAAATTGGTGTTCCTGGATCTTAGTAGGAACAATTTGCGGAGTGAGATACCGGCAATTCTTGGAAGATTTACTCAGTTGAAAGTTCTTGTTTTGCACGGGAACAATCTCAGTGAGGGGTTGATTTCCTCTGGCATTCTGAAATTGCCTAGCATTTCGAGATTAGACCTCAGTTACAACAGTTTTACTGGTTCACTCCCTGTTGAGATTTCTAAGACGAAATCTTTGCAATACTTAGACCTGTCTTCTAACCAGTTTTCAGGAGAAATTCCGTCTGAATATGGCAGTCTTACGCAGCTTCAAGCTCTTGATCTTTCCTTCAATACATTGACTGGCTCAATCCCACCAAGTCTAGGGAATTTGACTAATCTTCTCTGGCTTATGCTCGCGAATAATTCTCTTACAGGTGAAATACCAGCTGAGATGGGAAACTGCAGCAGCTTGTTATGGCTAAATTTAGCCTACAACAGTTTTCAGGGGAAACTCCCTCCTGAATTGGCAAACATAGGGAGCAACCCTATGCCTACTTTTATGTCAACTCGAGAGGGGCAACTAATTCCAGGATCTGGGGAGTGCTTGGCAATGAGGAGATGGATACCGGCAAATTACCCTCCTTTTAGTTTTGCATTTAGTTTACTGACTCGAAAGAGTTGCAGAGATATATGGGACAGGATACTGAAAGGGTATGGTCTATTTCCTATGTGTTCACCTGGTTCAAATGTTCAGTCCCTTCAGATTTCGGGTTATGTTCAGCTGACAGGCAATAAATTTACTGGTGAAGTACCTCCTGAGATTGGTAGAATGAAGAATTTCAGTATGCTACATTTTGCTGATAATAACTTGTATGGTGCATTGCCCCCGGAAATTGGAGAGTTGTCACTTGTTGTCTTCAATGTATCTGAAAACAATTTCTCTGGTAGTATACCGACACAGATGGCAAATATGAGGTGTCTGCAAGATCTTGATCTGTCGCGGAACAACTTCTCAGGCATCTTTCCTACAAACTTGAATGGATTGGGTGAGTTGAACAAGTTCAATGTGTCCTTTAATCCATTTATCTCGGGTGTGATTCCTTCGACAGGGCAGCTTGCGACTTTTGACAAAGACTCGTACCTTGGTGACCCTCTCTTAGTCCTTCCGTCTTTCATCAACAGCTCGTCAAGTTCATCTCCAAGAGGAACTCTACTCCAAAAGAAGGCAAAAACCACAAAGCTAGCTGCTTTACTGGTCATCATTATATTGGTGCTTATCATGTCAATTGTTGGGGTGCTTTCTATTCTAGTCTACAGCATTAGCAAGACCCCATCAGAGAATAACTCCGGGTATCTTCTTAGAGAAGCCAAATGCCAACAGGATTGCACATCCAGTTCATGCACTTCATCATCTTCCTGTACTTCAGATGCCATAAAAGTCATCAGACTTGACAAAACAGTATTCACTCACTCTGATATCTTGAAAGCAACAGGCAATTTCTCAGAGGAAAGAGTGATTGGCAGGGGAGGATACGCGACAGTGTACGAGGGAGTCCTCCCTGATGGTAAAAAAGTGGCTGTTAAGAAGCTTCAAAGAGGAGGGATTGAAGGGGAGAGAGAGTTTCGCGCTGAAATGGAAGTCCTTAGCCAGCATGGGATCAATTGGCCTCATCCAAACCTCGTAAATCTGTATGGTTGGTGTCTAAATGGAGCTGACAAATTATTAGTTTACGAGTACATGGAGGGAGGAACCCTAGACGATTTTATCTCAGACAAAACAAGGCTAACATGGAAAATGCGTGTTGAGGTTGCAATGGACGTGGCGCGTGCTCTAGTCTTTCTTCACCATGAGTGTTACCCTTCTATAGTTCATAGGGATGTTAAGGCAAACAATGTACTACTAGACCGAAATGGCAAAGCTCGTGTGACAGATTTCGGCCTTGCTAGGGTGGTTGATGCAGGAGAGACTCATGTTACAACTACTGTGGCTGGGACTGTAGGGTATGTTGCCCCGGAATATAGCCAGACATGGCAAGCTACTACCAAAGGCGATGTTTATAGCTTCGGTGTTTTAGTAATGGAGCTTGCAACAGGTAGGAGGGCTGTGGATGGTGGTGAAGAATGCTTGTTAGAGTGGGCTAGACGCGTAATTGGTGAAAATGAACAGCTTTTACTAGATCATTCTGTGGTTCCAGGCCTGGCCATTGAGGCAGGGACGGAACAAGGGACATCGGAGATGGGTGAGCTGCTTCGGATTGGTATCAAGTGCACCGCGGAGACACCTCAGGCGAGGCCTAACATGAAGGAGGTTCTGTCAATGTTGGTTAAAATTCTAGGCTGTGAAAATGATAATGGTAATGATCCATCTTTTCTCACTGTAGCCTGTGATGTATAGGTTCTGATCTTATAGAAATGTCCATAATTTCGGGTTTTGTTTGGTTTAGACACATACAGTTAGACGAAACTTGCATAATTAGGTATACATACACAGGAATGACCTGACCTGTAATCATTCTTCTTGTACACACCTCATTCATTTTTTTACCAGGAATAATAGTACTGACATAATTTTGTGAGATCAGAAGCAAGAATTCTGTGTTCTTTCATTGTTTTTCCTAAGGTCAATATGGCACATTTCTGAAAACATTACAGATAGTCGGAAAAGCTACCAAGAAGGCGACGAGGGTTGGATCAATTGTTAAGTAGCTTGATTTTACTTAAGCAGGTATCGAGCGAAAGTCTCGTGAACTAGATGAGGGAATAAAAAACAAATACTCCCTCCGTCCCAGCTCAAACGCCCCATATTCCATTTTGGGACGTCCCACCTCAAACGCCCCATCTATTTTGGGACATATTTCTCTCTCCTACTTTTATTAAATTATTACATTATCTCTCACATTATCTTTCCTACTTTTATTAATCATCACATTTTCTCTCCTCATTTTTCCTAATATTATCCCACTCAACTTACTATATCAATTTTTCTTATTCCACTACAAAAACGCCATGGGGCGTTTGAGCTGGGACGGAGGGAGTAGTTGTTTGATTGTAGTATAGAGTAATAAGGCTAGGAGTAACTCCTATGAACATTATTATAAGTTTATAACAAACTCCTAAAACTAAGCAACTACTAACAAAGAGAAATAATACTGTTTGACTAAGGAGTTACAATTATTTGACTTTTGAGAGACAAACATGAAGTTGTTACATTACATGTACAAACACACCTTTTTTTTTTTGAGTGGTCAAAGTAAGTTGGGAATGTTTATCTCACATGACTATAACTGGTTGCTCACAAATTTTTAATAAACCCCTGCATGACTTCCATTTTGCTATATTTGCAAGTCTCTTTTTTATTTCTTTCTGTGTTATTTTATACTCGTTCTTATCTCGTTTTAGGTGGAAACCTTTTCTCGAGGTCGTTGATTGTCTTTCCTAACCAGACTCGTTTTTGTTCTTCCAATCTAATGAAATGGAAGGAGTACTATCCAATTAAAGAAATATATCAGCGTTGGGATTGTTTACTGCAGGCTTGCAGCAGACAAGTGTAGCAGAAACAGTGGTGGGGCTCTGCTGTTAAAAAAATTAGTATTTTGGGTAAAAAAAGAGGGGAAGAGAGAGATTAAGAATAATAAAAATGGGAGTTGACAGGAGGAACTATGTAGTAACAGTTGAGGCTGCCATGGCCAGAGAAATGGCATTCAGGAACAAGCTTCAAGGACTTGGTATGGAAGCTGCTAGTAGCAGCAAAGATCCACTGCATTCCCAGGTAACTTTTACTGTATTTCACTAATTGATATTTCAATTAGTTTGTAGTAATCCCACCTCGACGAAAGTCAAGTGGGCCAGTCTTATTTCCAATTGGTTTTACAATGGAATATTTCTCGTTCAAGTATATATTACTCTTGCCTGTGTTTCTAATTAATTTTTATTTATTTATTCTGGTTGAACAGTGCATTGTTTTGGGACTTTGTTTTTAGTTTAGTTGGATGTGCATTTTGTTGTGATGGTGATTCTATTCATTCTAGTTGAACAATGCATTGTTTTGTTGTTTGAGATTAATTCTCGATAAGTTTCGTTATGGGTCATCCGTACGAAGCCTCTCTATGTTCTCAAGATGGGTAAGGCTTGCCTACATCCGACCCCCTTTACCTAGACATAGGCTGTTGTGTTTGAGGCGCTCGGGTAATGTTGTTGATGTTCGAATTGGGCTTTTCTGAGGTTTTAGATAGAACAAGGTTTGATTGAAGAGGAAAACCATGTCATACAGTATATTTATACATGGCTATTTTGCAATCAAAGACAGTTTCCCAACCAGAAATTGCCCTCAATTACTTTGCTATGATAAAATAGAACAGCTATGCATACTGAAAATCAGAGTCATTGATCTATGAGGGAGCTAAATTGACTGTCTTCTCATTCAAAAAGCGAGATCAGAAACATTGATCTGTAGAATGTATTTATATGTGTAAAGTAACTGTTGTCCTGATATTCTGAAGGAGCCAAAATGACTGTCATTGCGTTGGAACAACCGAGACTTGACAGTTTTATCTGTTCTTCCGTAGATTGTAGGTATAGAGTGTAACTGTGCAAGTGATTCTGATTGAAGGTTTCTATATGCTCATGTGTGGATTATAGCTGAAACTGAATGCATTTTGTTTTGGGAGCAAATGCTTAAAAGGATCATTTCTGTTTCGGTTTTTCAACTGAATGGTGTACAGATTTGAGACCTGAACTTGGCAAATGATTGTCCCATAGCCTTGTTAAGAAGCACTGATGAGTGATGAGTATGTCTTGTGCGCTCATTGATCATGAAGATAGTCTCTGAGTTTTGTTTTATGTTCTACAGGTACCAACAGGACTTGTACAAAATCAAAGGACTGGGCTGTCTCCTGGTTCAATGCCGCCTCCGTTTGCACACGCACATGCAAGTGCTAGCCGAAGTTGGAGCCCAACTCTCTCAGCTGATCAGATCTCAGTGTCAGCCCCAATATGGAAACCGACCAACTTAAATGATCAGAAGAGGAAAGCGGCAATGGATTATGATAAACCAGTCCACCTGGGAAATTTCTTCTGCTTACTATGTAAGATTGACTGCACAACTTCACACAATCTCATGATGCACTACCAGGGTCAGAGACACAGGGCCAAGCTGTCGGGACAGCCTCAAGGGAAGAAATTAGCTGGTGGAAATGGATTCTCACCATCAAAAGAGAGCCTCTATTGTAACCCGTGTGGGATTTGGTGTAAGGATGAGTTCGCATTTAAGTACCACCTTCAATGCAAGAATCATGGTCTTACACTCCAAGAGCATGAGAAGAGAATGAAGAAGCCTATGTAAAGGAGAATTGTGTGTTTAAGAAGCAAGGTTCTCAATTTATGTCAGAAGAACTACAGAAGTTGATTACTACTTTGGTCTTTAGATCTAGAAAATTCATGATTTTGATTGTATGTTGAATAAATCACTGTAATTACTTGTCATCAGTATTCTGTATGTGTTGGAGTACGACAACCCACATGTGAGTCAGTGGGTCGCTCCTATAAACAAATTGGTTTTAGGATGGAATCCCGCCCGGCTTGTTCACTGCTTTACTCATCATTTATTGTTAGCTCACTGATTGACGAATTTAACAGTTAACTTCAGGAATCAAGTTATTGCAGAGGCACATGAAGCCCATTCAATTTGAAGATCTAGGTATATCATTCTATACCTGTGCATACTTTTATTTGTTTGGAGTTTGGATGATTTATTTCATAAAGCCTCAGAGTGACAGAAACATCATAAAGGCAATTAAGGCATCTATAGAACCTTTTACTGACAGTAAGTGGTTTACAGGACACTTTACTGTAATTTTTGACTTGTCTATACTTACCCTTACAACTCCCTTCGAAGTTTCTCTGTTGTTTAACGTCTGCTCAGATTATGTCGGTCTCATGACAATCTCTTGTTTTGGGTAGCATGGACGGGTGAAAAATATTACTCGTAATACCTTTAGTTAAACAATATGTGCAGCGTGTTTCTATTAGAGACCTCTAGAATCGTTTTTTTTTTTCATAAATTATTTGTCATAACATCAGGATACTTAATTTTTCTGTTTGTCTCATGTAAAATTTTGCTGACAACAGGTAGAAAATGCTGAACCAAAATCAGTACGAATACTATTTAGTTCAGATAAATGACGAGAATTCCCATCTCGAATAGAAAGTTACAAACTTTCTTACATTTTAATGGCTATATGACTTTGGTTGGTTTAGAGTTACAAATTATTTAAAGTCCAAGAAAATTTGTGTTCCAAAGGGATTAAAGTTGAAATCTTTCCCAATTCTGAACAGAAACTTGCAATCTTTCTTACATTTTTATGTCTAAATGAGTTTGTTTAGTTTAAAGATACAACTTTTTTGTCCTATGGTAAATAAAATTTCAATATATTTTAGGTTTTGGATGCCCTATTTTGTAATCTTGGTTAGGCATATGAAGTTATCTGTGCGTTATAGGGTTTGGTTAGAAGAGGACAGAATGGGAGCGGAAAGGAGGAGCTATGTGATGTCAGTAGAGCTTGCTATGAAAAGAGAGATGGCATCTAGGGAAAATCTCAAAAACCTGAAAACGTAAGATTGTCATAGCATTACATCAGTTGTCATCCCTCAGAAAGATGCTCTGCCTGCTCAGGTAGTCATGTCCTCTACACTTTCGGATTGCATATCTCAAGAACGTGTAAGGTTATATATATAGATCTTGAAAGGTGACCCTTATTTTTTACTATATTGCAAAGAGTGAATATTGTGCCATGAAAATACGAAAAAAATGACAGGAGTTAAAAAATTGTATTAAGAAGGCTCCTCCTAATTACGTGACTAGATTTACCCCTGATGTATGTTGAAGAGGTAATGCCTAATATGGAGTGGTTTATAAGCAAGTAGTGCTAGAGACCACCTCAAACATGAGCTAGATACAGCCACTCAGGTCCAAGGCGCATGTTCTGTGCAAGTGCTTGTTGTAAGCAAACCTGAAACCTGCTAGTCTCATGGACAGGAAGTCTTCAGGCAAGAATTTGCGCGCAGTCACCTCTGTAGAATGTAGACTCCAGATCTTTCAGTATTGACACAGTGCATTGACTTCAGACTTGGCATATATGATATAAGTCCTTTTTTGGAAGATGTAATTTGACAATTAGACTTAGTCTTGATTCTTGAAACTGATACTGATGCTATCATTCTGTAAAGAGTGGTAGAGAATAGAAAAGATGCAGAAGGTAGCATGGACTCACTGACTCAGTATACGTGCAGTATTTTTGTATATCTGTATTCTGTGTACTTGGTTGTGCTAGTCATACACTCGCATCTCAGTATAATCATGAGTCATCTACTGGTTAGGTTTGTTCAGGATAACAGGTTTAGCAGACATCAGACTGTCCCCCTTTTCTTAGATTGTAGCTTGAATACGTTTGTTATTGGCTACTGTGTACTGTACTCAGCTTTGCGTTTCACTTAACAGGTACAGACATCAACTTCATACCTAACTTCAAGACCTAATCAGAATCAGAATCTGCATCCAGCATCCCCACTGCTCGTTCAGAATCCAAGGCCACATCCTGCTGTCGTGCTTAGGCCTCAGCAAGTGCGAAGTCCACCACAGATGCCTTCTGGTACTGCCTACTCGGGTCTGAACTCCAAAAAGGAAGTACACACACCAACTTCCAGTGACACTTTCATTCCAAATTTAATGCCACATCCTTCTGAAGGGTTTATTATACTTGAGCAAGCTCCACCTCAAAGGGTAACAGCAACCCCTGGGCACATCCCAAATTCAGGCCCAGCATTACGCAAGCTCTGCCACAATTGTTCAACCCACAGCATTCTGTACCAACTCTGAACTCAATTGCACATGTGAGGCCTTCTATCCAGGGTCTATATTCAGTACTAAGACAATCTTGGTGTCCTACCTATTTGGCTCATCGAAAGAGGAAAACACCAATTCATGATCAGCGCGCCAATGGTAAAGCGACTTCAAGTTTTCTCACCAGAACATTTCTGCTATAACCTGTGTAATGTTTTGCGACAATGAGACAAGTCTCATGAGGCATCTGAAGGGTCATAAACACAGGTCTATGGTGAGAAATGCACTAGCTAAGAAAGCTTATGAAGGAATATCAGAAGTAAATGACAAGCTCTACTGCGAGGCTTGTGGGATCCGGTGCAAAGAGATAATTTCCTTTACCAATCACCTTAATGGCGAGAACCACTTTCGCAGGCTTCAAGCTAGAGAGAAGAAACTGTTGGGTCCTGATGGCGCAAGTTTTAGTGATCTAGTTGACTGTAAGCACATATATACTCGAAACTTCCTCTAAATTGCACTTAGCCTGTACAGAAGTGAGTATTTTGTAGTTCACTTTCGCTCTTTCTATCTGATGACCTTACTGCTAGACACTGGTCTAAGCTGACAAATTTGTCTCTACGCATACATTACACAGGTTCATACATGCTCTAATTAATGTCTGTGTTTCTGATTGTGATTTTTCATTCTTGTTGAATGCGCATGATGTTGTGATTGTGATTCGTTCATTCTAATTGAACAACACATTTTTATGTGGTTTGAGATTGATTCTCAATCTAAATTTCATCATGGGTACGTCCTTAAGTAGTCTCTTGACGAATTATTCAAGTTGAAGATCTTTCGTAATTGAAAGGGTACAACTGTGTCAATCCATCATATCATTCTCTACCTGTGCGGCTGTGCATACTTCTTTTGGCTGTTTCGACTTTCGATGATATCTGTTAACAAAGCCTCAGAGTGACAGAAACATCAGAAAGGTAATTAAGCATTTACAGAACTTTTCACTGACAGAAACTGGTTTACAGGACACCTTTGAGTTTTGACAGTAACTTTCGAACCTTTAAATGCTTGCTGACCAATGCAAGTATGCAACTCCCTTCAAATTTCTTTCGTTCTTTACGTTTGCTCAAATTATGTTAGTCCAATAAAAACCGGTTGCATTACGTAGCGTGGACACGCGAAAAATGCTGATGCCTCTAATTAATCAAATTGTGGAGGGTGTTTTTAATGAATCTTTTTTTCATAAAGTGTGAGTCATAACATCAGGATGGTTAATTTCACTGTAGGTGCACATTCGTTGTCTTATGTGAAAATTCTATGACAGCAGGTAGAAAATGCTGGACCACATTCTGTACTACCTAGTTCATAGAAAATGACGAAAGTACCCTTGTCAATTGTACTGTTGTACTCTCTGATTCGTCCTGCTGAATGCTACCAGCGTCAGATAGCCCACCAAAAATTCATCCCACCACCAAAAATGTCAGCACCTGTAAAAAAAACTCTTTTAAATTTTTATTTTATTTACCACCTATTTTGATACAATACTTCTTGAATTCCTGAGTTTGTATCTTAACTACCCACAAATTCTAAGCTGTTCCAAGGTAATAATTCTTCCTAGGAGTATTATATTTCACCATTTTTCATTCTCATTCATATGACGATTAGTCGATTACATATGACGATTCATGTTAGCCGACCCCAAATCATTTTGGGATTAAGGCTTTGTTGTTGTTGTTGTTGTTGTTTAATACTCATTCATTTACTATCCAATGTGTTCCACTTACATAAAGTTTCAATCTTTTTCAAATTCTTAAAGAAAGTTACAAACTTTCTTACATTTTTATGTCTAGATTACCCTGTTAAGTTTAAAATTCAGAGTTGAAAATTATTCTGTCTAAGGAAATTTGCGTTCCACGTGAATTAAATAAAGATGCAATCTTTCTCCATTTTGAACATAAAGTTTCAATCTTTCGTATAATTCTATGTCTTAATGTGTCTATTAAGTTTACATTTAGTGAGAAATTCATCTTCTGTAAATAAAGTTGCAAACTTTTTTACTGTTTTGGAATTGGGATACCCTGTTTTAGGAAATAGGAATTTTGTTTGGCATGAACATGAAGGTGATGTGTGCATTGCAGGGTTTGAGAAGAAGAGAGAATGGGAGGAGTTGACAGGAAGCGGTATGTGATGTCAGTAGAGCTTGCAATGCAAAGAGAGATGGCGTATAGGGCAAAACTCGAAAACCCGAAAACAAAAGAAAATGGTAGCAGTACATCAGTTATCATCCCTCAGAAAGATCGTCTGTCTTCTCAGGTAGTCATCGACTTTCTGATTTCTGATTGTTCATATCATTCTTGTTGTTGTTGTTGTTGTTGTTACATGTTCATCTCATCTATCTATATCTATATTTATCTATTAATTGTCTTACATCCACGCCCGCGTGTCAAGTTTTGAAAGCATTTGCTTACGTAAAAAGCCAGCTCAA
>JBBYHQ010000009.1:5502896-5522810 GCA_038382645.1 Spergularia azorica
AAAGGAGGAGTGGCAAAAGCTGAGCATTGTTCACAAGTTTTTGAAGGTCCTTTATGATGTGACGCGTTTGTTTTCTGACACAAATGGCCCAACAGCAAATTTGTTTTTAAAGGGGATGTTGATGGTTCATTGCCGAATGACAGAAATGGCAAAAGGTCCAGACCCTTTCGTAGCTAATGCTGTGAAAGCTATGCAAGTGAAATTTGATAATTTCTGGTGCGAGAACAACTTGATTTTATCTTGTGCTGCGGTATTAGATCCTCGTTACAAGGTTAAGTTTGTTGAATATTGTTATATGAAACTTCACAGCCTTGTAAACTATGAGGACTGCGTGAGCAAAGTTGTGAGTACCCTGTACTGTTTGTTTGCTGAGTATAAGCAACAATCGGTACCTTTCTTTCCTGCTCATGTAGGATCTTCAAGTGTTAGTACAAATTTCATGAGCGGGAATGACGAGGGGGATATGTTTGGAGATTACAATCATTTTCTGAGTTCTACGTCAAAAGCGCAGGGGAACAAGCCAGAATTGGATCTTTACTTAGAAGAGCCAAGCTATGACTTAAATTCTGACGTAGATGTTCTAGAATTCTGGAACAGAAGCTCAATCAGGTACCCTGTGCTATCAGTAATGGCACGTGACATTCTATGCATACCTGTTTCTACCGTGAATGTGAAGGAGGCATTTTGCTTCAGCAGTAAAACCTTGCCCTCTGTTCAAAGTTCAGTAATGCCTGAGACACTTCAAGCTTTATTATGTCTCAAAGATTGGCTTGTTGCTGAAGAGAACTCTGGTAACTTTTCATTCTTTACCAATCTGTTTATACTGTTTTGATTCAGGAAATTATGAAGTTTGGATCTGTGCTTGCTAGTCTAACTCTGGACTGTCTTTCGATTCTATTTAGGTGATCAAAATTTCACTGTTGAGGATCTGAGTGGATCTAGCGATGATGCTGAGTTCGATGATGAGGATGATGATAGTGTACTTACGGATTCCTTTTAGGTGCTTACATAATTCACACGTCTTAGTTCCCTCTCTTACTGTTCACTGATCTCCTTCAGCTCACATTTCTTCTCGCTTATCTGTTTTTAACCAGGCTTTGAGGAAGCCTTGGGGAGTGAAGATCAATGTTCGTCATCGGTTATCTTTTTGCTGTCGCTTTTCCAAGTTGAATATCCATTTGATGCCGTGTTTTGTACCTCTGTCAGACTCTCACGTGTCTGTTAGCACATAGCTCTTGTAATATTTAGTTTCTTGTGTATACTCTTCTTCCTGACATGATGAAAATGTGATCTAACGCTAATAAAGTAATGAAGTCTTCAGAATCTCAAGTACATTGACTTCTATTTTCTTCATGAATCAACAATTATATGAAACACCTATTAGGTCGGTCTCTATCTTCTCAAAAGAATATTGCCGTGTCACCTGTGTGGCTATATGTTGCAACAGTTAGCCCTTGAAAGATAGCTAATACCTGCTTGTATCTTAAAATGACGGTTCTGCTTGTTAAGGAGCCTGCATGTGTATCTCTAGGGCTATTAGACGGGCAGCATGTTCAGAACAACTATGTCTCCTCAAGTCTCCATTTCTGCCATTCCCTAAATTTAATCAATCGTTCATTGGCTCATTTCCCTCTCCTCTATCACGATGTGTTTTTGTCAGTGCTTAATGACTGGAAGGATACAATGTTTAAATATTATGCATTTATGCTTGTCTTGTGATCTTATGAAATCTTTTGCTGTCCATCTTCTTTTTGACTGTGAATGTAGTTGCGTGAGTGATATTATGTATTGGTGTAGCATTCTGCATTGCTTAGAATCATTTCATGAATGTGCCTACAAGTTTGGTTGATTCCGTGGTGCTCACTGCTCCATTTAGCGTTGTCCCAGTTGCAGGATATTGATACATATAACGTTCTTAAGTGGACGTCACCAGCCAGAAGCAGGAGCAGCAGCAGTAAGCAATCACTTGGGGCATCGATCTGTTCTTCCACTTGTCGGTATTGTGATTGAACTGTAGTATCTTCTGCCTGCTGTTGTTGCCAACTTGGATGACCATATTGGGTTTGTCCTATCAGTGTTTCACCATTGATGCTCGACTAGCTCCATTGATTGTTTTGCGCCAGCATGACTCGTCTGCTGTATGGCTTAACAATAACGAGTATGGGGGTTGCTCAACCATTTGTCTCTTTCCCTGAATCGAGGTATGTCAGGCTTCAGTGCAGCAGTAATTGTGGTATGTAAATGGCCATTGCTGGTCAAGGCTCCTTAGCTGGCTGCTTCAGTGATAGCAACATTTCCTGTCGTCCTAAAACGTAAGCCTTGTAAAGTTCACATGTAGTTCATGTTTGTGATGGTGATTCTGCTGCTGGAATTGTCCCATGATGATGTTGTTGATGCTTTTCTTCTGCCACTAATACCGCACTGCATCTGGGTGTAGTTAGTGGGATAAAGTAAGGCCTGTGGCAGGGCTCGTTATTGCTGGACTAACTGTTGTATATATCGTCTTGTGTTGGCTAAGATGTTGGATGCTGATCTGGAGATTGTGTGTCAGCAACTAGTTCTGAAAGTTCGGGAAAACACTGATGAAAGGCAGCCTAATGTGGTCTTTGAAGTTGTGCATGAACAGAAGGCAGACAATACTACTGTTCAGTCTAAGAGGTTTTCGACGAGTGCAGAAGAGCTGCTGCTACTGCTGCTTCTGAAAGGCTGTGTCGACGTCCACTGAAGAAAGGTCAAGTATACTATACAGTATCCTAGCAAAAGTGACAAGCTCGGGTTCTTTAAAAGATGACCCACTCTCGCAGTTGCCTTGTATAGTGAGCCATATCAACTCTACAAGCATTTAGTTATCTTACCTGATTGACCGGAAAATGATTGCTGGAGGTTTGGGCTTTTTTTTTTTTTCTTTTTTTTTTAGCGTGAGGTTATAAGAAAGGAGTCATAGAGACTGTCATAGCATATTGCAGCATGATTGTAGCCACTTCGTAGGTCATAAGAAATTGGCTTGGTCGTGAGCGAGGCTATACTCAGAGCTCGAGAGACCTTGACTCGACTCGGGAATAGTTCAAGTGGCATACATTGCCATTCCGTCTTGAAGTGCGGACCGTAATACTAAGCGTTACTCCGTACTTCGTATTTGCGGCATAGTAACCAATTGATCATTATGTCATTGCCATACCCAAAGACTGGAAATGACTTGTGTCTGCCCTTGTGAATGAAGGCAGTACAATTCTGAGGTGGCCAATCATCTACATAGTGGCAATAAAAATGGCCAATAAAAGCTCGACAAATTATTCCAAAAGAATACTATGGGGCTGAAGAATTCAAACTACAAACATATGGATTCTTGTTTTCGACAATCATGCATTGTCCCCAACTTATGCTCATGGATGGCAATCAGATTGGACTTATGTAAGGACACTGAAACTGTTTTTGCAAACCCGGACGCGTGAACATAATGCGAAAAGTGGCAAACCTAAGAAGTATTACGTACATTTTCTCTATATTAATTCAATTTTATCTTTACATGTTGGGAGTACTCGGTAGATTCAGTTTCAATTCTTTATAAACCGAGTTCTGCTTCAATTCTTTACGCTTATGTACTCTCTACTTTCTTCAATTCTTGACGTTTGATTCTTAAACCGAAAAATTATAGCACGAGTACAATATTGGATAGACTAGTAAGCACATGATTCTAATATGAGTTTGATAGGGATGTCAGATCTCACAGAAAGTTGCACGACAAGGTCGACTAATTAGAAAAGACAAGAGTTATTATTCTTCTTTTTTGCCACTAAATTTTGTTCGAGCAATGCATTATTGTGATCCATATATAGCCACCAATAGTTGCAACAACAAAAGATATTAAAACTCCATGATCGAACGAGTATGTGATTAGGGAGAAGGAATTTAAGAATGTAAATGTAAATTCTCGCTCGGTTCTTCTTCCTTATTAACGTTTGGTTTAAATATGTGGGATGGATTTAAATTAAATGTTAACAAATGAAAAAGACAGATAGAGTAGCTCATAAGTTATTAAGCTGATAGTTTGAGAACATTAATTTCCGGACTTTTGTCCACGATCATGTGAATATGGTGGCTAGCTAGGTAGGATTGCGCCCTCTATTCTTGTCCAAGAAAATGGTGCAATGCAATATCCTCTCCACAGTAAAAAGTTACTCATAAATTAACAGGGTATATAGCAACAATTTATCCCTTCTATTGGCTTTGTCGTTATTGCTACGCACCAAACACATACACCTAAAAATAAGGACTAGATTTTTACTGCAAGTAAATCTTTCACCAAATACTTTGAATCCAAAGGCAATCTTGCATCAAATATTAGTAGCCACAAATATGGAACCTCATAGGCTCTCCTCTAGGCTCTAGCCAATATGTGTTTGAGCTATAACTATGGGCTAGCAGCTTTGTGATTAGGCTTACACCAACAATTGTCGACTCTCGCAAAACTATTTCTTATCGATACTCACAAAATTATTTATTGTCATTAAATAAATAATAAAAGAAAAGGCTTATCAATTTAAATATGTACCCTGCAAAAGTTATTTCTTTATTTCTAACAAAAAATAATGATAATTAATCATGCTCGGCTTATCTAGTTAATACCATATATATATTCTCGAAAGTTATCCCTTCTCGGGAAAAGAAATACTCGTAGATCATTTTGAGTCAAAAACTTGCAAATGTCCTCCAAATTGAAGTTCCCAAGGTCAACCTTTTTCATAAGAAAGTGATTATTTAGCACTCGATAGTGTTTGTGGAAGTGATAAAAGACCAATGTAGGGTGTTAATTATAATCTCCCTCTTTTATAATAGACCGATAACTCGTTTATGTGGGCACAAATATGAAACCTCATAGGCTCTCCTCTAGGCTCTAGCCAATATGTGTTTGAAGCTTTGAGCTATTACTATGGACTAGCAGCTACGTGATTAGGCTTACACCAACATTTGTCGTCTCTCGCAAAACTATTTCTTGTCGACTCTCTCAAAATTATTTCCTGTCGTTAAATTAATAAATAAATAAATAACAAAAGAAATAGCTTATCAAGCTAAATATGTACCCTGCAGAAGTAATTCCTATATTTCTAACCAAAAATAATGATAAAAAAATTTATCGTATCTAGTTTATATACCATATATTCCCGAAAGTTATGCCCTTCATGGGAATAAAATTGATAATTTCGAGTCAACAACTTGTGGATTTCTTCCAATTTGAAGTCCCCACAACCTATTCATAAGAGAGTGACTATGTAGCACTTTGCAGTTACACACAATATTCTATCTCAATAAAGACTGTGTTAGTGGAAGTGATAAAAGACCAATGTAAGGTGTTAATAATCTCCATCTTTTATAATAGACCATTAACTTGTTCACGAGGGCACAATTCCTCTAAAATAAGAGATGGAGTAATTCAAACTTATTTGGTTTTTGTTGATGAATAAAAGCTTCCCAAATACTTGCGGAAAAAAAGAGAAAACCCTACCAATTAATACATCATTTCTTTTGTCTTTTTATTTTTTTGGTTGTGACTGTGACAGTGTGAAGGGCCGAAGGAGGATCGGAGTACTCTATCATTTTGGCTCCTATTATTGCAACTATATATTGAAAGTGGCCTATAAATAGAAGGGCATGCACATGTTAGAAAGCACTACTACATACCCAAGACATTATGGTAGAGACTGTCTCAATAACAAGCAATATGATAGTCCAAGAAGTATGCAAGGATGTGTCTCTCCAAGACCTCAAACAAAGGCTATCAGAGTTTGCTAGGGTCAGAGGTTGGGAACAATACCATAGTCCGAGAAACTTACTACTTGCCCTAGTAAGTCTCCAAATAAACCATTCTTTTTTTTTTTCTTTTTTTTTTTTAATATAGATTTGAGTAAGTAGTCATATTCTTTCGGATTGTTTACGTTTGGTTTTGTATAATTTAATAGTCAAGTACTCCCTCCGTCCCAGCTCAAACTCCAAGCCATTTTTGTAGTGGAATAAGAAAAACTGATATAGTAAGTTGAGTGGGGTAATATTAGGAAAAAGGAGGAAAGAGAATGTGAGAATTAATAAAAGTATGAGAGATGATGTAATAATTTAATAAAAGTAGGAGAGAAAAATATGTCCCAAAATAGATGGGGTGTTAGTGGGACGTCCCGAAACTATATATGTTCACCAACTTTCGTTCTTTTACCCATATACAATCAACACCATATATCGTTTAAGCATTGTTCTCATACAACAATTGGATAAATTGCATTATTCTCGTCTTAGATTTGACGACCTCGTATGGTAAAATTTCATGTTATTGTTGATAAAAAGACACGGTTATTCTAGTAAGCATTTTTCGGCTTAATCCTCAAACTTAATGTGCAGGTAGGAGAAGTGGGGGAGCTATCTGAAATATTCCAATGGAAAGGAGAAGTTGGAAAAGGATTGCCGGAGTGGAGTGATGCAGAGAAGGAGCACTTAGAAGAAGAACTATCCGATGTTTTACTCTATCTCATCCAACTTGCTGATGTTTGTGGGCTTGATTTAGGCAAAGCAGCCCTGACCAAGATCATTAAGAATGGACAAAAGTACCCTTTACCCAATCCTCAATGATATGTTTTTGGTACAAAGAAGTAGATAATACTGCGGGGGTGGAAATATGAGGATTCGAACCCGAGATAACCCCCAGGTAGGTTGTGCTTCTAACCTCTACGCCAATCTTGATCCTCTAATCCTCTTTGATATGTACAATACCCCCTTAAGTTGTAGTTTGGTCAACTTGTGTATGTCCATTTTTTGTAAACTAGAGATGACTATCGAATCAATTATGATATTTGGACCCCCTATAATTGAGAGACTTGAGACTAAACTCTCATATATAAAATAAAGTTTACTCAATAAGATATAATAATTTTAGGTGTGTTCGACTCAATACCAATTTCAACGAAAAAAGAAAAGCGTTATCTGTATTATCTGAAAATCTTCTCCTTCTCTGAACACAAATGCTAACTTATCTTGCTCTTGTCTGATCTAAAAGGTGACCCAAACTAAAGTGACATGCTTTGAAATCAAACAAATCCGCATTGGGCCCAAAGTGAAATCAATATACACACAATTGAGGCGGTCCGGATCCGATCCAAAGATCTCGTTGGTGACGGTAGCTATAGACTTGTAGTAAGTTCGTAACTACACTTGGCGAACGGATCCTTTGATTACCAATCTGAATTGATCGATCTCCAATCATTACTATTTCAGGTCAATTTTGGATCAATTCAAATTGGTCAACACCAGTAGTTTCAATATTGTATTTATAAACAAATTGCATCATGCTATCTTAAATTAAACTTTAGCACTAATCAAGTAACTGGAACCGTGAAAAAAGTTAACCCGATTCGCTTTCATGTCACCAAAGGGTCGAATAATTTGGGTCAGATCTCCTCTATTCGGGTCAAGTTAAGTATGGTTCTAAATCAAACTAATTTCGAGTCATTGTTTTGATCATGTCAAATTAATTCCCATCTCAGGCTTTGGATTGACATTAAACTTCGCATTGCCAAGTACGACAGGAAACCAACAGACCACTTTAGCTAAAAGCGGTTACGTGATCTAATACGCTTTGCCAACATGTTCTTATTTACGGAGTATGTAACAAAAAAAAAAAAAAAAAAACTTTAACCCGGCCGCCGCAGAAAAGCATAGAGAGAGGAGAGAGGGAGAGAGAGAGACTCAGAAAGAAAATGGCGTTAGCAATCGAAAGTGGGTCTGTATTCACCCCGTTCGCCATCACAGATCTTCCCGACGTAAGAATTTTATAACTTGTTCAATCAATCTGCTATTATTTGGTATCTTCAATTGCAAGATCTTTCAACAATTTTTGTTTTACTGCTAGGTTACCAAAAAGGGAAATTCCACTAATTTAGCACAAGTATTCGGCTGTTCACCTGAAATTATTCACGAGGAAGGCGTCACAATTTGGATTAATTTTGGTGTCTTTTGTCAAAAGTATGTGCCCTAATTATTTTGGGTTTTTCTTGTTATGTATAAAGTTTATAACTTTATATGATTTATTGTGTTTTTATGCGATTTTTAGACCTGTTTGTGAATTGTGAATGACAATAAGACGTAGTAGTTATGAATTTTGACCTCAAATTTGCTGTTGTTTCTTAACAAATGTTTTGAGTTGGTGTTTGGCATGGAGATTATCTTGTTGTTGTTGTTGTTGTTGTATAAATTGTTGTTGTTGTTGTTGTTGTTGTATAAATAATTGTTGTTGTTGTTGTTGTCGTCGTCGTATAAATTGTTGTTGAATGTTAGTGTGGGTGGGCTACTATAAGTGTTGATTAGTCTAAAATCTATGAGGTTTGGAATCTTTGAGGCGGGACCATGTCGTTTTTGTTGGTGGTGTTGTGGGCGGGCTAGTCTATTTCACTAGAATCTACTAGGATGAAGCCTTCTGGATCTCGGGCGTTGTTGCTTTTTGGAGTGGGTTGGTAACATGGTCTCGAACCACCCACTAGCATTTTTTGGGACTGTCCAAGGGGGAACCTTAACGACACAATTTTTATGAAGATGGTAGGAAAGGGGCCTGTGGGTTACCTGTCTTGGAAGCTAGCCGGCTGGACAAAGTCATGAACTTTATGTTCGAATGGGTGATGAGAGGGATCATTTTGCCGTTGGGATGTTTTGTAAAGAGTAAAAGAGATTTGGGTTTCAGCTGAATAATGGTAAACAAGTAAGAAGTATTCAAAAGACTCGATCTTGTCTTTAATAGGGACACAAATATTTGAGTTAGATGTTGGTTATTCTTGAATTCATTTGGTGGAAGCTTGTGAAGCACTGAGCTGCTGTTGTTATTGGCTGGTATTGTGCGAGAGGTGCCGAATTGCTGTAGTTAATGGCCAAACTAAATAAGACAGTCTCATCAGGAACTAGTGGTGAAATGGTTATTTGAGGGAGAATGTGATGCATTTTAAAAAGTCTTTAGTTTTTAATTAGAAATGGAATTGTATTGTGTCAATAATGTGTGTTTTATATGTGTGTAGCATGTCATGGAGTCATTATTCTATTTGGTTTTGTGGCTCTGATTTTTAGCAAACATGTTTTTAATGGCTTCTGTGATATAGTTGGAGAAATTTGCTTTTAGGTTTCGGATAGATATTGTTATGACTTCTGCCAGTGTTATATTTAGCATGATTGGATAGTTTAAATATCTATTTGAGTATTAGAAGATATTTATCTGTTCTTAAGCTTTAGGATTGAATTTCTGATTTCCCTCTTTCTCTTTCGGATGGGGTTGCTCTATAGGATGAATCGCCTGCATGTTCGTGTTCGTGACTACTTTCGTCAGGAGCTGACTAGTCATATAGAATTTGACTATCGTGTAGTAAGAAGATTGATTATAAAAGGCTTGCTGGAACCTGCAACAATTGAGGAGATGCTGCATTGTTATATTGGTATTTATTGTTGATTTTTGCTGGAAAATT
This sequence comes from Spergularia azorica, assembly GCA_038382645.1. Lineage (NCBI taxonomy): Eukaryota > Viridiplantae > Streptophyta > Magnoliopsida > Caryophyllales > Caryophyllaceae > Spergularia > Spergularia azorica. The sequence goes on from JBBYHQ010000009.1 coordinate 5,512,382, forward strand.
TCTGTTACGCATAGATAATAGCTAGATTAATCAGTTGATTCAATGACAGTGCTATTTCCTTTATTGTTGGTCTTCTCGGAGTTGTTTGTATTTGAGGACATTACACTTGACAACCCCTTGTCCTCTATTACATCTTCTTTGGTTTAGTAGTATCATCTTTCTCAATTTTAAAAATTTGCTGTGTCTGGTGTTTTCAGCCGACTACGTAACTTGTAACACATGCAATGGTTTGGAATCTGAGCTTAAAGTCAAGGATAAGAACGCTTACTCTATTGAATGCAAGAAGGTAACCATTGCTTGTGATTTGCCATGTCTTCTTTGATTTGATTGAAGCTTCCATTATCAAGTAATGATTGGTTACTATCATTGGCTTACTGGCTCTTGATTAAGTTTAATTCATTTTTCACTTTGATTAAGTTTAATTCAGTGGTCTTTGCTAAGGCTTATTGCTGGCCAACTTCATGATGGATTTTTAACCCGAAACAATAATAGAAACAGCCTGATCCAAGCCTTCTTAATTCTTCCCGGCCTCTTACGGTCTTATCACATTGTTTCTTCTCACCATATACTAAATATTGTAGCTACACAGAATGAAAGTTCAGAATTCTTTTATGTATGTTTCAATTGTAATATCCTACAAGATGATATGTTATCGAGTACTTTGCGTGTTTGAATGACCCTGTTCCTTACTCACAATCTACACGTTGTACCCTCCATTGCAGTGTCATTCCGCTAGGAGAGCACCTTCTGTTCCATCTTCCAATCTCCTCCGTGTTCCAGTGGAGTTTGCGTATCCGAATGGAGATAAAAGCAACAATATCAAGCCTACAGTTATGTTTTAATGCTTAAGTGAATTTTTATCTTCAAATTACATGCTATTATTTTAACTTGTATTAACTGTGTCGATGTTTCTACATTTTGTGTTACTAGGCTAATAATCCTGCGAAATATCAAAATTCAATAGATCTCACAGAAATCTTTGGCAGCCCTGAAATTATTCATGAGGAAGGCGTCACCATTTGGGGTGATTTCGGCACCTTTTGCCAAAAGTATGTGCCTTTTTATTTTTGGTTTATTCATGCTCTTTACAATGTTTATCATGCTCTTTCTGTTTACAAGTTTTTGATTGGTTTTGGTGTGAAGATGACTTAACAAAGTGTGGACGGGCTAATATAAAACTTTTTTTTTTCTTTTTTTTTGGTTACAGGCTAGTCGAAAACTGTAATTTGTTGCTATTGTAATGTAAATTGTTGTTGAGTGTTAGTGTGAGCAGGCTAGTGTAAATGTAGTTCACTTTCGAATATATTAGGCCGCAGCCTTTGAGTTTGAGGCATAGGGCATTGTTGGTGCGTGCGCGCGTGATAGATCTTGAACTGGTGACTAGGATTTTCAGGGCTTGCCCTTGGCAAAACATAAATAAACCAGTTTTATAAGTGCAGGGGTGAACTTGTGACTAGAGACTCAAAGCGATAAGATGGATAGGAATAGGCTTATGTTTAGCTCATGAATATGAATTACCTGTGGTGGTAGCAAACCAGTCGGGATTTTGTGCAAAGATGAGGGATTTGGTTTGATATGTGGTTCATAAACAAGTAAGAACTTGCTATTAATCATTTCTCAAATTTGTGATGAAGCCATCTTTAAGTAAGATAGGAGATCATTTTATTCAAAAGGACACCAAGGGGGTGACTGAACTCCCATATACAAAAAAAAGTCATACAGATGTTTGGGTTGGTATCCGGTATTAATGTTAGATTTTTCTTGTACTTATTAGGCGGGAGCTTTTGAGGCATTGGACTACTGTTGTCGTTAGTTGATTTAGGCTTATATTGTGCCAGAAGTCCCGAATTGTCGTTTGTAGGTGGGAACTTAATCTAAGACGATTTCTTCTGGAACAAATGTCAACTGATGACTAGAGTTACAAAGCAATTAGATGGATGAAGGGTCTATTGCCTCTTTTCCAATAATGAATTACCTGTGAGGGGGCAGCAAAGCGGTTGGAAAGCAATTAGATCTCCTTATTCTATGATGCTACAATAATTTTATTTATGTATTTCTTATCTTTTTATAAAAAACCGCAATGTTTGTGCAAATTGTATGGAGTAATTAATAATTAATTTTTACAATATTGATCATAATTAGAGGGTAGTATATGATAGCATGGTTGGGCGCTGTGAGTTTCCTCGTGTATTTTAACCCTCAATGATTTCCCTCTCACCATCTTCTCTCTCAAGATTTAGACCACCCCAACTTTCTGTCTTCTATATCCCTGGTCACAACGTACTGCCTTCGTCGGCCCTGCCCAGTATCCACTTCTTCTCCTTCATTTGGCCCCTCACAACCACCTAGAAATCACCCTTTGCCTTGAGGACTTAGTCATGGACTCCTCTGCTCGTCTCCTCCAAGTAGCATAAGGGTGATGGTGCCGGTGCAAGGGTGAACGTGGTGGTTGGTAGGTGGTGTGATGAAGATCTGGTGGCTGGGTGTGGTTCGATGGTCGCCTGATGCGTGGGTCGGTGCAGGTGCGGGGGTTGGGTGGTGGTGTGAGCGTCGGTGCAGGTGTGTGTGTGTTTTTCTCCCTTAATTTGTGTAGCAGGTCACATGTCATTCTTCTATTTAGTTTTGTGGCTTTGCTTTGTAGTGAAGGCTAGATTACTGAACGTTGTAGTGCGGGTGCATATCCGAGTGTCCGACAAGACTAGTGTAAGAAATGAAATTGTATTTTTGCCTAAAATGGAGTTTCAAAGTGTCGTGATGTATCGAACACTTGTCATGTCAGACATGCGACATGCCATGCATATGAAATATCGAAGTAACATAGAGTAAAATTTCTTTTAAATGGTTTTCGTTTTATAGTCTTGGATGGATAATCTTAAAAGTTAAAACACACCTGCCGGGTCATTTGAGCATGTTTAGTTAAAATTTGTTTGTTTTGGAAGATCTAATCTTTCCTCAAGCTTGAAGATTGGATTTCTGATTTCCCTCTATTTTATCGGGTGGGGTGCTCTATAGGGTAAATCGCCTGCCTTTTCAAGTTCGTGACTACTTCCATCAGGAGCTGACTCTTCGTGTTGAAGTTGACAATTCTGAAGTAAGAAGATTGGTCATAAGGGACCTCCAGGAACGTGAAACTATTGAAGAGATCATGCACTGTTATATTGGTAATTATCGTCAATCTTGTTCGATAACTGTTCTCACTCATGGATGTTACTGGGTTAATTAGATGTATCAATGAACTGCTACTTCTATAATTGATGCTCTTCCAGAATTTTTGTATTTGAGGACCTTGCCTTTTGGTGCTTCTTTTTGCTCTAATAATAATAATTAAGTTTTCTATCTTAAAAATCATTTGTATGCTCTTTTCAGCTGACTACATTATTTGTAACGCGTGCACTGGTCTGGAAACTGAGCATAAGGTCAAGGATTACAAGACTTACTATATTAAGTGCAAGAAGGTAAGAATCACTTCTTTTTGTTCTCTTTGATCTGTCTGAAGCTTCCATCATTAACTAATGTCGGTATTACTATCATTGTCTCACTGCCTCAGTGGCTCTTGCTTGTGTTTTTTCAATTATCAATTCAATAGTTCCAATCTTTGTGCGATCATTTTTAATTGTTTTGGTTAACAATTACCATTAGTTATGGTGTCATAGCCCACTATTGGTTTCACTAATGGTGTCTGCTAAGGCGTGTTGGTGGCCTACTTCATAGTCAATTGTAATTGTTAACCTCATAAAAAAAATGGCAGGTGATGGGGAGGGGGTCTTGATCAGAATATCATTCTGTATAGCTACAATTTCTTGTGGTGGTAGAGAAACAAATATGATAAATAGGGGTGGGGAAGATCTCAGAAGACCTGGACAATTGTAATTGAAACAATTGCTTTGATTTTTAAATGTCCCTTGTGCCTACTTAAAATCTCCTCCTTGTGCCTTCTTCCATTGCAGTGTCATTGCGTGAGGACAGCTCCTTCAGTTCCATCTTCCTTTATCCGCCAGATCCCTATGGAATTAGCCTATCCTAATGGAGATCGGAGCAAGGCTATTAAGCCTACAGCTTGCTATGCAGCTCCTCGGCTTGCTATACGTCGCCGTACTGCTACTGTCCTACTGAGTTGAGGTCCATGCACGAGATCAGTGTGCCTTGTCAATAATGCACCTGAAGTTTGCTCTCTATCTATTAATCATTGCATTGTAATGTACTTCCTCCATTCATTTCCAAGCTTCCTGTTGCTTTTTGCACAAAGTTTAAGGAATTGATTAAAAATTATTAAAAGCAACTGGGAAAGGAACATCTACCACTCAAGAGGCCTCTCATTGGCTTAAAAGTTACTAAAACTGAAAACAGGAAGCTTGGTAGTGAATTCCCCTAAAAGGAAAACAGGAAGCTTGAAAATGAATGGAGGGAGTATCGTTTTACTCAGTCACGGTAGATAAAATCTTCAGACGATTTACTGATGTGAACTAGTAATTTATAATCTATGGGTTGAGGGACGTCATCTGTAGTAACTGGGGTCAGACTTGACAATGTATAATAGTATGTTTCTTTTGATGTAATGATTTCAAAGATGATTGGACTGACAATCCGTGATCTTAAAGACTCGTAAAATGTTAGTCTCAAAGATGATTTGGTGAATGGGTACTTGTCTCTAAGGGTGGCCACGACCAATGGGTGATGAGTTGGGTTAGTGACCTTTTGCGTTGATCTAGACTCGACCCAAACCCAGAGGTTAACAGTTCAGGATTAGACCTGGTCTGATGGGTTTGGGCGAGGTCGCGAGGTTATTAGTTTAGGTCATTTGTCCAATGGAGGTTGCCAGAATGCCAGACATGTTTTGAAATCTGTGATATTTCGATGGAGTACTTATCAGTGTCAATCAGTCGAATACATAACTTACAAATATGGAGTACGTACTTATCAAAGATGGATATATCCAACAGAAGAAAATTGGGCGAATGAATTTGATTTTGTTGGGGAGGATACTAGGATAGGCCTTAACCTACCAAGGTCATAGTTGATCAATGTTTTGTGTTGAGAAAGACTTGTATTAAGACCTTATTTTTAGCAATTGTATAGTGTTCATCACGTCCAAACTGTTTTGGTACCTCTTAGCTTTTCTAGGGGTGGGTATCAATTTTTGTAATTTTGTGAATCAAGTTAACCTAACAGGAAAAAACGTTCTTAAGACAAATCTGTGTACCGTTTTACCAAATCTTTAATAAGTTTTAATGATTCATCATTAGTAATCGTACATTGTAAACTGTAGACCTAGCGTCTCCAAAGTCCAAACCATTAGTTTCGGTTTGGAATCAAGAAATCCAATTAACCGAAATCAGACCCAAGATATTCAAAATTAGAGAAGTTGGAATGGTTTGGCTGAGGAAATACTTCCAAGAGTGTTTGAAAGATCCATTCAAGTTACCCAAGAGAGATAATGAGATGATAGTTTTGATCTATTTTTGTCTGAAAGAAGAAAGAAAGAATGCATAATAACCCGGTTTCGGATGATGTTTACAATACAGAGCAGGGTGGCAGATATCAACAATTAGAATATGTTGATGTACATGTTTTGTTTGTGTATGCTTTTTTACTGCTTTAAAGATCGAAGAAGCTCCTATAAATTGACTACAGTACTTCAAATTACTGCCAACATCTAAGTGGACTTAGCTAAATGTTTTGGTCAAAAATATCACAATGGCTTACTTTTGACTTAGGGTTATCTAGTCAACTTTCTACTATAGGGACCTTTTACTCCGGATGTTCAGGGTACAAGTTACGGATCAGGGGATGTTGATTATAGGGGGAGTAGATTACGGATCAAGGGAAGTTGATTGCAATTATGGGGAAGTATATTGGAGTTCTGGGGAAGTAGATTGCACTTTAGGGGAAGTTGAATCGCAGTTCCGAGGAGGAAGATCCGGGGAAGGAGTAGAGAAGACGAGAAGTACTAGAAATACGAGAGAAAATCAAGAAATAAGACGAGGGAGTTTTGTAGGTGGAAAAACCACCAGGGGAAGGCTGTGTCCCACCAAGTATTCCACTAGTTTCTTTGTAAGTAGCGTACAATTACTATGTAGGTTCCTAGACTAGTAATACAAGGGTAAATGTGTAGGAGCACGAATATAAGTATATTAATCTGATTGTGGGTGTTGAATATAATCTTCATTTGCCTTTGAGTGCCCTTTTATAGTTCCTCCCTTAGTGGTAATTAATTCTCTTTCCTTGAATCTCTCCTCTTGTTCCTCATGTTGTTCCAGCATTCATTCTTCAGCATTTATTGTCATAAATGCAGCATTAATTATCATTAGTGCAGAATTTATCCTTCTCTTAATGTTCATTAAATCGGCCTTCTTAGTTATGGAATATCTTCCTAATTGCGGCCATTATCTCCATAATTGATGGAGAATTAATTACATTAGCCGTTATTGACTCATTCAAACGTTCCAAGGACTTCCGGTGCGGAAATAGAAGTAGTTCCCCCGTAACTCTGCAGGGAGGTTCCTCTTTTCTGTAGGGAAGTTCCAGCTTCCTGAAGGGAAGTTCCAGATATCAGGAGGGAAGTTCCAGTTTCGCTCTAGATCCGGAGTAGGCACTTATAGTTGGAAATTCACTCCCCAACACTACACACATGCAAGCATTGCAGCAGGTTTTGGCAACTCACAGGAAACGTGGCGTGGCCGCGTGGGTGTTGGCGATTCAACTACAGATGGCACACGCAACTCAGGCATTCAGGCTTAGAAACTTCAGGCCAGGGACTTCCAGCTTTCGTAACTCAGAAATGTAGGCGCAGGAAATTATGGTTTGGAAACTTCAGGCCTGCGTACGTATATCAGGCATGATTGGGTTGGTAATACTGTAAAATATGGAGTATGAATTTTGGTTCAATCACGCACAATTTCATTTTATCAGGCATCCAAATGCCAATTAACGTTGATGTAGAGTGCAAATTAAAGCTTAAAATGTCACCTTCAGAATTGAGCTTAAGAGTGAAGTCACTCGTGCAAAAGCTAAGGACTAGATCATATTGCAGGAACCAACATGACCCTACAGTTTTGATCCTACAATCATTTTGAGCGTCCATCAGCCTGAATTTCGAATTGTTAAGTTGTTCAACTCGATCCTCCTACCGGCAAATGGCACTGTTCTTCACCATGGGATAGTTGATCAACTCGGGTCCTTGCTCAGGATAATGGGTCTCGAGCTCTCTCCTCACTGCAACGGGGTAGAATATGCAATTGATACCTTGGAAATAATCGACAAAAAGAAGAGCTATAGATCCTAGGAGAACTCGTTAGCTAGTAATGTCAAAAAAAAAAAACCCTCTTAACGTTTGTGTTTTCTGCAGTGTCGCGAAAGTTCTAACGGGCGTCCCTAAACCGTCGTAGGTACGGTACCCTTCCACGTAAAAGGTCGAAGCCCTCATCTAAGTCCCTCTACCCCGTCTCAGTGGGGTGAAAAGAAAGTTGAGGTGCCACTTGGAGTTTTCTATGGTCACGTCTAAGAAGAAGAAGATCATGTCGCTTTTCTTTAGTCGTTTTACTGTTTTCAGTCTAGGAGGTTCAGGCTTCGACCCCGGCTCAGTTCTTTTGAGTCGGGCAAGACCGGCTCACAACAACCACCAAGCCTTATTTCCCAAAATGATTTATCGTCGTATTTAACCGTCTCATGATCACAATTGGGGTGACTGTTTTGTTGATATACCACCTTGTGTTGTGTTGTAAATTGTAATTAGTATTGACATAACTTGAGCCACATTTCGGAAATTTATGGGGTATGTTTTTGTTCAGAGGGAATTTCAATGTAGTTGTTTGTGATTTGCATTCTTCAATACCATAATGTTAACCAGAGTTTCTGTCATTTGTTGAGCATTCACTTAGGCTATAAGATACAAAATGCCCCGTTATGAGCATTTTCGATTTCGATTGTTATTGCTGTAAGCTCTTTTATTTCCTTAAATAAACAATTTTTGGGTTGTGTTTGGGTGTTATGGCAGGGTGGAGTTGACAAAGTACCAAGTTCGTAACTACTTTCGCCAGGAGCTGGATAATGACAAGATAGGAGCTGACAATCATTGTAGGTTGCTCCTCGCAGGTACCTATGATACTCAAAGATCGAAGAGATTCTGCATTGTCTTATTGGTAATTATTGCTGATTCTTTAACATCTCTCTTCTGTTACTCCTTACTCGTACTTGAAGTTAATTAAGCCGTAGGGGTCCATGCATGCTTCGAGTGTACGGGCTACCTCTATCTTTTAAAGCACGTGTAAATACTGCCCTATAAAGGTTCAGAGGAAAATAAAGGTTTTGTATTACGGGGCTAGATTTGCCTATGCTTTAAGTAGTTGACGACACTTTGCTCATGGGTTGGTTGATTTGGTGTGTGCAGATGAGTATGTTGTTTGCAAGACATGCAATGGGGTGGACACTGTGCTTAAGTTCAAGGATGCAAAAACCTACTCACTTGTTCGCAATGAGGTAATTTATACAAAATCTCTGTATTCTCTGTTTATCAATCACCCCCCATGTCTTTGTTTGAAGGGAACAATGACTCGATGAGCCTATATATAGAACATCGATGTTATTTGATTAGGGGAATTGCTAGACAGACAGACAGTACAGTCGATCGTGATGCAAAGTTGAACAATGGTACCTTGACATTCTGATTTATTTGTGTGCTAAATGTCGATTGATAATGTGAGGCGTGTAATGTGTCTCAATGTAAACTTAAACCTATGTTGCTTGATTCATGTGTGTGTGACTACTGTGTGCTAAATGTTGATTATTGATCATGTGTAGCGTGTAACCTGTCTCAATGCAAAACTAATGTTGCTTGACCCGCGTGTGTGTGACTACTGTGTGCTAAATGTCGATTGATCATGTGTAGCGTGTAACCTGTCTCAATGCAAACCTAATGTTGCTTGACTCGCGTGTGTGTGACTAACTGACTACTGTTTGCTAAATGTCGATTGATCATGTGTATTATGTAACCTGTCTCAATGTAAAACTTATGCTTGACTCGTGTATATAAGTGTTGGACTCAGCTAGTTTCAAACGATAACATGATGCATTTTCGTGCAGTGTGACTCTGCAAGATCAGTTGCTAATACCATATGGATACGGGCGTATCGTTACTGATGCTCCTGAAGAACATTTTCGTCCGAGGAATACACGTGTGTTGAGAGATCCCATGGAAGGCTTGATTAACCTCATGAGAGAACAGGGTTTGTTGCCTAATTAGCGTGAATGTAGTACTACCTCTTTCTCTAATAGAAGGCGGAACCTATAGACCTGTTTTAGCGCTTTTCCAACTGTACGGGTTCACTTTAGACCATGTTTCAGGGACCAAACTGCAAGTGTTTTGTAACCTAACTTTATTATGAACCCCCTCCCCTTGTGTCTGACCCAATATGGTGGAAACTTTATGTATTCTTATGCATATGCAGTGCAGTCACACTGGAATTGTGAATCAGTGGTAATTTGTTTGTTTCTTAATGAGCCACAAAGGCCAACACGCGACGAGGGAGCGAGGATTCCTGGGAAAGAATGGATGTTTTAGTCTTATTATTCTCGGCTTTAACAAGTCGGGCTAAAGCTTTGCTGCACACGTGACACGCCAAATGGCGATTAGCATACTCGAGTTATTGCTTCAACTCACTTCAATTCCTATGATCTTCTAATTTCTCGAATTAGACAGAATGTTAAACAAACAGCAATTATCTAAAAGAGGTGGCATAAACCGTAAAAAGTACGCTTGTGAGAAAATGAAGAGACTGAAAGTATCCCTATGCTAAATGCAAAATCGTCGTGCTACAAGCTTATTCTCTGTATTAGAAACTCAAACCTACAAATACTCTGAGCATCGAGCCCTTCAAAAATAAAAACCAATACGGAGTATAGATTTACAATACTATCATATAAAAAGTTGTCGACTTTATGAACGATTTTGAAACGCTCCCTCAGTCGCACTCTTCTAACATATTTTTGCGATCTAGTCTAGAGTAAATGATATCAAGGAGGAAAAATTATCTTTGTTACACTACTCCGTATTAGGTTGGTTTTGTTTTGTAATGATAAGTTTGGAAGCCTACCCCTTCTCTATCTAAACTTATGAAAACCTCATTTGCCACTGTTTCTTAGGCTCGGAGTAGCTTTTCTTGGTCATTTCCAACCCGATTTCTTCCTTAACTTTATAAAATTTTAATATTTCGTGTCCTTTACGTTGCTTTCAATAAATCTTCTTCTCCCTACGGAATTCCCCTCTCTTCATTCCACAAGCAATAATGACTGAAAATAATGAGTGAAAATTGGAAAATAATGAGTGAAAATTGAGAAATAATGAGCGAAAATTGAGAAACAATGACTGAAAATAAATAATGACTCTAAAGTGGTATATAATAATGAGTGAAAATTGAGATATAATGAGTGAAAA
>JBBYHQ010000009.1:5525976-5541578 GCA_038382645.1 Spergularia azorica
TAGGATGATTACCTTTTGTTCTCCAATGGTTACTCTTTGTTTAGAAATGGAAGGTTACTTTTTGTTCTGAAATGATCAGTTTTTGTCCTAGAATGATTACTTTTTGTTCTAGAATGATTACTTTTTGTTCTAGAATGGTTACTTTTTGTTCTGGAATGAATGATTTTTGTCCTAGCATGGTTAATTTTTGTTCTGGGATGGATGAGTTTTGTCTAGGAATGGTTGGTTTTAGTCCTAGAATGATTACCTTTTGGTCTGGAATGGTTAGTTTTTGTCTTAGGATGATTACTTTTTGTTTTGGAAAAGCCAGTTTTTTGTCCTAGGATGGTTACTTTTTGTTCTGGAATGGATGATTTTTGTCTTAAGATGGTTATTTTTTTGTTCTGAAATGGATGTTTTTTGTCTAGGATGGTTAATTTTGTTCTGGAATGGTAGTTTTTGTCCTAGGATGGTTGACTTTTGTTCTAGAATGAACGGTTTTTATTTCGAGATGGTTAGTTTTTGTCCTAGAATGAATGAGTTTTTGTTATTGGATGGTTACTTTTTGTTCTGAAATGTATAATTTTTGTCCTAAAATGAATGATTTTTGTTCTGCAATGTATGATTTTAGTTTTGCTATTTAATTCATGAATTATTTTTGTTTATTAATGGTCTATCTTTTGTTAACAAGCAATTGTTCTATAATGATATAATTTTGTTATAAAATGATTAAGTCCAATTATAAAATGATAAAACATTGTAACAAAAAAAAATATGATAAAACATTAAAAAAAAAAAAAGGGGGAAACAGAATCATTTTTCTCTCATCCCCAAACCCCATGCGACTCACCTCCACCACAACTCCACAAGCCACCAACTCCACCCCACCACATCAACCACCACCAAATCCACCCCACCACATAACGGCGATCACTACGCCGACAACGGGGGTCGTTGTATAGGGGTGTGGGAAAAATTGAGTGCGGGAGAAGGGCCGAAGTGATAGTGCGTGAGACGGTAAGGAATGAGGGGTCGACGGGGACCATGAACGCCGGCGACTAAGCGTCATCATTGTGATGATTGAGCGGCAGGGATATGGCGGGGAGGTGGTTGGGATGGATCGGAGAGGGTGAAGGGAATGAGAGAATATTGAGTATTTTTAGTTACTATATTTATTTGTTTGATGGTAAAAAGATGGGCCTGTGTTTTTAGTGTAGAAAAGAGACGGGGGGTACCACAAAGAAGGTACCCCCGGGGTACAATAGAATAACTGCTCTTTTTACAACTCACTCGTATTATACTGGATTGGTTATATTTTGTACAATTTGGATCATGTGTCCCACAAATATGTCCGATCCCCCGGCGCGTATACCATAGTCCCAGGACTACCGCCACGCCACGCTTACGTCACCGGTTTGGTTAAAAAAAAAAACAGTTTTTTTAAAACTCAACGATTTTTAGAAAAATAAAAATAAAAACCTCATAGCTTCTCTCTCCTCGCCGCCGGAAGTAGCCACTAAAATCTCCGTCGCCGGCGACGCCATTAGAGGCGTTTCAAGCCGGCGACTTCACCCCGACCACCCATTCCCTTCGCCGCCGAAGCCTTTTTCTCGCACTCAACGCTCTCCTCTTTCACTCACTTCCCCTGCCCCATTTTCTGGCCACCCACACCAGATCCGCCCAGTTGGGGAGGGGGCTGGTGCATGCAAGGTGGTGTAGAGGCGGGAGCGGGAGTGGAGCCGTGTGAGGATGATGGAGTTGTAGAGGAGAGAAATAGGAAGAAGAATGAGGGAGTGATATAAATGTGTGCTGGGAATGACGTTCAATTTTATTCAAATGTTCCAGTACTTCAGTTTTTGGTCAAATTATTCATTTATTAAGGGCGAAAGTGGTTTATAAGCCTCATTCGTTACCTCTACGTGAAATTAGCCCCCACAAGTTTTGATTGGAACAATCAACCTCCACATCTTTCTCATTATGTGAAATCAACCCCTTGGTCAATTTCTCACATGAGAAATTCAATTTTCATCTCAAATGAGATATTCAATATCTAACAACAAGAACTTAAATTACCCAAAAATGGTTCCAAAACCATAAATACTTCATGTCAGTTGTATAATACGTTCTTTCTTTATGGCTATATCGTCGAATGTTTTTTTTTCCTTGTTAATGAAGGGATAAGAAAACAAAGTTTTTTTTTTAAACAAAAAACATTGGTTCTTTAGTACGTACTCGTTGATTATTCTCGTTAACATAAAAAAAATCTCGAATGTAGAAATTCACGTTGAAGTCTACTCGTATCATCTACCATGCACTCCGTATAATTTAACAATTATTCCAGATCTTAGTATTATACATTTTAGATATATTACAATTTTTTTTGATAACTTTTATTTGATTGGACTAAGAAAATAATATTTATATAAAATATCGTTGTAGGTGAGAAATTGATGAGATCTTGGATTTTTATGTGAGAAATTGACCAAGGGCTTGATTTCACACAATGAGAAAGTTGTGGGGGTTGATTGCTCCAATCAAAACTTGTGGGGGCTGATTTCACATAGAATCAAACGTATGGCGCTTATAAACCACTTTCGCCCTAAGTTATCCGCTAAACCACTACTCCATCATTTGGGTTTTGTTCTTCTCATTTTCTTTCTGTTTATAGTAGTAGATCATGACTTTGATTTTAATTTGTACCACTTTTTATTCGCCGGCGTGGAAGGTCGCCGAAGTTGCTTGAATTGGTTGGGTGCAATTGGGTGGGTGGTGGTGGTTGGGGAGGTGGTCGGGACGGAAATGGGGGGGAAGTGTCGGGTAGAGACTGGGGAAGGGGAGAAAAGAGGGAAATAGGTTGCAGGGGGTCGCCGCCGTACATGATGCAGAGGGGATCGCCGGAATGTTGCCGGGAGCCGGCTGTAGGTGGTCGGTGCGTCGCGTGGCGACTGGTGAGATTAGAGACGAATGAAGTCGGCGGTAAGGTTTTTTACTTTTGATCTGGGTTTCTATTCTAGACCGGTCTTCTTTTGATTTAGACCAGCCAGCTGGCTTCCACGCGCGCGCCACCTCAGCGGGAGTACCTACTCCCGACTCCACATAATAATTTTTCCCCATCCCCTGTCCCATTCATAGGATTTTGACACCTGTTTTCCTTTTTTTTTTTTTAATAATCTCCCTCAAGGCCTCAACTCCATTTCTTAGTATAAAAAAAAAATAAAAAAAGGGAAATTCCAGCATGTACCCTCGTGTTTTCTTAAATTTCAGAATATACCCAAACTTACAACCTAATTCGGATTATACCTCTATACTTTCTCAAGTAGCTTCAACGTGACCTTATATACCCAATTCCGTTAGTGATTCCGTTAAATGTGTTTCAAAGTTGTTTTTCCCAATTTTTTTTTTACTTTATTTTTCAGTTTTTCCTTCATTCTTTGTTTGGACTTTGGAGAAGCCTTTGGCTAATGGCTATTAAGCAAAACATTTATAGTCTTACAATACAAATTTTACATTAACTATAATCAACCAAGGGTGTACATATATAACTGCATATATTCATCAATCCATCTCTTTGTCACTGCCCCATGGAATCTAAGTTCAAGCAAAGTAAGGAATATACTGCTGCATAATAGAAAATTTTGGCAGTTGTAGGCATAATTAAAAAGCGGATTTATAAAGGGTCATGAAAAAGGAGAGCTTCTCTTGTAGAAATTAGACTGTACGGAACCGACTCAAAATCTAGACTCATGGCTAACGGCCGGCGACCAGGGCGGCCTAAGAAACAAACACCACTAGCAGATGACCCAGTTCGTGAGGAAGAGGAAGACACTGGAATCAGAATTAATGGTGAGGAATCGGAGCCGACAAAAAATACCCATCTGGGCGAAAAAACCAAACCCTCTGTTATTTGTTGAAGTGCTAACCTCAGCTCTCTCCAAGGCTGGTAAGCAATTTAATATCTCCATGGATGCTAATAATACTGTTCATCCTGAGAATTTAGAAAAGGGTGTTAAGAATGGATTAGAAGGTAGTGTGAAAAATGCAGGAAAAGCATGGAACAATGTTGTTAAGGCTAATTCTAAGTTGGGTATGAAGCTGTATTATGATGAAAATAGTGGAAATGATAATGAAATTACCATTGGGGAGTCTGATGTTCAGGATGAGCTTGAAAAATGGCAATACACTCTGATAGGTAATGTAATTGGAGGCAAACCCTCTGTGAAGGACCTGACAGAATTTGTGAACAAACATTGGGGAAATCTGGGTAAACCAATAGTGAAATATATGAGGAGAGGATGGTTTACATTTAAATTCTTTAGTGAAAATGAGATGAATGAAGTTAAAAAAGCTGGGCCTTGGAAATTGGGTGGAAACCCTCTAATTTTGAAGCCTTGGAATCCAGCAATTTATCAGGAGTTGGAGAGTGTTAATTGTATTCCTGTTTGGATTTTATTGCCTGATCTTGATCCATGGTTGTTGAGTGAACATGCTTTGAGCAAAATTGGAAGTAAGCTGGGAAAGCCTATGTGTGCTGACCATACAACAACACACCAGGAAAGGCTGTCCTTTGCTCGAATTTTAGTTGAGGTAGATGTCTCATAAGAGTTGCCTGATGAAGTGATTATAAACACACCTCATTGTGGGTAAATTGTTCAGAGAGTTGACTATCAGTGGGTGCCCTACTATTGCAAATCTTGCAAGAAATTAGGCCACCTATCTCAAAGCTGCAAACTCAACATGAAACTTGGAACAAAACCAATAAAGGTTTATAAGCCAGTAGTGACAGAGCCTAAAAAGGTAGAAGAGACTCAAGCTCCTACTGTGCAGGCACAGGTAGTAGTGGATGAACCTTGTCATACTACTCCTCCTCCATCTCCTACTGAGGACTTTGGGAAGTATAATGTGGATGAAATGGGGTTCAGTAAGAAAAAAAGTGGGGGAGGACTAGAAAACCAAGCCAAATAACACAGTTCAGCCTACAATCCTCAGTAACAGCTTCAAAGTTTTCATGACATCAGGTGTAGTTGAAAAAGGGAGAGATGAAATTCAAGGATTAAATGTGGTGCATCATTTTCTAGAGGAAGATGGGGATCCAGACCCTCCCCCATCATGTTAATTGGAGCATGGAACATAAGGGGACTCAATGAGGTCCTCAAGCAGCAGGAGGTGAGAAACCTTCTTCTGAAGAATAAATTAAGTATTTTAGGAGTTCTAGAAACAAGAGTGAAGGAGAATAAAGCACCAGGAATTCTCAAAAGGAGTTTTGGGCATTTCAAACAGCTACAAATTACAATATCACTATAATGGAAGAATCCGGGTTCTTTGGAATTCCAGCTATGCAAAGGTGGATATTCTTAAAACCACTAGCCAGCTTATTCACTGCAAAATCAATCATTTATCCACTCAGATTGACATCTATATTACCTTTGTCTATGGTAGTAATGATGCAAATGATAGAAAGCAACTTTGGGCTGATTTAGAAAGCTGTTCTCAGCAGCAGCAACCATGGATTGCTTTGGGAGATTTTCATATAGTTAGATGGATTACTGAAAGGCTTGGGAGATCTCAACAAATACAAGCAGACATGGATGACTTCAATTTATGTCTGTCAAGGTGTGGGTTAGAGGATATGAAGCAGATTGGATGTGATTTCACCTGGAACAATAATCAAGATGGAGACCATAGAACTTGGGGGAAATTAGACAGAGATGTGGTTAACTCTGCCTGGATTATGAATCATCCTAACTCCCAAGCTGAATTTCAGCCAAATGGAATGTCTAATCACAGCCCTATAGTTGTTACCATTGCAGAAAACAAAGGAATTCCTAAAACTTTCAGATTCTTAAACTATTGGGTAGATCATCCCAAGTACAAGGATACTGTCACTGCAGCTTGGAGGAAAGATTGTGCTGGGAATGCCATTGATAGACTGCACAACAAGCTTAAATTCACAAAACAAGCTTTAAAGGATCTTAACAAAAAAAGATTTCTCAAATCTAACTGCCAGAGTGGAGAATTGTAAAGCAAATCTGGAGGAGTTGCAGAAGAAATTGGAGAAAGATCCTAGAAACATAACACTTCAGGAATCTGTTGAAGAGGCTCATATCAAATACTGTCAACTCAAAAATACTGAAATCAGCATGCTAAGACAGAGATCAATGATCACACACATTCAACTAGCTGATAGTAGCACAAGCTACTTCTATGCCAAAATAGCTGAAAGGAAGCATCAAAGCTGCATTATGGATATTAAGGACATGAAAGGGAAAGATTGTTCAGGCCAAAAGGAAATTGCAGATGCATTTATAGAATTCTATAAGAGTCTGCTTGGAACTGCTCAATCTGTGGAGAAAATGGATGCCAATTTTCTAAGAACAGGCAACTGTCTTCCAAATGACATGCATGATGAGCTGATTAGGCAGGTTACTAAAGAAGAGATTAAAGAGACTCTTTTCAGTATGAGCCCAGATAAGAGCCCTGGACAAGATGGCTTTAATGCAGGATTCTTTTTGAAAACTTGGCACATTGTAGAGAAGGATCTGATCAAGGCCATTATGTATTTCTTTGACAAGCATCAGATGCCAAAGAAACTTAATGCTACTATGATCACCTTGATTCCCAAAAAGCTCAATGCAACTTCAGTGGCTGATTACAGACCAATAGCTTGCTGCTCTACTGTCTATAAGATCATTAGTAAGATTCTTGCTAATAGATTAAAAGGCACCTTGGAGATGATTGTTGGTAAGGAGCATGCAGCTTTTACCTCTAGGAGAAGCATATTTGATAATATTGCCATTTCTCAAGGATTAGTCAAAGGCTACTCTCTCAAGAATATTTCTCCTAGATGTCTTTTTAAAATCGACATTAAAAAGACTTTTGACTCCCTAAATTGGGAATTTATCAGAGAAATGCTGAACATTTACAACTTCTCTCCTCTATTTGTTAAATGGGTATGCAGCTGCCTCACTTCTACTTGGTTTTCTCTGAAGATTAATGGAATTTATGAAGGTTTCTTTAAGGGAATGAATGGTTTAAGGTAAAGAGATCCACTCTCTCCCTATACCTTTGTCCTTAGCATGGAAATTTTATCAAGATATCTGAGAAACATGAAGAGTTCTCCTCAGTTTTCTTATCATCCTCAGTATTCAAAGATCAAGCTAACACACCTTGTGTTTGCTGATGATCTGATGATCTTCACTAGGGGTGATTTACCCTCTGTAGCTGCTGCTATGAAATGTTTAGACAAATTTGCAAGGGTTTCAGGATTGCAGGCCAACCACTCCAAAACTGATATCTATTTTGCTGGAGTTCCGGACATGATTAAGCTTGATATTATCAGGATCACTGGGTTCAATGAGGGCTCTTTCCCTTTCAGGTATTTGGGAATACCTTTGAATTCTGCTAGGATTAAAAGTGATATGTATGAGCAGTTGGTGAGCAAAATTCAACACTCCACCAAAAGCTGGTCTGCAAAAGGGCTATCTTATGCAGGGAAAATCCAATTGATAAATTCAGTTATATTTGGCATGGAGAATTACTGGTGTGCTGGCTTTCTCCTCCCTAAGGGTATTGTCAAGACATTACACAGGGTTAGTAAAAATTTTCTGTGGAACATTGGGCCTAAAGAAAGGAAAATGCAATATAAAAGTTGGATCAGTATCTGCACTCCAAAAACTGAAGGAGGATTAAGTATCAAAGGAAGTCTTAGCCTGGAATAAAGCTCTTCTTGCTAAATGGATTTGGAAATTAGTCAATGGTAATGATGGGTTGTGGGAGGATTGGATAAGAGCATATAAACTTAAAAACAGCACCTTGACTGAAGCCAGATCCAAAGGCAGTGACTCAGATAACTGGAGGAGCATTATTAAGGTGAATGATGAAATTATTGAGAAACTCAATGGGGAAGATTTCAGCTCAACTGTCAAGTTATGGACTAAAGGCAACAAGTATGACATCCAAGCTGCCTATAACTTTTTTCGCCTCAAGTTTTCAGAAGTGAGATGGTATAAAGTGGTCTGGAACAGCATAAATTTGCCTAAGCATAGCTTCATTGCTGCAATGGCTATGCAGAGAAAGCTTGCAATAGTTGACAATATTGTCAAAATAGGGATGTATTTGGTTAATAGGTGTACTCTGTGCAAAGTTGGTGCTGAATCACATAGACACCTCCTCTTTAGATGCACATTTGCGGCTGAAGTGTGGGTAAGAATCAAAACCTGGATTGGTATGAGCTTATAAAGCAATGATATAAACCAGGCTATGGGGAAAAAGATAAACAAGAAGAGTTGGCGCCATAGGTGGGTTGTTTGTGGTGTCACAACTACAACATACTTCATTTGGCGGGAAATGAACAATCGAATTTTTCAAAATGAGGAGCATGAAATCGAGTGGATAGTGAGGCAAATTAAATTTGTCATTTGTGTAAGATTGTACTATTGCTAGTCGGAAGAGGTGATAAATAGTCTAAATCTAATTTATTAGCTTCCTAGTTATTAGTTTGGGTTTTGTTGTTTAGGGGCATTTTTGTAAGGAGTTCTTTTTCCCCAAATTGGATGAATAAAAGAACAAAAATTCCTGCAAAAAAGAAAAAAAAAAGCGGATTTATATTAACTATCAAATAAAATCTTGTATCATCCCCTACTTCCGGAATGCTTAGAATCAAGAAAAAGAAGGAATATGACAAGTTTGAGAGCAACAAATTTTACATTAAGACCACTAGCTCAAAGTCTTATCCAAAGTCCAAACAAAGAATAGAGGGAAAATTGAAAAATTAAGTAACAAAATTAGGGGAAAATAACTTCACAACATATTTAACGGAATCGGGTAAGTAAGGTATTGTTGATGCTACTTGAGAAAGTACAAGGGTATAATGTGGAACTAGGTTGTAAGTTTGGGTATATCCTGAAATCTAAGAAACACAAGGGTACAAGTTGGAATTTAAAAAAAAAAAAACAAATCATATAAAGATCCATTTCTGCAAATCTTTATCAACCAAAACCTTCATTAATCTCACCTTTCTTTTTTTTTTGATGGGGAATAATCTCTCCTTTCAACTCTACGCAATGCTCTCAAAAAACCCAATTTCCAAATCTCATATTAATTAAAGAACAAGATCTTACTTTAACCTCTTCTTCTCCTTCACTAGGTGATACAAACAATTGAGCAAAACCCAGAATTAATGTGGTGGAATTAAACAATGAATAAATGATAATACCCAAAAAATAATGGATCAAAATGAGATCTTTTTGCTTGGGTTATACACTTTTATGTCCCAGAAGTTTTACCAAGGACAAGTGAGAATTTGAAGGCGGTGGACGAGAGAGAAAATTCAGAGGTGGAACATGGAGGTAGCGGCAATGGTGATGCGGAGAAGGCCATGCTTTGGCTTTTTGTGGTCAACGAGGTGAGGGGAGGAAGTGTGATGGTGAAGGTGAGATTTTTTTTTTTCTTTTTGAGAGGAAAAGGTGGGATTTTTTTTACTAAGAAGTCAGAGAAGGAGAAAAATATTGAGGAAAACAGGTGGCAAGATCTTGTAAATGGGGAAAAACAGGTGTCAAAATCTTATGAATATGACAGGGGATGGGACAGATAATCCAAATTGTATTTTGTATGATGATTTCGCAATCTTTCCATTACTTCATCTAGAAGGTCGTTTGTTTTGAGGGATTAGAACGTGGGATGCGGTTATTGAACTGTTTTCAATGAAAAAGTGTTGTTCCACTATGTACGAAGATGAGCCTTGTTCTCTTGGGCTGTAAAGGCATGATGTGGAACGGTTTCAATTAGTTAGGCTATCTGGATTGAAGTGGTGTTTTATCCGTGGGGTCGTGTGAAGTACACAAGGTTTTACAATAGAGGTCGTGATGGTGGTATAGATTTATCCTTGCGAAATTGCAATGCAAAAACAATAAACACAAGTTTTAGGATGAGAAAGATCAGCATAATTTTTGGGCAGTGGAGCATAATGTTTAATTGTTTATCGTGGTCATTTTACATAATTGAATAATTTACCGAGTGGGTTTCAGATAAGTAGTTACGTAGACATGAGAAGAGGTGATTTGTCCGCTTTCGCCACTTTTCGGCAAGGGAGTATTAAGTTAACCTTAACACATTTGAGCATAAAATTAGAGTGTATTATAGAAATAGAAAGGATACTCTTATTTGAAGCAATGCTGCAAATCTGTAATCCTCCTCTACATGTCCATTCTCTTAATTAAGAAGAGGGACTTCGTAACATACAAGCTAAAGCACACATTTCTCAAGAACAACAACTTAACCTCATAGACGTAAATTCTAATTTGTTAATAAATTAATATACTGTATATTTTATGATACATAACAAAAAAATTTACTCGAATTCTTGTTGTCAAAAACATTTCACTCCATTGTTTTGATATATAGTGACTACAATCTCCCAACTATTCAGACCAAAAAAATACATTTTCTTTTTCGCTGGGAAAGATAGCACGATCATTTGTACATGTTAATCAAAGGTACACAAAAGAAACACCTACCACCATACACTAATGCAAAATTGGGATACAACCATAAGTGAGTAATAGGCCATCTCTATCCATCTATACATATATCACTACGAACTACAGTCCGTCCGCCAAGAGAAGCATCTACGAACAACTTTCGGAGTAAGCTCCCAACGCCACCTAGGCCGGGTGGTGGTGAAAGCGGGGTGGTTGATGGTGGTACGTGGTTCGTGGAAAAGCTGGTCAGGTTGGGGTAGTTGAGGACAAAGAAGTAATAATTTGGATTTCTTTTTAGTTTTATGCTTTATATAATTTTAATTCTTACTTTGATTTTTAGATGGTAATTCAAATACATTAATGGCCGTCACATCATCACTGAACGATATAAAACTAACGACGTTAAGTAGAGGGGCACCGCGCACGTGCCCATAAGTGTAAAAACTCGAGATACTAGGTGACACTAGTTTGGAGGAGACCGAGGGGCACCTTATGTAAAAGGTAATAACTCAAGGGTGCCGCGTGAATTTTTTGTTTTTACATCCCTAAAATACTCATTATAATATATACTCCCTCTGTCCGAGTTTAAACACCCCATATACTGTTCCGCGGTTTTCGAGACGCTACTTTGACCATTATTTTCTAGAAAAAAATTACTTTTATGAAAGGTTTTTTTGTTAAGAAATCTAATTATTTTTGTGATTCACCCTTAACTCAGACTGGTTTGGTCGGTTCTGAGCCATGCGGGGTTGTGCATGCTGCGGCTCATCGTAAGTGTACTAAGTATGATGTTCGGTGCGCTTCTTTGGGCTATGGCTTCCTCCCTTTCTCCTTCTCTTCGTTAGGAAAATTGGAGCCTGTTGCTCTACTACCGCGGATTCAGCGGTACTACAGGACGCATAACATATTTTCACTCATATTGGTTTTTATATAGCCAAGGGTGTGGGGTCGTAGGTTGTCTCGCGGCTCCCTACCTCTTGTACGTAATTTTCTTATTACTTGAAAGTTATTTATGTTGATCTGAGTTTTAAATTCATTCTATATTTTGAGATATTTATGGTCAAAGTTTGGAAAATTTGACCCCAAAAAGCAAATAGTGTGTTTAAACATGGACGGAGGGAGTATGGACAAAAAGTCATATCTAACCCTATATAACTTACTTTTTGAAACTCAATCATGCATGGTTGGTCTATCCTGTGTTTTTAAAATCATTTTAGCTAGTTTAGTTGATTGAATCATGATATAAACATTAAAACATGACAAACACTATATGTATAATCATATACACCAACGACATACATAAATAATGAGTGGTGTTTTCGCTTTATTTGTCAAACCTTTCCACGACTTTCAATGTATTTAACCCTCCTTCATCCCCTTCAAAATAACCAAAATGTCACTCATATATGTTTAAATTGGATTATCTCATATCCAAATAGCTCTACTTTATAAACATTAATCAAATGCGATCTTTGAAATATTTATTAGCGACAAGACAAAGAGAGTTTTTCTTATGCATAGCGATCCCAGGGAGTGTTAAGGTGTCAATATCTTCTTTGCACACTCCAACAGGCAATTCCCATTCAAAAGAATGCAACAGATTAGCCAGCGTTAGCTCCACACTAATAGTACCAAGATGTACTCCCGGGCATTTTCTTCTCCCTGCTCCAAATGGTATCAGCTCAAAATTTTGGCCTCTAAAATCAACTGAACTCCCCAGAAACCTCTCTGGCATGAATTTTTCTGGGTCGGTCCAGGATTCCGGGTCTCTTCCGATAGCCCAAGCATTCACAATTACTACAGTTTTCTGAAGAATGTTGTACCCTTCAAGTTTGCTCATTTGGATAGTCTCGCGTGGTATGAGCAACGGCCCAGCTGGGTGTAATCTGAATGTTTCTTTGACCACTGCCTTGAAATATTTCATGTTTTGTAAATCGTCCTCAGTAATGTACTCTTTTTTTATTGGGTGCATATCGAAGCTCTTGTTGTACTTTTTTCATGGTTTGAGGATTTTTCATGAGTTCCGTCATCGCCCAAATTACCATGACTGCACTTGCATCCGTTCCTGCTACAATTATATTCTGGCCGGAAAAAGAAAATAATTGAATCCATGATTAGTGACAGAACCGTGAAAAGAAAGTTAGTGTAGGCAAAAAAATTTAATTGTTCTCTAATCAAGCCTTCACAACCACGCACGATTCCCTTTCCAGCGGCTTCACCGTGGTATCTATAGAAACCCTATAACGATACTACTAAACCCTATTGGAATGTGATTAAAAGGAGAAACTAATTTAGGGTGATCACGGCGCCAAGAAAGCCGACCCCAAACCATTTTCATGTAAGAGTATTGTTTTTATTGAACAAAAGTCAACAATTTAGAAAGTTAAAAAAAACTAGTAGCATTTAGTTGTTATTACTGCCTTTTTTTAAAGCAGTAGAACTGTTAGGGCACTCTATAGAATAGTTAACGTATTAAGGTTCTGTTTGATAGGAGTACATCGTTTTGAACTGATTCTGATCTGATTTGATTGCTCTTGATCTGATCTGATCTGATTTGAATGACTCTGAACCGATCTCATCTAATCTGAATTAGTTGAAAAATTGATTGAACTTCAACGAATTAGTATCAATAATGGACCAAATTAATTCATTGATCATTATTTGAGCAATTCTGATCTGATTTGAATGACTCTGATCTAATCTGATCTGAATGATTCTTAACTAATTTGAGAACTACTTTTACTAAGTTTTATCAAACAGAGCCTAACCCAGCTTACATATACGCCTATATGGCAAAACTAGGAATTTTAATTGGCCAACGTCCATGATGATTTATTTAGTGAGAAATTAATGATGAAAGAAATGAGTAATTACCATCAAGATTGCTTTAACATGGTTCAAAGTGAGGTCAAATGCAAATGAACGACGCTCTTTTCGAAGCTCGAGTAGAATGTCAACGGGGTCTTGTTGCTCTTGACGATTATGAATGTTCGAGTCAAGGTGGTCACTTATAATTTTGTCATAAAATGTATCCAAAGCCTGGAATATCTTCTCATGCCTAGCAGTGTTTCCGGTAAGCTTATCAAGCCAACAACCGAGGTACGGGAAATAATCCGAGAAGGCGAATGCGGTGAACATCGTCTCTGTTTCACGGAGGAGGCTACGGAATTTGCTCCTAGACTCTTCATCATCCACATAGATGCAAACACAGTCCAACCACATGCATGCATATATGTTTACTTTACGTGGTATTAGTGCTCATTTGTTATAGTTAGAGTTGAATTAACGGAACAAATCAAGTAATTCTTGTATGACATTGAATTTAAACGTATTACCATGCATATGGCCTAAGTTAAAAATCGAAAGAAACCCCTCTGGCCTATCAGGCTATCATCAAATTTATGCAAATCAATGAAAGTATGAAACAAATAAAGAAATGTATTAATTAATTAAGGTATGGCATATGCTCAATTGATATCTCTGTATCATAGTTCGAATTCACTATGTTGGAATTGATCGAACATAAACCATTTTTTTTTTTATGGGATGATATATATAAATCAATTATTGTACTATCGACCACTTGTAATCATGTAAGTAACAAAGATGTTAGAAATTAATGATTACTTTCAGCCAAGTAGCTAGCTACTAAAAGTAAAGATGATAAATTATCGTCTCATCATGTATATATACAACGATGAGTCGATGAGACAATTTCCTACAATAATACGCAATACTTGATTCTAAGTTCTTACCTCTGTCCGAATGCAATCTTACATATGTTGGTACATGCAAAACCAAACAGATAATCGCTCAAATCCACAATGCTGGAAGTAGAAGACATGGTGGAAATCTTATTTATTAGCCTTGAGATTTCTACTTGTTGCATTGGAGCAAAAGATCTTACTCTTGTGGAGTTAAAAAGATGAACAACACAAATCTTCTTTACTTCCTTAAAATACTCATTATATGGGCTAAAAGCTATATCTAATCCATTGTAACTTAGTTTTTGAAGCCCAACCGTAGCTGGTCTACTACAAAAATCTAGGTCTTGTGTTTTCAGGACTTCTTTGGCTAGTTTGGCGGATTGAACCACGACTATATGTTGACACCCTAATCGCAACGACATGATAGGACCATAAGTCTTGGCTAGCTTGGCTAAGTAGACGTGAGGTGCTAAGAAGTCATACTGGTGTAAATTCCCAATCAAGGGGAGCCCTTTAGGGCTAGGAGGATGATGGAATAATGGCTTGTTTTTCTCATACTTGATAAAAATAAGAAATATACTAAAAACGCATATAATGAGGAGGAGGATCACCATGTTTAATTGATTATATGGTAAGATAGTAGAAATATGATTTCGTTAGCACTTAGCAACATATAGGAGCTGAGCAAATTAAATTGAGGTGGTTATTGTACGAGGAATTGAAAGAGTACGTATGGACATAATTTTTTCGTTTGTATTTTTCATTATATCTCACACAATTCTAATTATGATTATGTTATTACTTCATTGTGGATAAACAATAAGTGGTGGAAATAAGTTGCATTTCTGCACCCATCTACTCCGAAAGGTTCACTTTGTTCTCATTGAGCCTGTGGAAACTCACTCGAATTACCGTTTAATTTCTTTCAAAATGTCTACCATACTATGGAGAGTATATGTACTATTAAATTTACTTGTATACGGAGTATATCACCCATTAAAGATCGACCCCACAAATTTGACTGTAAAGTTATTCAAGCCGTAAAACGCTTAACATCTGGGTGAGTGGGTGTAATACTACAATCTTCGTCTATAAGTTCAATATATTAAGCAGACATAAATTCTAATTTGTCAATAAATTATATATTTATGATACATAATTACCGGAATTTTTACTCCAATTCCTGCTGTCAAAAACAAGTCGCTCCACTATTTTCATAGTGAACTACAATCTCCCAATTGTCCAGATCAAAAAATAACACGCTTTCGCCCCCGGGAAAAGTAGCATGATCAACTTTACAAGTGAATCAAAGGTACACGAATGAATACCTACCACTAGGGCTGAGCAAAATATCCGATTATCCTATTATTCGAATATTTGATCCGATATTTGATCCGAAAATTTGGATAACCGATCCGATAAAGCGTTCGGATCGGATATC
>JBBYHQ010000009.1:5546572-5568565 GCA_038382645.1 Spergularia azorica
TTTACAAATACCAAGAGGTCGTGGGTTCAAACCTTACTATTGTCTTTTTGGTAGTCTGCTTGGTGCTAAATATTGACAGTCACACTTTGATGACATGGCAAGCTTACGTGGCGACGTTTCCTGGGAACTCGCCATGTGGAAATTTGCATCGACACGTGGCGATAAGGCCTAGAATTGCGACATGTGTCAATGGAGACGTCTTTAGTAAAATATATAGATTAGGAAGTTCCTTGGAATCTAATGTAGGCTATGTTTCGTAAAACTAGCTGAAATAGTAGTTGAATGCTGAAATAGTAGCTGATAGCTAAAATAATAGCTGCAATAGTAGCTGAAAGTTTTTAGCTGATTGTAATAGGAGTGTTTGATAAAATTAGCGGATATAAGAGCTGATATATATAAAATTACATAAAATGCATTATTTATTTTTAATTTCATTTTGATTTAGTAAATAAATGAGGGTAAAATAGGAATAAAATTATGATAAGTTAGCTTATTTTAAAATAAGTTACATGGGGTAACATCTTAAATAAGCTAGCTTATTATTTAAGCTAGTGGTGTTACCAAACCAACTTATTTGGTCAAAGAGCTTAAAAAACTAGTCAAATAAGCTAATTTGGTCAAATAAGCTAGCTTATTGTGCGTACCAAACATAGTCGTACACACAAATCACAATTATGAATCAATAATTTCAAAAAAAAAAAAAAAAAAACGGATTTAATGTAAAGCATGGACACCATTTGCATTAAATTGAAAAACTCAGGGACACCGCATACATAAATTGTAAAAATAGGGGACACCACGTGCACAAAAGTGTAATACTCAGGGACACCATGTGCACTATGTTTTTCACCAATAACATAATTTCGGGGAAAAAAATTCGAAAAATCAATATTCAGAATTATTTTTGGAAAAATCAGTATCTGGATTTTTTTTGGAAATTTTTTGGAATTTTTAGAGAATTTTTATTTTTAATGTATTTTTTATTATTATTTTTTATTAAAATATAATTAACACCACTAATTATTTTCCCGCCAACCACTAATGACGTCCACGTCATCACTAAACGGAACTCTGTTAACAGAGTAGGACCCATGGACACCATATGCCGCGTTGTGTAAAAGTGAGGGACACCAGAGAGTAGTAGTTTCAAAAGCAGGGACACCATGTGCAAAACGTCAAAACTCAGGGACAGTACGTGCATTTGCCGATAATTGTATTCAATTACCATATTATATTTAATAATATTTTTGTTTTGTTCTATTCAATCAATGAACGACAAGTGTCCTCATATGAAAGACATTAATTGAAGGCAAATTAATTGAAGAGATTATATAATAGTATTGATTAACGACATTACCAGAAAATTACCAACTTACTTAGATAACAAACTTCATCATCAGAAAATTAACTACTTCTCAAGAACTCAGCTTTAACAATGGCGGACCAAAACCCAACATCATCATCATCTTCTTCTTCTTCTAATCTTACAAAAGCTTACGACTTTGTCTTCTCTGTGAAACCTGCAAAGTTTCTGAAGCACGCTATTGAGGCATTGTCTGACCCAACTTTCAACAATCCCCAAAACGCCCTTCTCGAAGTGACTCCCGACGGCTGCGACATGACGGTCCGAAACGAGCACAATTGTCTGGGGTGTCTTCGCCTGAAGGGTTATCGGTTGGAGCGTTTTCACTGCAGAAACCCGATCAAAAAGATGCTTCAGTTACAAGATATTCCCAGGGTTTTAGCCGGTGCTGAGTCCGTCATCATCTTTTCAGAAGAGGGTTCTAAGAAGCTATCTTTTCTTTGTGATTCTCCTAGTATAGATATGAATTTGAATCTTGGTTTTTTTGCTGTATAATCATATGATTTTTACTGTTTTTTTATTGGGTATGATTCCTAATTTGTCCTTCTGTTATGGGTTCTGTTCCGTTTGATTGAGATTCATGATTAAGTATGAAATGATGATGCTTGGGTGAATTTTTTGTAAATTGATGTTCAATATTAATCATTATTGAAGAAAGCTTCAATCCTTGATAAAACAAAGCTTCAATGAAAGAAAAACAAAGAGAAATGAAAGAAAAACTGATCATTGAGAGAGAAGAGTTTTGAAGGATTAAATTTTCATTGGCTTTGAGAATGATATAGGGAAGGTATTTATAATAGAGTTTGTTACAAGCTGTCGGTATTCATAACCGTTTTTGCCGCCAAAATAACAGAATTAAAGAGTGTTATTTACACTCTCTACATTCCCCCCTCAAGTTGGATATCTACCATACCCAACTTGGACACAAAACCACTATGCTGACTCTCAGTAAGACCCTTTGTGAAGATGTCAGCCAATTGAAGAGCAGAAGCAATGTGGGAGGTGTGAATAAAGCCTTCATAAATTTTGTCTCTGATGTAGTGACAGTCGATCTTCAAATGTTTGGTCCTCTCATGGAAGACTGGATTAGCAGCTATCTGCTGAGCTGCTTTATTGTCGCAATGCAGAGTCAGTGGAAGAGGAACTTGGACCTGCAAGTCATAGAGCAAGCCTGGTAACCATTCTAGCTCGCTTGCAGTAGCAGACATTGCTCGATATTCATTTTCTGCAGAGGATTTCGAGACTGTCTTCTGTTTCTTCGTCTTCTAGGAAACCAGGGAAGGCCCAAGGAAAACACTAAAAACTAGTTATAGACTTCCCACTGTACGGGCAATTTCCCCAGTCAGCATCAGTATAGGCCCGGACAGTCAGATTTGACTGAGTTGGATAAAAAAGACCCATATCAACCGAATGCTTCAGGTATCTCATAATATGCATGGCAGCCTGATAATGTGGTTGCCTTGGAGCACTCAAAAACTGACTTAGTTGCTGAACACTGTAACTAATGTCAGGTCTTGTTAGATTAAGATACAGAAGCTTCCCAATTACTCTTCTATATTTCTCTGGATCCGAGAGAAGTTCACCTTGATCAGGAGCAAGTTTACAATTGCTTGGAAATCGAAACTTGCTTGGCTTGTAGTCTGTCATACCAGTTTCCTTGAGCAAATCAACCACGTACTTTCTTTGATTGAGGAGTGTAACTTTAGAAGTCTGAGAAACTTCTAGACCAAGGAAATATCTCATCAAGCCCAGGTCTTTGATGGTGAACTCAGTGTCAAGTGCTTTTTTCAGACTTTCAATAAATGCTGAATCACTCCCTGTGATTAGAAGATCATCAACATATACCAGTACTACTGTAAAAAGTGAACCATTTTGCTTGGTAAAAAGAGAGTAGTCCTGCCTTGACTGAGTGAAGTGCAGCTTGTTTACCAAGAAACTACTGAGCTCTTTATTCCATTGACAACTAGCTTGCTTCAGACCATAGAGACTTTTCACCAATTTGCATACTTGACCTTTTTCTGCCACAATATAGCCTTCTGGAGGTGTCATATATACATCTTCCTCCAGGTATCCATGAAGAAAAGCGTTATTAATATCCTGCTGATGGAGTGACCATTCTCTGGAAGCTGCGACTGCTAGAACCACTCTGACAGTTGCAAACTTTGCAACAGGACTAAAGGTGTGCTTATAGGCCTTTCCTTCAATATGCTTGTACCCTTTTGCAACAAGACGAGCCTTGAATCTTTCTATTAATCCATCAGCTCTATGTTGGATCTTGTATACCCATTTGGACCCGATTGGTTTCACCCCTGGTGGTAGGTCTGTTACAAACCAAGTTTTGTTTAATTCTAAAGCAGCAAGCTCCTTATTCATAGCATCTTGCCATCGATCATCCAATACAACTTGTTTATATGTGGTAGGTTCTTCTGCTGCTATGACTTTGGCCAAAGATGCCATATAGTCTGGAGAATATGGTATGGCAATAGCAGGAAATGCTTCTGATGCAGTTGAAGCAGAATCAGTGTTCGGAGTTCTGGAGGGTATCATTCTAGTCTGAAAATCTTGGAATTTATTGGGTATTTTGGTGGGTCTGGTAGATCTTCTTTGCTCTGGAGCTTCAATGGAAGAAGAAATATCTTGCTAGGAGGAAGTTGCTGATCCTTCAGTGGAAATATGATCAGATTGATCCTGATTTGCAGGAGCTTCTTGACTATCAGGAATTTCCTGATTTGCAGGAGCTTCTTGGCTATCAGGAATTTCCTGATTTGCAGAAGAAGGATTCTGAGAACTATTATCAGCAACATTTTCTTCCTGATTGTCATGATTATTTGGATGAAAATTCTGAGAATCACCATAAACTAATGGTAGAGAAGACAATACCCTGGTAGGAGATGCAGGTGATGAGGTAGAAGAAGAATTTTCTCTGAAAGGAAAAATATCTTCCCTGAAAATAACATCTCTGCTGTAGATGATCTTGTGAGTATCAAGTTCATATAATTTGTAGCCTTTCTAACCATGGGGATATCCAAGTAATATACACTTCCTGGATTTAGATGCAAATTTATCTCTGCAAGTTTGATTCAGAAGTGCATAGCATAAGCATCCAATAACCCTTAGGTGCTCAAAGCTAGGAGGTTTTCCTGTCAACATTTCATTGGGAGATTTCCACTTTAAAACTTCAGCAGGCATTAGGTTAATAAGATGAGTAGCTGACAAAATGCATTTTCCCCAGAACTTGGCAGGTAAACCAGCATGCAGTTTTAATGCTCTTGCAATCTCAACCAAATGTCTATGTTTCCTCTCTACTCTGCCGTTTTGTTGAGGAACTCCAAGTATGCTCTTCTGGTGAAAAATCCCTTTTTGAGCAAATAACTTTCCACATGTTTGCTGAATGAACTCTTTTCCATTATCAGATCTGATGGTTTTGATTGTCATGGAAAAATGATTCTCAATAAAAGCAACAAAGGCTTGAATATTAGCAGGTGCCTGTAATTTGTCAGGCATAAGATAGGTCCAGACAGCCCTACTATGATCATCAAGTATGGTTAAGAAATATCTGGCTCCTGATATATATTCTTAACCCTGTAAGGTCCCCATAGGTCCATATGAACAAGATCAAATAAATGTAAAGCTTGAGAATTGCTGATTGGAAATGGAAGTTTATGCTGCTTGGCAAGAACACAGGATTCACATATGAAAGGAGAATTCTTATTGATAGCAAAGCCAGGTACATGTATCATCTTAGACATTGAAGAATGACCTAGTCTAGCATGAAGTAGACTTAGACCTGTCTTAAGAAATTGATTACATGTAGCATTAACTACTCTCGAGTCTAGCTTAGAAATAGAAGCATTATGTACAGAAGTCTTATTGCTTCTATGACTAGTCAGCTGCAGATGACTCTGAACTCTGTATAATCCAGTGACCTTTTCTCCATGAAGCAGGGTTTGCTTAGAGGTCAGGTCCTGAAATATGCAGCCATGGTTATCAAATTTTGCAGGAAAATCAAGTTGTTGAATAAGCTTGCTTACTGATAACAGGTTGTGAGTAAAACCAAGCACATAAAATACTTCTCTAAGAGTAATATGATCATTAAGATTCACCATTCCAATATGAGTAACTAGTACTCCTTTTCCATCTGGTAGTCCAACAGAAATAGGGACCTTTAAAGGTCGAATGTTGGAGAAAAATTGAATATAAGGGCACATGTGATCAGTGGCTCTAGTGTCAATAATCCAGGTAATAGTGGAAACCAAACCATTACCAATAAAAGAAGTTGTGGAAGAAGAATTACCTGCAAAATGAGCATAATTGGCCATAATCCCAGATTCAGGAGTATAGGCTGAAGAAGGTGCTTGATTTTGCTGGTAAGTACTGAGAAATTGAGAGAAAGCATGACTGAGTGTGGTGGAGTCCAAATTTCCTGGTAAACCCATCATCTCATCCAATGGAGATGCCTGATAAGTCTCCTCAGTATCCACCATATTAGCCACAGACTGCTGCTTCCTCTGCTCCCGAAGATTATTGTACCACTCAGGGACTTTGTCAAGTCTGATCATAAGTGTGACCTTTCTTATGGCAGTAGGTACAGGTGCTGGCCTTTTTCATCCTTTTGTACTCCTGATATGCTTCAGGGTCCATCGGGAAAGGTTTCAGAGACTATTGCTTGTCATTCTCAATCACACGTTTCTAAGATTGTGATTTGACATTCACAGTTACAGGTTTCTTGTGTTTCTGAAAGTTTCCGTTAGCAGCAAGGGCAGAAACTTCTTGACTTGTGGTGTGAATTGAAGACATGGATTTCTGTCTCTCAACCCTAAGCAGCTGATTGAGTATCAGATTTAATGGCAAGAGTGGCTCTGTTGTCAAGATATTTGTCCTGACAGTCTCATAATCATCATGCAATCCCAACAGAAATTTTACAATCTTTCTCCTCTAATCAGCATCTACCATTCTTTTCAACTCCAAGCAAGAACAACCAGCCATTGCACCACAAGAACATGTAGGAATTTCATCCAAGAGAGCCATATCTTCACATAATTGTTTAAACTGACCATAATATTCAGCCAAAGTCTTGTTCTCTTGTTTTAGAACATGTAACTCAGATTCCAACTCATATAATTGCAGGTTGTCTGACTGACCATATCTTTCCTTGATATCATCCCATAACTCTTTAGAGGATTGAGCATATTGCAGTGTACCAAATATAACAGCAGAAATAGCATGCATAATCCAAGACTTGACCATATAATCAACAAAAATCCATTTTTGGTGTTCAAGATTATCAGCAGCAGGCTTAGCAAGTGTACCAGTTATGAATCCAAGTTTATTTTTAGCAGTCAAAGACATTTTGACCATTCTACACCAATGCAAGTAATTGCCAGCAGAAGTTAAAGGGTCAGTAACAATAGGTAAGGTAGTGTTGATATCACCTGGATTAAGGTAGTAAGGATCAGTCTAATAGTTGACCGAAGTCGAACCAGAATTGTTGTTGCTGATAGTCGCCATTGTTGACCAAACTAAACGTCAACCAGAAGATTCCAAAAAAAACCACAAAAGCACCAGAAACCTTCTCCGAACAGCTCAAAACAGTTTGAATCCTTCGGAAAACCACAAATCAACCAAAGAACACTGAACTATACAAAATTTCGCTGGAAAATTCTCAGAAATCAGAGAAATTTGCCGAACACTGAATTTTTCCAACTAAAAGCGTAGAATTCACCAAAAATCAGTAACAAATATGATCAGGAAGATCATAAACCAAGAAATTTGATCAAATTAGATCAAATTTTCAGGAAATAGTCAAATTCAACCGAATTTCGATTAAATTTGCAAGTTTGTGTCACAAAATATGACGCCAAAAAAATCGGTGAAGTTTTGATCGATTACCACAAATCAATCGAAAACTTCGCGAAAATATCTTCGATTTTGCCGTAAAAATCGAAGAATTGTAGCTTCTAAAAGAAGTTTAATTTGAAGTAGAAGAATTGTGTGTGTTTGAGAAGAAATGCGCGGAAGTGTGTTTGTGAAGAATCGTAACTGTAAGCTGATACCATGAAGAAAGCTTCAATGAAATAAAAACAAAGAGAAATGAAAGAAAAACTGATAATTGAGAGAGAAGAGTTTTGAAGGATTAAATTTTCATTGGCTTTGAGAATGATATAGGGAAGGTATTTATAATAGAGTTTGTTACAAGCTGTCGGTTATTCATAACCGTGTTTGCCGCCAAAATAACAGAACCAAAGAGTGTTATTTACACTCTCTACAATTATGATTATATTCGTAATTCCTGAATGTTATGGTCCATCTTTGTGGAATTAATTGGAGAGATTTTGCATATTTGCAAATTCTGTCACACTGATGTTGTTGAGCAATGATTGTCTTAGTGGCGGCTTTTAGGGGGGGCGAGAAGGGCGCCCGCCCAGGGCCCCGATTGTATTAGGGCAAGTTTGGTTGGGTACTGGTTGTGTTAAGGGCCCCATTTTATGATTCGATTTAAGGTTAACAACAATTTAGGGCCTCATTTTACAATTTCGCCCAGGGCCCCCGAGTTTTCCCAGCCGGCCATTGTCTGATACATGAAAAGAGTGTCAGAAAAAGAGACCATAGTTCTTCATTGTAAATATTTCTGTGATTTTCAGTCTTTTCCCATCATTTTCTTAATGCCTGTTTTATCTCTAATTCAATTAAGTCTTCTCCCATCATTTGCTTGATGGGTGTGTGATCTCTAATCCGATTATGTAATCTCATAATTCGATAATATGGGTTGTTGTCATTTTTGCTGTTGATTTTTTTTGAAAATTTCCCTGGAATGTTGTTAGTGTGCCTGATGTTGAATCTTGGATGGTCGTTATTTTTGTTGTTCAGCAAACTCTTCTGTGACACCTATTGTGAATATTGGATTGGATGATCCTGAGACCACGTATAACAGTTTCCCCCGCTTCTCTCATACATCAAGGGCAATTTTGTCATCCACAGCACTCCAAAACCTGATACCAACAATACAGGATCAGGATCACACTGACTTTCAGAAAAACTTTGGTACTTGCTTCCTCCTTTTTTTCCCGAGTATTCGATATAGAGGAATCAAAGATGATTAAATTGTGTTACTCATCACCTCCTGATGATTTTTCCGCAGTTCAAATCAATTGGAGTCCAGCAGCAGTTCGGGTTTGTGTGAACACAACAGTCTTAAGCACAGCTGAGGAGCAGGAGATGCATAACATATGGATGATGTGGTTCTATTGGAGTTCTCTTAAAAAGGCAACTGAATGTGCACATCAGTGCTCTGTATACTTGGTCAATGATCCACCTGAGAGGCCCTCCTGAAATTCAGTCTCCAGAAATTCGGACATTTAGCCTTCTTTGTCAACTCCTTCAACTCCTCAAAACAAATATGACAAACGCTTACTTTTGTATGCTAACTCAAGCAAAAAACGAAAGTATATATAGTACGTCAAATTAAATTGTAACGTAAATGGAAAACCAATGCCAAAAGTCTTTATTTGACTATCATCATTTAAACAAAAAAACTTTCAAACTACCATAGAAATCAATTAAAAAGATTTAAGGCGTGAAAGAATAAAAATTATTAATAATTGAACAAATAAATATTGATTAATGTATGTTATTTTTTTTTATATAATACAAATGATTTTATTAAATTTATTGTAGTGTAGTATGACAAATGAGCAGCCTACGTGGCTTTTTTTTTTGCTACAAACTTAGCTAACATGTGCATGGTGACGCAACAAAAGAATGGACTTTATTCAGCCATGTTGCGAATTACATTATCAATTTATCATGGAGGCAACAAAAAAGGTGGACAGTAAGCAGCTGACAACAGACTGCGTAATGCATACATGAGTAAGTTACATAAAAATTACAGCTAAAAAGACGTACAATAAATACTCAAGATTGGAACTTAATAGCCAATTATCCTTCTGGCGTCCAAATCTATGAAAACAGCTCCCAAAAACGAAACGTTCTAATGCAATACACATGGTTCACAGAAAATTGACTTTGCTGACATTATTGCAAAGGATCAAAACAATGAATTAATCTAAGGCTTGGAGTT
Source organism: Spergularia azorica (assembly GCA_038382645.1). Classification (NCBI taxonomy): domain Eukaryota; kingdom Viridiplantae; phylum Streptophyta; class Magnoliopsida; order Caryophyllales; family Caryophyllaceae; genus Spergularia; species Spergularia azorica. Next base: position 5,556,013 of record JBBYHQ010000009.1, read on the forward strand.
TGTGTCATAAAAGAAAGCGAAAAAAACAGTTGCTCAAAAAAAGTCTATTAAGAAGGTGTATATATGTATATTTTGTTGTTGTATTGTATTTTGGAAATAAGGTGTTTTTCCCTTGGCCTCTTAAACTTGATTCTGAACTCGACACCATTTCTACTCTTGCAATCCTATGAAATGGGGATATACTTCTGATTTATATCACTTAAGGGATATTCGCGAGGTGATCCTCTTTCTTCCTACATTTTCGTTCTATGTATGAGAGCATTTCTCGCATGATTGATCTCAAAGTTTCTTCCAAGGGTTGGACCTCCATGAGACTCGGCAAAACTCTAACATCTCACATCTCTTTCACGCGAACGATGTTTTTCCCATTTGTATAGCTACAATTGAGAACCTCGACTCCATCTTCGAAACCATGGATGATTTTAGGAGGATATTAGGTTGTATATTAATAAGCACAAATCTAGATTGATCTTTAAGCCCCAGCTCCTCACCTTTCTCAGGGGCATGTTGACATCCTACTATCATATCTTGGGGGTGTCGATCTCTTTCAAAAAATATCTAGGGATACCCATTTTCGAATCAGATTCTGCAACAAGAATCTAATTGAGATCCTGGGCAAGTTTAAAGGCAGAATTTAAGGGTGGCAGGCCAAACTCTTCAATATGATAGGTTTTTCGACCCTTGTTACTTCCCCCCTCGATGCGTTCCCATGTTTACTATATGCATATGACAGCCGCTCCCATGGACACGACCAATTTCATTTAAAAAACAAATTGTCGTTTCCTTTAGAACAACATTGACACACCAGATTACTTTCCTAGCGTTAGGTAGGACAAAATTTGCAAACCTAAGAAGTTTGTGGTCTGGCTTATGTGTTCCGCAAGATGCACATCTGATTTGCATTATTTCCTCACGGTAGTAGCATGCCAATTAGGAGGATGTCTCTTCTCCCTCCCATTACTCCTTCATGGTCACCCGCAGTGACTTCATGGTGCTTCCACCTTTCTTTTGGAGGGACGAGAAATTCTCTCTGGAATGGTCACTCGCATTGACTTCATGGTCATTCCACCTCCCTTTTGATTCTATTACTGGTTTGACGAATGGCATCTTCACCTTTTTCTTGCCACATTCTCCCGACCACGCAGCACTTAAGAGTCCCTCATGTTATTAATATACACATAAAATGGAAAACTTCCTTAATCGCTCACTTTTTTGCTGATTACATTAGTCCACAAATTAAGTGTACTCGACATTCATACATTTCCATGTAACATCCCAGCCTTGGGCAACCACATAAATATCTTATAAATCCCCTTTTAATCAAGGGTGTTGCGTTCCCTTTCTAAAGACTTCTTGATCTAAAAAAAACTTTAGCGCTGCTAACTACCCTTAAATAATTCCGCTTCTAACTCTAGTTTTGACGATTGGTTGGATGATTTAGGAGATGACTTATTTAATGTCATCAAATTGAGAAGACTAAGTGGATTGGTAGGGGGTCATGCATAAACTCTTGGCCTTTGGCGGCTAAAGGGGGTGCGGTTTGCAACAAAAAAGGAGACCCGCGAAATGATTCATCCTCTTTCAACGACATTAATCGATGTTCACTTTCTACTCCAGTTCAACCACCTTTAACTTCAATCTCTATACCTATTATCTATCGTACTACTCAAGCTTCTCCTATTAAGCTAGGTAATAATCACATGCTTCATTTAAATTTTGGTCATCGATATTATCTTAACATAAGATGCATGATATGTGATTACTTCTATTACCAGCCAACATGCATGCATACTAAATTACTAATCAGTCTCGTTCTACCTACTTTATCATACTAGTTCTTTACATCTGGTTTCAAATGTGCAAAAGGTAAAATTAAAAGCAACACTGGAGTACAGTTTAATTTGTACTAGACATTATGTCTACTATATTGCTCCATATTAGAAATTTAGAGCCTAACTAGAGATGTCCGGTGAGCCTTAAATGGTGTCGTGACACTAAATTGACACTACATTAACTTACCTCTTTAGCCAGAGAGGTATGACTTCATGTTAAATTATGTGAAAGTTTGATGTGAAGCTATCTAGTAATACTACTGAACTTTGCTCATGTGCAGTTTTTGAGTTGCACAAAAGTTTCAATCATAGAATTCCTAGGTTTGAGCACTGTCAAAGTCACCTTTTATTATTTCTTTCTTATAACCCTTCTTGTTATGACTTCCTCTTTAATTGTATGCATCTAAACCTGTATTAACACATTAATCATTGTATTGCCAGAACCTGGAGTTTGCTACATATACAGAGAGAACACTAAACCTGATGACCGGGTGTTTGGAATCCGACTTCATGACCTCGGATCATGGGAGGATTTTGCAGAGGCCATAAGGTGGGGAGCATCTGTTGTGGATGGAGAAGCTTACCCTGACACTGGAGCCACTCCGTACACTTGCTGGCCTGGCAGAAAAGCTACATACTATATAGGTTCAGGCCAAGCTGTTCTCAGTTGGGAGAGGACCACCTGGAGCCAGGCCCAAAGGGTTATGAGAAAGGCTGACTTTTTCCTGTCAGGAGCACCTTCCATTTGAACGACTTTACTCTGTAGTAGTGCATCAGAAGCTTCAAACCTGTAATAATTCTACTTTACTAGCTGTTTACTTTCTAGCAGTAAGAAATAGAAACAATATTGCAGTTCAAACTGGTTCTTTTTCATCATTTGTGTTCATTAAATAAATGCAATCAGACTTCTATTCAAGATTGCTTGTGGGTATTTTTGTGTTGATTGTGCTAGTGGTAACAGTATCAGTAAGTTGGAGGTGGATGAAAAACATGGAGGACACAGGGTGTTGCAGGGTGTACTGGTGTTGTTGGGAGTATGGATACCGTATTGACCCCGTTTGGGAAATGAGGAATTTGTTGGATGTTTCTGGGGTTTGTCCTTACAAAATCAATGCTGGGTATGTTTTCGTCCCTAAATCCAGGAAGAGGACTGAGGAAAACAGCATGAGCAGGAGAATATTGTTGGGAAAATCGCGGGGTTTCTGCGTAGGATGTGGTGCGAGTATGAGTAATGATGCTCCTCCTGATTACAGGTTCTGTTCAATTCTGTGTAAGCTGTCATGTTCTGATGCACAGCAGCATTACTCGGCCTCGAATTGGGTTAACTCAGTCTTGTCCCTTCTGAATAGGGTGTCTCTTGCTAAGAATGATATTAGGAGTAGCAGTAGTTCTAGTAGTTGTGTGACTAAGGAGGAAAGTGGTGGAGAATTAGTGTCTTGTTTTCAGCTAAGATTAGACCTGGTGTTGGCATCATGAGAGCTGACAGTGCTGATCAGAAATCGTGAAAGGAGATTAGAAGAAGAGCAGAAGGAGGAAGTTGTTGGGTGATATGAAGTAGGAGGAAGGGCTGAATTACAGGAAGAATAGGAGTAAGAAGGCGGTATCTGGTTACAGGAAACCAGACAGTCTGAGTTCTGCACAGGTGGGTGCAAGTATCAGGAAGAGGAGCAGGAAAGGAGTTCTCTGCAGAGCTTCATTCTACTGATCTTTACGCGAAAAGTAGTAAAGGAGCAACTTACAATTGATCAATCTCCTTGTTGTTCTATAATTTGATCAGTTAGGCCTAGTACATTACTTGTCAGCTGTACGAAATTCCTGCAATTGCTTGTTGATTGTGTTTATGCAGTTGCTTGCTGATTAATGTGCTGTTAGGCCTAGTCTGTGTTTCGCAGTTACAGCCTTACAGGGCTTGTTAACTAGAGTGCATTACCTGTTTATGTGATTTCTGACATTCGAACTTAATCTGCTCACTGTAAGATCAATACTACAGTATACAACAAGAGAAAGACGAGAGGGAGTAGAATAACTGTGGTATCCAATCGCTATTTAATCCTCCATATGAATAGTGCAATTTCCGTAATCTCCTTTACTCGAGTTTGTCAAAAATGCCTAAAAAACGAAGGGAAGCAACGTTTCAGTTTGATATTGATGAGAAACTTCTCACTAAAGTTTGACCTTATCGAGAAATAGAAATAAATATAAAAGAAATGATCACTAACTATTTAAATGAACTTACAATTCCGAACCACCCAAACAGTTCCGATACTAGTTATTATGATAGTTTTATGACCGTGTTTTTCTAAAATGTGCCTACATGGCACATGTTAAATTCATGCCCTATGGTCGGGTTAGAATTGTGAGTCGTAATTCGTGTCTTATGCTTGGGTTAAAATTGGTGAGATTTTTACTTGAAAAAAACAAAACATACCTTTTATGATTAGGTTAGAATAATGAGTCGTTTTTGTCTCGAGTGATACACCGTAGTTGATTTCACCGAAAACGGTCACAATCTTCCGAGTTACGAAACCGGAGTGGTAGAGAGGTGAACAACGGCTCATCGTGTCCAATTATCAATCTTCCAATAGTAATAACTGTGTGTTCATCTGTCACATAAAATTGTAAAAAAATTCCCAGAAAAATATCAGAAAAAACTCCAGCAAAAAATGGCAGCAATAATTTCTTGCTTAAATTCAATATTATCCCCATTAAAAGCACCAAAGTTATCATCTTTGATAATACCCAGTTGGGATAATTGTAATTTTCAAAGAAATTCCCACAAATTTACTGCACAAAAGCTGGATTTTAATGGTGGGTCTTTGAGCAGGAAAAGTATTAGTAGCAGTAATTTCATATGCAGTTCATATTCATCATCATTTGGTTCATTTGATACAAGTAGTAATAAAAATGGGAAAATTATGGTGGATACTTGCTTGGTTGTTCCTCCACCAAAATTCAGGAAACCTCGTGCCATTATCAAGTTTCTTGGTGGTGCTTTTATTGGAAAGGTTTCTCATGTCACTTACAGGTTTCCTCTCTCTCTCTCTCTCTCTCCTTTCTAGGATATTGAAATTCGCAATTTGAGTTATTCGGAAATAGTCTCTCTATGTTTTTAAAAGTGGGGAAGGGTGCTTAAATCCGACCCTTGACCCCACCCTACCTTGCTTTATGCGAGAGCCTTTGAGTCACTGGGGTAATGATATTGTTGTCGTATTGAAATTTGTTATGATGGGTGCTTAAACCCTACCCCTCTTTACCTTGCTTTACGCGAGAGCTTTTGAGACACTAGGGTAATGTTGTTGTTGTTGTCGTATTGAGATTTGTGCAATCCCATCATCCCATGTTCATGATTCTTAATTTTTTTGTTATCATAAACGCAACTAGCATGTTCTTTATCCTGGTGTTATTGATGTGGTGTAACATGTTTGTGAATTGTGATTACATGAGTTGAAAGAGAGAGGATCCTTTCTTTGTGTTGGTATAAAAACGGAGTTGGGTAACCCGGTTCATAAGTGAGTTGTACCCCATTCTTACCCAAAAGCTTAAGCCAATGGGTTGAGCTACAAGCCTACAACCACACTTATAAACCACATTTGAACACATATGGGAAACTCCCAACACTTTGAAGGGGGACTCTGTACTGTATTGTTTATTGAGTTCTCTATTTTGAAAAACGAGGTCTTTCCTTAAACAGTGTACTACGTTGTCGAGGTTGGAACCGCCCTTCATTGTTCTCTATGTGTGTATCCTGTGGGAGTGAGCGTGGGCGCGCTTATTTTCAGCTTTGTACATGTATTGGACTCGGTTTTATTTGCAAGAATTTTGTTTATGCCTGGTTGGATATGCATGTGTGTACACTGGCTATTTAGGGGTATGGTTATGTGCATTTTCTGATCTTGAATGTTGCAACCTTGATTGAAATCGGTCCATATTACTCAATTAAGCTTTTCGGTCACAGAGTAAACTTTGCAGAGCGCATTATGGTAATTTGTCGTATTTGTTGCTCATTTACAGCTATCTAGTTGAGTTTCTGGCAAAGGAAGGATATCTTGTGCTAGTTCCTTACAATGTGACGTTCAATCATGAAGATGCTACTAGGCAGGTCTATGAGCGGTTTAATGTGTGCCTGGATATTCTTCTCACTTCTGGATTGCCCGAAGCAGATCTCCAGGCATCCGGCCTTGTTGACCTTCCTGTTTTCTCTGTTGGCCACAGGTAAATTCATCTCGGTGCTTGATTTTCCTTGCATTACTGGCCCATTTTTCCGAAGCAGATTAGACTGCGTGAACATATGCTAGAAATTTAACCTCTGGTTCTAATTCATGTGATAGTCTTTCTTTGAAAATTCAAGATTATTTACATTGGTGCAACATTCTGCTCGTCCTTGCCCTTTGATTTACATGTCCTGTGAACCTTAGGCTGTGTTTGGTTGGAAGTAATGTAATGCAATGCAATGAAATGAGTACAAAAATGTGAGAATTGAGAGGGAGAAATATGACGGGGAGAAAGTAATTCATTACATCCAATGATGTAATGACAACTACATGGGTTTTAGTGAAGAATGATGATTACCTTGATCTCAGTGAAGATCTCACAACATCGTAATGAGGATTATACCCAAGCCCCCCTTAATCCTCCATTTTTGTGCCAAATGGGTGGTAATGGTGATTACATTACACCCTTGTAACCAAAAAGCACTCAACTTTTTCGATTGAGCCATATTGATTGTATCCTATTGGTTGAACATACCTAGTGAAGTAGCTGTTGTTGTCATTAAATAAATTTTTAGACCCTATGCCATGAGAGTTTTATACTTAGCGGGACAAGCATGTCTCAACTTATTCCACTCTGACTGCCATGAATGAGTGAGATGATTATGCTTTGTGGTTGACTTTTGTCCATGTGATGCTTGAGGATATTGACCTTCTTTTACAACCAAAAGATTTGGAACATGGATTATGTTATAGGCTTTTTTAATACTAATTTAACGCCAAGTAAGATCCCTATATGTGTCTTATTGATGGCTTGTTATGGCTGGCTGCAGCAATGGGGCACTTCTCCAAGTTCTGATAGGAAGCTACTTTTCCGACAGAATACCAAAGGTTGGATTTCCTTCATTAATTCACGAGAATTGGCCTCTTTGAGCAGGATTTTTGAACACTTAAGCTGCATTAGTATGTTGGAGACTTAAGGTTTCAAAGTAATACCTTTAACTTCAACGGTTGACGAAACTTGACAAAGTATATATCTCTTGTGGAAGGCTAATGCCATAGTTTCATTCAACAACAGGCCAGCAACAGAAGCAGTGCCATACTTTGAACAGGTCAGTCTTTTCCTCATAGGGTGTTTCTTATGCCTGTATTGCTTGCCATTCCTCATGCGATAGTTACTTTTCATCTTTTTCTTTCTAGGTAGACTGTTAGTTTATAGGTTTGGAGATTGTTTTAATAATCTAGATAATATGTCGTTGTGTTATATAAATAAGCTGAGTTTATCGACTTCAAAAAAGAAAAACTGAGTTTATCGATTCACATAGTTTCTTTGAGAGATATGCTTCTTGTGTGTCCGGTATTACATGTGCGTGAAGGCGCGTTCTTTTAGTGGAGGCAGTGTTTTAATATAGTGCATCAAGAACTGCAATGATTAGGAATGACTAAAGAGTATCACCAGCATTCATGGCACGTGTGTGTTTGGGGCCGTTCCTTATGTTAACAATTTTCTTATCTAATTTGAGAAGAAAAACCATGTTCTTAGAACTTCTGGGGAAATCACATGCCCATCTTCTTCATTCTAAAGTGATGAACTTTTTGCATGGGATTCAATTTTGGATTAGAATACATGGGCATCAGCATTCGGTAGATATCACTACTTGTCATAATCTTCGAAATTTGTTTTGCAGTTGGGTCCTTTAGTCAGTCAGGTTATGCCAATGGTGGAGACAAATCCAGTATTTTCAATGGCTAACAGCTTATCAGGTAGTATCTTGTTTCAATGCCATGTTCCTCTTTTTTTTTTTTTTTCCCCTAAGCCCATTGCCATGTTCCTCTTGACATTACTATATGTTTGTTTTCTTATTTATGGCAAGCACTTGGTTTCAAGCTCCTGTTGGCATAAAGCATGCTAGTCAGAACTTTTGGTCTTTTCAACTTATCATTATGATGGTATGTGATGTTTTCTGTGTTTGGACTTGTGAAGACTATCTTGCATTTGGATTATCTGGAGAGTTTTTTAGCTATTGAATATCAGCAAAGTAACTATTTTCTCCTCTCTCCTCGTATGAGTCTTTCATGTGAGTTATGGGATTCTGTTATGCGGATAGAGGCAGTGCTAGATGCCTGGAACTCAAGTTCAGATGACAAATCCATGTACAAATCGTGCACTTTTTTTTTTTTGAGGTCTTCACCCTTTTGTTATTTGTCAAATCACAAATTCACAATGCTTGATTGGAAATTGTTTCCTAGAAATGAAGAGGTGTTTGGTATTGACCCCCGATCATGACCTCCAATCGTAATATACTTCGTTACTCTGAGGATGCTTCTTTTAGACTGAAAGTCTCTCTGTAGCTGTGACATCCCACAGATCTATAATAATGTCTTTGATAAAGCATCAATGATTTATACTGACATAAGATTGCTTCCTGTTCTAGAGGGTCACAAAACTTACTGAAGAGGGCTAATAAGGTGTCCTCATTAGAAAGCCGCACACCATCACCAAGACACCAACTTGTCTTGGTCCACTGCGATTCTGAGATCGCTCCCACTTTCTATGCACTGCTGTTGCCCAATTAGAGACTGGTCCCCAATGAAACCCATTTCTTGCATCAATTGTTGGATCTTAATCACCTATAAATAGCTAATCTGAAAGCCAATTAACAACCTGGGTTTCTTTGTGGAATAAGGTTAATTGGTGGTGGTAAGGCATTGTCACGGTTGCTATTTTCACTTGGATAATCTTCAATCTGCTGTATGAGGATCAATGAGTAGTTTGTAATTCTCTTTGTAATTTTACTTGCTGGTCTTCACTTTAGAATTGAGACCTGATTGATGTTATGTCTCCTTTAAGCCATGAAGGTCCATTCCGCGTGAGCTTGAGAGGGCCAAGTAATCCAGCTTCTATAATTGTGAATGAATAGTGCCTTATAGTATTGTCATAGTAGGTTTGTAAAAGCAAAAATCCTGCTGTTGACGTGTTTTCTGCAAATTGATTATTCTCTTTGGTACTCGAACCTGATACAGCTGTCCATCCCTGTATCAAACTTCTCTCCAGTTACTCGGTCTATCAATGCTAGTATACTGGAATCTACTGAACTTTTCCTGATTAGTGATTTTTTTCAAATTTGTCTAAGAGGGTGTTTGTACTGACGATTTTACGCTGCTTTTGTGAATCCTGCTTAACTTAGGAGATGCATGGAAGGCACTGGTAGACGGAGCTGTTGCAGTAATGTCACAAAGTGATCCAGAGTTCGTATCTTCAGTGACTCAATTTGTCGATCAATTACCCTCTGTGCTAAATGAGGTAAGATACTAGGCATTCATTACAGTGACATGGCATTCATTTCTGATTTTAACTTTCTGGGATTGTTTCAGAAATCGAAAGAAAAACAGAAGATTTGTAGTGGCCTTTTTTTTTATAATCTTTTGTACAACAGCAGAATTGTAGTGGCCATGCATCTTATGTACTCAATGGAGTATAATCTATGCAGTCAATGTATCCTGCAACTTTTGTGCATTATTAAACCTCTGATCGTCGTCAAAAGGCTGTTCTCAGGATCTTAACTTTTCTTGAAAAATGACATTATCAGGTAAGACAAGGGACATCTGAATTCAGGCCAACTCCATCAGAAAACCGTGAACGTTGCAAACTCTCTTACAATGTCCCACACACTTTGCTGGTATAGTGAGGCTCCTGTAATAATTTGCTTTGAGGAACACACTTAAGTTTGTTACTCATTTCTGGTAAAAAAACTGTCTTTCTCAGGTGAAATTTAATTTTGATGCAATCGATGAGACAGATCTCTTAGAAGAAACCGTGAAGCCCCGAGTCAAATCGATTGGAGGGACACTTCAAAAGCTTCAACTAACTGGTAACCATCTGACACCATGCATACAGGTAATTCTTTAAGGATTCGGATTCCTGTATCATAACATTTGTATTGGGGTCTCGAAACCTCAGCTTTCATACTACCCTCTTGTGGCTCGCAAGTGAGATCTCAATGTTGTAAGTATTGGTTCTTTACATATCCAGGAACCAAAGTGGGAAGTGGGCAGCATGTACACACCCATTGACGCTGTCGCGCAAGGTCTGAAAGCTGTTTCTATAAATGACACCAAAGTCCTAGCCCAGACCATAAGCAGTTGGCTCAGACTTTACGAATAGTGAGACTCTGAAGTCCGAACCCTGTGCCATGGTTGAACATTCTAACATTCTACTTCCCTGCTGGATGGCGAATTCGGAGACTTCTTGTTGGTATAGTTGTGCAATAATGTAATTCCAAGTGATGTGAACATTATAAAGTCAAGTCAGTGTAAGGGTTTCAGAATGACAAGATTAATGGATGATTGTGTAAAAGGATGCGATATCTGCAACTATGAAACCTTAGTCTTGTTCTTACCTACTTCGAGTTTCAACTCTCAATCCAGGAGAATTAAAGAAAGGAGAGAAAAACCCTCTCAAAGTGAAGATGTTTTTATATTTTTTTTAAGGGCCTCTCAAAGTGAATATTTGGGAGCAGTAAAACTTGAATCATCATAGTAATAACCTCGAGTGCAAATTATACTTGAAACGGCTGAATCCGATTGACCCGTTTTCATTTTGCTCAAAGTTCTATTGACTTAATGACCTTATCAAACCGCCAAACCAGTAATTTCCCGAGATATGATTCATGACTAATTTTGATTGATAAGAATTAATCGGAATCAGTTATGACCCTAAATTAACCTGATCCAATTAATCCATCTTTATGTCCAACTAATAACCCATAGTTCTTAACGATAATCTCTTAAAACCCCAAAACGTGAATATTACATCTTACGATAGTTTAGGTCATACTCCATACGTTATACAACTATCCGTAAAAAGAGAGTTGAGAGAGGCTAAAGTCAAGTCCCCGTCAAGTGGCTCTAAATTTCATTATTTTGGCATTTCGATCACATTCCAATGACTAAATAACTTTGCAATTGGGTTTTTAGGTCCACTAAGTCGACCTTCAAATGTTTGAACCCTTCCAACAATTCAACCCCAAAAAATAAGTTTAAACTAATCCAAAATTATCAAATCCACAATCCAATTACGAGTACTATATTTTTCTTCCAAAGGAAAGAAAGAGGAGAGAGGTTTGAGAGAAGTCAAGAAAGAACAAGGCGTGTACTCTGAACAACAACTACTTCATACGGCCATTTTTCTTGCAATCTTCTTCTTGACGCTTTCCAACTTCTTAGCCCCTTCCTCCCTCCTCCGTGTTTCTTTTACCCACCAAATCTTCTATCTTCCTCTTACCCCTTAAAAAGATCAAATCTTTGGGTATTACTCACCTATTTCTTAACCTTGAAGTTTCTGTTTCTATCTCATTTTTTTCAGGTAAACCCACAAATTTTTTTCACTTGTAATTTATCTATATTTGTTCAAGTTTTATACTTTTTTGATAAGTTTGCAATTCAACTCATTTTATATAGTGGGTTGTTTTCGAATTTTTGTTTTGATTATTAATTTGTGTTAATTTGTTTGTACTAGTTCAATTTTTAAAGATAAAGTTCAGAAATTAAGTCAATTTAATTTGTGGGTCATCCCCAATTTCTTGTTTCTTGCTGTTTTTCTGTTGAGATATGAGCAGATTGTAATGATCGTAGTACTAGGATTCGAGCAAAGTTCGTGAATCCCCATGTTGTATGCTAGTATAGTGTGATGATCCACATGTAGATTTAAAATGTTGTTAATCGGTCGTACTTTTCTTGCTTATTCCCGTCTCAGTGAATTGTTTATCTTTCCCGATATCTGCGTGGAGGGTTTTGAAAACTGTAAACAATTCATTGAGACGTAGGGGGTATTTTGAATTGTTGGGCATTATGTTGAAGAATTCTTTTTTTTTTTCCTGTAGTAATACAATCCAAGTTCGTTAATTTCCCTTGGTTGAATTGTGTTGCGTGTCCACTTCTTATAGTATGGTGATTCTCATGTAGATTCAAACTTTTATGCTTAATAATTAGGGATTTAGGGGCAAGAAATGTTTTGGTTTTGTGATAGATTCATTTGATTTGGTGGGTCATTGCGAAATTAGGTAATCTTTTGGAGGGTTTTATACCAGTTCTAGTAGCCAATGCTCAAATCGCATGCTTATCAATGAAAATGATGATGATATGTTGTGTATCAGAAGTTTGATCTTAGATTGGTACTATGCATGTATCTCAACTTGACTAAATACATTGGTGTAATGACTAGAACCTAATGAGACATATGCCGGTGCTGAAACAAATTTTTCGGCACTATATACTTTGTACTCTGCTGCTTGTAGGTTTTGGTGAGTGGAAATTTAGAATCCTGGGAAATTTTTGAATTGAGTTAATGAGTTATGATATATTTTCTCTATACAACAACATCTTTAACCCTTGTGCCTTAAAGGCTTCCGCCATAAGGCGGGGTAAGGGGGGGTCTGATGCACGCAAGCCTTACCCCTATTGAAACATAGAGAGGCTGCGCACGGATGACCCAAAATGAAAATTGCTTCGAGA
>JBBYHQ010000009.1:5571138-5605220 GCA_038382645.1 Spergularia azorica
AAAGAGACTCCATGGAAATAAGGAAGAAGGAGGAGATAAGAAGATTAGTCAGACTGAGGAGAGATGAAAAAACAAACTAACAAAAATCTAAATTAATATTTTCAAAGATTATGATATATTTTATATTATTATTTAATTACTAATTATGATTAAATCTTATTCTAATTGTCAAAATTGACAATTACCATAGAATCATCGATAAGCGATAAGTAGCGGTTTTGCCGACTCTAACAAACTCGAATCTAAACCAAATTAGACAGAATAATCCAATAGTTAAAGTATTAAAGTAATTGAAAAGTTTGAGAAATATTACCGGAGCAATCCAAGTGACCATTCTCACGGAGGAGATGAACGTGGAAGTAAAGATTAAAAACTGTAGCGGGCTCGGTCCAAAACGATGCGCAACGAAGCCCAAACTTCTTGGCAAGCTTAGAGGCCCAAGGATAAAACGTATCAATAATTAACACGTTCACTTGTGGCTTGGACTCCAACACTATCTTATCAATACACTTTTCAAGATGATCAAACAAACCCCCATGCAAGTACCACCCCAAATACTCCATCAAATTGCCACTCCTATCATAATCTAAGGGTAGCCCGTCGGATATAACTCGGTACCTGATGTCGACGAGTTTTGAACCTTGGCACGCCGCCTCGAATAGGTCATTGGAGTGAATTTTGTTAGAAGCTTTGGTGATCCCTTGGTGTATATGCTCAAAGGTTAGGAAGGTAATGGTAAAACCTCTAGATGCAAGGTTTAGGGATAGTTGGACGAATGGGTTAACGTGTCCTTGAAGATGTAGGGGTAACATAATTGCATGATGGCTACGATCATCAAGACTTTTGTTGGAGTTTTCTTCCATTGATTTTGAGTTTAATTTGAAGGTCTAGAAAATGAGGATAGAGCTATCCTTAAAAGTGGGAGTGAGATTTTTTTGAGCGTGTGGTATTAAATTTCTATTGTCATTTTCTTAATCCAAACTACCATGCCTACCAAAACCAAATTCGTTCAAATGTGTTGTACGAATCATTATTGTTGTGTGGTGTTAATCTAGGTAGCACCGAAACGGACACAGACACAAAACGGACACGGGAAACAGCAGTCCGAAAATTGTAGGACACGGACACGCATAATTTAAATTATATAAAATACATATTTTATGTTTGAAAAAGTATATTACTTATTGAAATATTAGTTTAATATTATATTAATAATGATTATAATATAATACTTAGATTAAGAATTATATATATTACGATATTCAAAGAAACATCGATAGCATAATTCATTTTTGATGATAAATACTCTTCAACTCACACCTTTATTATCCATTCTTCTATTAATTTTAGATTCTTGAAGTGTCTAGAAGAGTTTTGGAGGTGTCCTAGAGTTTCCCAATAAGCAAAATATCAATATAATGATGGACACCGATTCAAGAGTTTCGGACACCTATTGTGAGGTATCGTGTCGGTGTCAGTGTCCGACACGGTGTCTGACACGGACACGCTAGATCATGGAAGTGTCCGTGCTGCCTAGGTGTTAATGTAGGTAAGGTCATTTCGGGACGTTTAGGGGGTCCCGGACGACAAATAAAAATGGCCTCTCGAACAACCAATATTAAACAAATATGTAAACATAAGACGTCATATTTGCGCATAAATTTCACATTTGTTGCATAAGATTAAAGTTGCTTATAACACAAACGGTTGTTGGCTGTTTAATTAATTTGCCTAGTGTTCTTTTTATCAGTTATTTACGGTCCCTGGAGTTCTCAGACCTTGTGGAGTTAGGGGGTTATTTAGACAATCCTAACTCACAAGAACACCTCAATTAGTACAGCTAAAACTGAGCATAGACCCGATAGGGGACTCCACAAGGGAGCCTATCATCCACACAAATCACCCCCAGTTGCATAAACTATATTAAACCCACTTCCGACATGGGAAAAGTAAAATTAGATCAAAGCGATTTCCAAATAAGGGATAACCTAAATTCAAATCAAACTTTCAAATAAAAGGACAATCAAACTCTAATTATACCGACTTCCAAGTAAGGGACGACTAGACTTCCATCAATTCCAATAAATTAACCGACTTTAACCACAAAATTTAGCTTGTGAAAGGTGGTCAAAAATCGGTAAAAAGCCACAATTACCAGACAAAAGCAGCATATCATTGATCACTGAGAAACACCACAGGTGTAACTGTGAAAGGTTCCGAGGAGCTACTGGAAAAACACATCTAAAAAACTGATTCCAATTCTTGATGCTCAACATTAGAACCAGGGGCACATCACTTCGGACAACCCTCGCGAACGCCGAATGCGCAGTTTCAGGGACAGGCTCAAACAGACAGACCCAACCAAACTAACTCAATGAGGGGACTTTATAGTTCATAGGAGATCACCCAATACGCTTATTGAGAAAGTTTTACACAAATCAAACGAACAATGTTAGCATCATTTGTCAATTTAAGCTCAGGGTACCCTATTTTTCCACATCTGGCATTAATTGCACACATCTGATGACAATCAAATGCTTGTCAATTCTTATATCAAATCAGGGACAGTAGAATTTGGAAACCTCCGAGTAAATTAGATAAACCAACTTTCGAGTAAATAAGATAAACCAATTTACGAGAAAGGGACAATCGAATCGAGATCAAACCAACTTCCGAGAAAGGGACAATCGAATTAAGATGAAGCCAACATCCAATAAAGGGACACTTGAACTGAGTTCAAACCAACATCCGAGAAAGGAACAACCGAATTGAGATCAAACTGATTGCCGTGAAAGGGACGATCAAAATGAGTTCAAACCTGACTGTCAAAATAAGGGACAACAGAAATCAGATTAAAGCGACTTCTGAATAAGGGACAACCGGACCAACCTCCGATTAAGGGATAACCAAAATCAGATAAAACCGACAACCGAATAAGGGACAATGGTCAAACTGTATTCCAGCTAAGAGTATCATGGTGGACAGGAGTACAGTACAGTTGAGCCAAATCAGTTCCGATGTTTCGACTGTCTGTTGGTGTTCTCTACTCGTGTAGGCTGACAGACAGACAACAATTTTGTACTAGTCAAAACTAAAGAGCGCCTCAGGCACCATAGTACTGATTGTTACACATAAGTATATATCCAACATTTGAAATCCCGCACTGCGACTTATAAGTTACGCAACAATATTACAATGTCACACAACAAAATACCCAACACAATTACACAAGTATGTGTAGCCTTCCATTACACTTAAGACAACATTTGCAAAAGCTCGCAACAGACGAACACTCGAGTAAGGGACAGTAGGACACAGGGTCAAACGAGCAGACCCAACAAACTAATAACAATTTCATGTACCTTCACAGACCAACATGAGTTTACCAGCATAGATGTAAGGGACAATCGAGATCAGACCAACACCCGAGTAAGGGACAATCGAGATCAAACCAACAAACGAGTAAAGGGACAATTAGGATCAAACCAACAAACGAGTAAAGGGACAATCAGGATCAAACCAACTTTCCAATAAGGGACAAAACCAAGTTTCGAGGAAGGATCAGTAAAATGAAAATAAACCAGCTTACGAATAATAAGCGACAATTGAACTTAAGCCGAGCAAGGGACAAATGGAAATTCAATCAAACCATATTTCAAGTAAGAGGCAACTGAATGAAATCAAACCCAACTTTCACGCAATGGACAATTGAATTTAGAATCACACCAACTTCCGAAAAAGCAACAATTGAACTTATATCAAACCAAATCCGAGTACGGGACAATTGAATTTATATTATCAAACCAAATCCGAAGAAGGGGCATTTTAAAATTACATCAAACTAACTTTCCGAATTAGGGACAGTTGAAAAAAAGGGATCAGCCCGACTTTTTGAATTAGGGACAACCAAAACAAGGGATCAAACTGACTTTACGAATTAGGGACAACCGAAGTAAGGCATCAAACCGCCTATCCGAATTAGGGACAACCGAAATAAGGGATCAAATGAACTTTCCGGATTAGGGACAACTACAATTAGATCGAACCGACTTTCACGAATTAGGGACAATGACATTCAAATCGAACTTTAAAATAATGGACAATTAAGTTCCGAGGGGCAGCGGGAAAAACACACATCTCAGACACTGATTCCAATTCTTGTTCTTGATGCTCAACACTAAAACGAGCGGGACAACACTTGCAATTTCTCGCACCGCAGTCCAGAGTTAAGACAACCTAATTCCTCGCATTTTCAGGGACGCGAGCTCAAAAGGACAATCGAAATTACATCAAACCCATCTCCGAATTAGGGACAATCAACTGCCAAATCAAACGGACTACTAAATATGGGACAATCGAAAATACATCAAACCGACTTCCGAAGGGCCAATCGAATTAAATCAAAACTGACATCCGAGTTAACAACAATTGAGTTTATTTATGATATATCAAACCAACTTCCGATTAAGCGACAATTAAACCGATTTCCGAGTAAGCGACGATTAATCCAACTTCCGAATAAGGGAAAATAAAATTTCGATCAAACCGATCAACGAATAAGGGATCAAACCAACTTTAATTTCCGAATTAGGGACAACCGCAAGTAGAATAAGGGACCGATCAAAATAAGAACAAACGGACTTTCCGAATTGAGGACAACCGAAAATTGATCAATCCAACTTTCCAAATTAGGGACAACTGAAAATAGATCAAACCGACTTTCCGAATTACGGACAACCAAACTGATTTCCGATTGAGGGACAACCAAACCGATTTCCGATTAAGGCAACAATTAAACCGACTTTCCGATCAAGGGACAATTAAACCGACTTTTCGATTAAGGCAACAATTAAACCGACTTTCCGATTGAGGCAACAATTAAACCGACTTTCCGATTAAGGGACAATTAAAATCGACTTTTTGATTCATAATTAGATCAAAACTGATATCCGAAAAAGGGACAATCAGAATTAACTCAAACAAACTTCCGAATCAGGGACTTTCGAATTGAATTCCGAATAAAGGGACAATTGGAAAATCGAATTGATTTTCGGATAAGGGACAATTAAATTAAAATCAAACCGATTTCCGAATACTGGACAATTGAATTTCAATCATACCAACTTTCGATTAAGGGACAACTGATATTCATCAGTATCAAATCAGTCGGAAATCAATAAAATCGTGATAGCAGAGATTTCGGGAAAAAAAAAATTTCAAGAAAAGATTGCAAATTACCGTTGGAAAAAAAAAAAAGATTTCGGAAAGTATCGTAACGTCGTAGAAAACTGGAAAACAAAAACTTGAAGAGAAAGCTAACTAATTTAACAGAATAAGAAGAAGACGACCAAGAAAAAAAGTTGGTTTGAAAAAAGAGTTGTTGATGAGGGTATTTATATGGCAACTTAACCGACTTTGTCCAAAAAGAGGCGGTGGGCCAAGTGTTTAGGCTGTTTTTGATTTGGAAACTTGGGTTGGCCCAATATGGTAAGCCCAAACTTTTGGTCCAAGTTTCCAAATTTTGATTGTGAATGTCTCTAAACATGTGACGAATTATAACGGACACAAAAACATATACGTTTCTAATTAAAAAAAAAATCATAAAAGAACTTTCTTAAAACAATGTTTACATGCATGTGCAAAATTTATAGCGGTTCAAATAGTGTCTCGTGGACTGCGTAAAAGTTAATGCGATGTTCAATCAGGGCGGACAATGGAGTTTTTTTTTTTATCAATATCATAGAGCAACCAGTGAATTATTACACGAGTATTCAACTAGTTTATCTTATACCCGTATCAGCATATCCAAGGCCGTAGATTCCCCCTTCCAAAAAGAAGAAAAGGAGGTTAATTGGATTTTTTTTTTTTTTTTTTTTGGTGGTGAGGTTAATTGGATTTAGAGTGTGCAATATAATCACTCATGAATGGTAGCTATTCTTCTTAGGACATTCATGGTAATTGTCTTAATTGATCATATCTTAAGAAATGTAGGCCGGGAATGCATATAATATTGTCTCCAATTTGACATTTTATGGGTATCCCACATTTGTAAACCATGATCTGTAGGGGAAACAATGGGTGCACACTTGCGGTCGATTATTAGCAATCACTCAATTCAAACACAAACATTGATAGTCACATGATCTCTGGAGGCCTATCCGGCATCCATAACAAGGCTGGATTTTTGAACTCGGGATTTCTCACTCACAATTAATTACGGAGCTACACTAATGGCGTAAAAATTATGCAATTCTCGTGATTTTTAGCTATATGATCGAGTTGATTTTTAAGCTTCTGACGTGTACGATGTGTTTCATTTCAATTTACTTTGACTTTTCGTAAAATCCAAAAGTTAAGATACATTTTCACTATATACTATCTCCAATTACACTCGTCGTTGTATCACCGCGCGTTTTAAGTGGATACACACTTTGATTATTGGAAAGCTTCTTAGATTAAATTAGTCTGCGTCATTTGGTAATCAGAGCTTATTCCACTCCTCTCGATGTACTTATGACCACGACGTCTTTAATTCGTCCAAATGATATAATCAACATTGCTAACTTTCTACTTAAATGAAGACGCGGAAAATTGAAATATTATAGGTGCATTAGCATCAAAAGAATCGAAAATATAGTTCCTCAAAATCCACTTACCAAGTATACGCACTCATAGGTGTCATTTGGATACCCTCAAAATGTATAGGAATTTTATTTTCATAGGAATTGAATTATCTTGAGTTGTTTGGTTAGCATAAAGTGCAGGAATTGGAAATTCCTAGGCATTTCCAATTCCTTCAACGTGTAGGAAATTAATTACCTAGGGGGGTTAGGTAAGTAGAAATTTCCATGGGAATTGAATTCCCTTGTTCATCCAAACAAAATTCTCCAATTCCCATGCTTTCTTAATTCCTAGGATTTGCTAGTTCATGGGAATTCCGACTTCCCGAGTGTATCCAAACGACACCATAGTATTTACATCTGTTCTACTAGTAATCTTTTTCTCCATCTTGCCCTTCTTTTCTCCGCATAAAAGAATATCCAAGTAATTAAATAAAAAATCTTCCATAATCGAAAATTTCCTTATTTTTCTTAAACGATTCGAAGAACTCAAAGCATAAGAACAACAATTACCAAGATTCGGTTCAATGTACATACACGAGAGAGTACAGTGAAACATTCAGCACATACATTATCCACTTGAAAATGTAAAAGTGACATGAATCCAAGTCAGCCACACGCGACTCAGCCGCGCTCTATGGCAACCCAGATAAATAACTGCCTTTTCGGATATAACCACATAAAATTTGTAGCTCCAAATTATCCACTTAACCACCACCCTCCTCTCTCTATCTCTCTCACACAAATCCACTTTCTTCCACATCACACTTTGTTTAATTTCATTGTCACACATTATTTTGCACTTTTCACTTTTGGATAAAGTCTTATACACACATACAGTACCTACCAATACCAAAATTTGTGCTTCTTATTTTATTTGTTTCTCCCTCATTTCATCACCATTAAAATCCCTCCATTTTTCCCTTTAAAGAATCCCAAAACACCTTCACTCTCTTCATTTTATAATTTTATCTCTCTTTTTTTGCAAATTTCTTAGAAATTTTTTGTGGGTATTTGGAAAATTGTCTAAAAAAGTGATAAAGGGTACAACTTTTTTGTGCTTTTTGATCCAAAAATTGAAGTGGGTCTAAGTTTTTGTGCCATATTATCCATAAAAAAAAACCCATCTTTTTACATTTTTGATCTTGATATATATTTTCTTTAGTTGTTGATGATGGATTCTTGTACTTTGAAACTTAATAATTCATCTGTTTCTGTGTATAATGAGACTTTTCTTAAGTGTAAGTCTAAAGCTTCTCATTATATTTCATGTCCCCTTCAATTTCATGACCCTAGAAATAAAGAACACATCAGAGATTTGAGTTGCCAATTTATGGGACAATCCCTTGTTGTCTCAGATCAGAGGAAATTACCTGTTCTTAACAACCTCTCCTCTTCCAAATTTTCTGTTCAGGTATGCCCTTTTTCATTTACTATTATTATTACTCCCTCCGTCCCACTAGTGACTCGCAAGTTTTAAAGTTGCGAGACATTTTGGGACGTAGGGAGTATTAGTGCCTTTCTATTCGTTAGAGGGGTCAAATGTACGCAACCTTGCGTTTAGTAATAACGTAGAATATGTTATTGGGTTGTATGTGGAGAAATTGAGCATTGTATGTTTGAAAATGTTTAGGCACAAGCATCATATTGTGTGAGCAAGGCAATGAGATGGTGGGAGAAGACATTGAAACCAAACATGGTAGAGATTCATTCAGCTCAACAATTTGTTGATGAACTTAAAAGTGCTGGTGATAGGCTTGTTATTGTTGATTTTTACTCTCCTGGTTGTGGTGGCTGCAAAACCCTTCACCCAAAGGTACCAACTTTGACCAAGTCTCGACCTTTTTCGGTTTTTTTCGTTCTTTACGTCTGGTTTGAATATGTGAGAATAATACCGATTGTTCATGTTTGTTGAATCATTTGGCTAGATTGTTGAAAATTTGAGCCTAATTAAATTGAACTGTATATGTTGAATATGCAGATTTGTCAGTTGGCTGAATTAAATCCTGATGCAATAATTCTGAAAGTGAATTATGAAGAACTAAAACCAATGTGTCATGCCCTGCACATTCATGTTCTGCCCTTCTTTAGGTTCTATAGAGGGGCAGATGGCCGAGTTTGTACTTCAGCTGCACGATTTCAACTGTAAGATTTCTGTTTCTTGATGACATTCATCAATGGGTTAGTGTTTATTATGTGTGTTTTATGACTAATTTGTTGATTAATTCCACATTTCAGATTAAGAAATTTAAGGATGCATTGGCAAAGCATAATACAGAAAGATGTAGCCTTGGACCAGCAAAGGGGTTAGATGAATCAGAGCTACTGAAATTGGCATCAATTGGTGAATTATCGAAAATTTCACCTATTCCATCGACGATTCACGATGGGAAATTGGAGGAGTTGATTCTAGGAAGCTTTGGTATCTCTAATCCATTGGACATGGCAGAAAGTAATGCAATGTTGGTTGCATAAGTAAGTTATGAGAACTTATCTTGTGTCCTGTCTATAAAATGTGACCAAGTTTAGTCTCCGCGCCACAAACCTACCGCAACTCTCCTCCTTTATCCGAGCTTAGAGTGAGCCGCAAAGTAATTATACAACCTAGTTCTATGTTAGCTAATCTAGATGATGGAGCAAAAGTGTTCCATTTATTTTAATTTAATTCTTGGCAATTTTGGGCTTATGTTATAGGTCCTTGATTTTTTTCACCAATGTAAGATGTAAATATTATTGCAAGAATGAATTTTCACCATAAGGGTGGGTTCTGGTTTTTATTGAGCCCTATCAATTATTAGTGATTTGGATGATGAATTTTGTGAATGAATATCATGTTTCTTTTGGATCAGATGATTCAGAACCAGCTGTGTATTTCTTTGAATAGCAAAGTGTCACGATCAAGATTCAATGTAGCTCATCCATGATCACTGATTTTATGATTTCATGACATTTTTGGATAAGCATGATATGCATGCATTTCCCACACTTTTTTGTACTATCCTTAACCATTACCACTCATGCATTCGTGTGGCAAATGCTCATCCAAATTCACCCCCACATGACATCCGTGAATGTATTCAATAGACAATGATAAAGTTGGAGACAATGATTTAGTAAAGCCATGCATATTGATTTCGGCCTTTCGGGTTAAGACCACTTACTCAGAGTTGAATTGACGATTCACTATTTGGTCGTCTCCATTTATAATTATCTCGGTGCTTAATGATAAGTTATCTGTGAAAAAAGCGTTGATGATAATATAACGTATTGAGTGTCGGTGACTCGGTGTTTGGTAAACGAAAATGCTGATTAGAATTACATTTGCAATATCTTGAGTTGATCCTTTAAAAGTAAACATAGCACGTACCATACATGTAACAACGCGTTAAACGACATATATGTTCAGAAGTGAATAAAGTCCAAAACTGAGGCTACCAAATGTGACCATTTTGCCTTTAATTAGACGAATAATTTTACCATATTTCTGAATCTTGACTAAGAAGATTTTAAGGAGTAGCATTGTCATGTACGTTGATGGATTCCATGAAACATGACAAAGTCATGAGAGAGATGCGGCGTTTTGCCAGGTTAATTTGCTAATACCACCTCGATTAAAAATTTGGATTTTTATAAGGTAATGTTGATTTGTATAGAGATTTGAGTGTTGAGTCCACTTGATTATGTTTTGATAACATGTTAATTGAAGGGGAGTGATCAATGTTAATGCTTCTATAGTTCTATGCCCCCTAAACTTTAAAGAGCGGGTCATTCTTCGTTCAATCGCTAAATTCTATGCTCAGGGGCGAAACCAAACCGTGAGAAATTGAGGTCGGAATAAGTTTTCAACTAGCTAGGTACAATATCTAAAGTCTCGATCTAGCTATTCTTTGAATTATCGCGTCTCATCCACTTCCGACTTCACTTAATGCCCTGGCCTCACACCGGCCATAGTCCATGAATAGAGGGGTAAGAGGGGCATTGAGAAGAGGCTCCGAGATAACCCAC
Organism: Spergularia azorica; assembly: GCA_038382645.1. NCBI lineage: Eukaryota > Viridiplantae > Streptophyta > Magnoliopsida > Caryophyllales > Caryophyllaceae > Spergularia > Spergularia azorica. The sequence continues at coordinate 5,581,764 of JBBYHQ010000009.1, forward strand.
AGAAAATCAAAGCCAAATGGTCACAAAAAACAGTGGGCGATCCATACGGCAATAACATCACCAAGAAAATGCAGTGACAAATTGACAATTACTACAACTTTGCACATTTGTACCAAAATTTGTGAGCTGTTTGACACATAACATTAAGACATGAGTTGCAAATGTTCCAACCAATGAGGAAGTTATTGGGGTCCATCATAGTCAGATATGCCGTGGCAGTGACTAGGATGCTATAATGATACCTTCATAATTAAGTACATCAAATAATTGATGTTTGAGTTACCATTGTCGTTGATACTCTATTTTGAGACTGTGTATGTACTACGCTCCTAGTGGATTAGGAATCTCATTCGATACTGCGGTACGTACTAGTTACTCTCCCTACTAGTTAATATTCTTTTTTCGCATCGTTGATGTTTAGTACGGAGTACTTGTTTAGAATGAGTTCCGACTATGTCATTAGAGATAGTCGTTAACAATTTATGTGAATAGATCGAGGGAGTAGTTCGGAAGTCTTGGAGAGGATGAAAGCCGGGAGGGACTAGGGAGAGAGGGATCATTTAGATGAATCAACCCCCTAACTATTCCATGGTACCGTAAGTTGGATTATAATAATAAATAAATACGGAGTATTAAAACGTGGATATGATCTCTATGCATCGAACATCTATTTGTATAATTGTATGTAAGAATTTGAGGATTGTGGTACCTCAATTGGTTAACCTACTACTTTCTCAACTTAAAGGTTGGGGGTTCAAACCTTATATATCTCATAGAGTAAACTGGAACGAAGACTTACATCATTTCTTAACAGCTAAAAACGAGTTAAGAATGAATGAGGTCATTCATCAAAGTTCTTTTGTCAACTAGTTACGATTTACACATCTACCCTAATTGGTAGTTCACTGTCCGAAACATTCGTACAATGAACTAGGTTTGCTAGATGGATGAAGTAAGTAGTAACTCAATTAAAACATAATCTGAATCTACACCATATTACAGTACAAGTTTCGAGACCATGGCATGAGAATATTGTTGTGTCACAATTATAGAACTTACACAAAACTCTAGTGTTCCACGTAACTTTATTCGACTCAAATCTAGGTAACGAGTTATCGACGTAAAACCTGGAAATTAAGTGGAGTATTTGAGGCTCTTAACAGCCCAAACAATCTTACAATTGGTAAGCCCACAAGTTCTTAACTACTGGAGTTAAGTGTCAAAATGGGGTCTCATTTTCAGTTTTTTCTTTTTTTATCTTTTTTTATTTATTTATTTATCATTTGGGGTCCAACCTTTTCTTGGTTATCAATTGGGTTTGAGTGGGGATCTGTTAGCTTCCATTAGTTAAGTAATGACGTGTCTACAATGGAAAAAACAAAAAAACAGTTCAAATATAAATGCTTTGCTCGACGAAGGCACACGCCGCCGCCGCACTACCACCCACCCAAAGGTTGACTCCACCCTCGATCCAGCTGTAAAAAAAAAGGTTACTTGATCGAATCTAAACCAAATTTGGGTTGTAAAAGAGTGATAAGGAAATTGTCCAATTTTTATTGGTTAGAAGTAGAGACATTGTATACTTCAAATTTTAAGTCATATAATTCACATTGCATTATCTTATATCTTATATTATATAAAAGTGAGTTTGGCAGTGTGGTGAAGACACTTAGCAAGTTTTTATTGGTCATAAACTTGCACATTTTTACATTATATTTCAACCCTTACTAATATTGGTCAGAAAGTGCAGATTCATCGCATTTCAATCGTTAACAATATATACATGCTCTAAATACAATGTTAGTGAGAAAGTACACGTTCATCGTATTCAAACCCTTACCAATAAACCACTGCATGCATGACATGCACATAGGCTATAAGTGAATTAGATAAATCGAATGAAGGTCAAATTCAAATTAAACAAACATATATAAAAGTTACTCTCCGTATTATTCAAGGCATTTAGTTTTTTACATTCATTTTATATTGAATTTCAAATTGGTTCATACGTGACTTAAACAAGAATTATGGTAATATGAAAATTGTGGTTATGATTATGATATGTATGCATATTGTAACAATGCAAACTAGGATTTAAAAAAAAAAATCGCTAACCTAGATATACGACCTAAACGTGCTAAGCATGTGATGCTATCTAGTCTATATATAAAAGTGAGTTTAGGCAGTGTGGTGAAGACACTTGGCAATATTTAATTGGTTATAAACTTTGCACTCCCAATATTATATGCATGTTCCAACTACGATGTTGGTGGGAAAATTTGGATTCATTGTAAATAGTCGGTAAAAATTGGATATAAATTCCGTACACTCGATATTATATGAATGCTCCAAATACAATGTTGGTGGGAAAATTCAGGTTTATTGTAAATAGTCGATAAAAATAAACGATGAAAGACATCATATATTCATATTTATGCCCCAAGTACAATGTTGGTGAGAAAGTTTAGGTTCGTTGAATGTTATTTTGGTTCATGAAAGTTTAGGTTCACTTAAGTTCAAGTCCTAATTAGTTGAAGAGAAAAAACGTTGGTTCATCCTATTTGTATTTGAGATGCATGTACATATTATAAATATTTGATTCATTCGATGTTATGTATAGAGACTGACAACATGGTAGTACATATGCATGTACAAGATTTACGAATAATTAATATAAATAGTATTCTCTAAATGTAAAGGTAAACCCATTACACCATTTCAATCACATCTTGCATCGAAGGATTGTAACATTTGATTCATATCTTTCTCTTTTATTTGTAGAAAATGTCGAAAAACGTGTATAACGACCAAATAAACCACTTTCAAATTTTGTGTGTTTACTTTGTTTTCGTATTATTGATGTAACTTATCCTTTAATTTGATTCTCTTAATAGATTCAGAACTATGTTATACACATGAGTCACTTGAAGCTTAAAAAAAAAAACGGCAAATGCACGTGGTGTCCCTAAGTTTTGACGTTTTGCATATAGTGTCCATGCTTTTGAAACTACTACGCTCTGATGTCCCCTATTTTACACAACCTGACACATGGTGTCCCTTGGTCTAACTCCGTTAACAGAATTGTGAGTGTTGTTAATTATATTTCAATAAAAAAATATATTAAAAATTAAAATCCTCAAAAAATTCCAAAAGATTTCGAAAATTGATTTTTTGCAAAAAAAAATCCCCAAAATTATGTTATTGATGAAAAACACTGTACAAATGGTGTCCCTAATTTTACACTATTGTGCACATAGTGTCGCCAATATTACCATATTGTGTATGAACACTGTACACATGGTGTCCCTAATTTTTACAATATTGTGCACATAGTGTCACCAATTTTACCATATTGTGTATGTGGTGTCCTGAGCTTTTCAATATAATGCAAATGGTGTCCCTGATTCACGAAAATTCATAGGTTATCGTCCACGAAAATTACTTTTGAGAATGAATTTCATGGGATGATATTAAATTTCATAGGTTTGATTTGATATAACGTTTGATTTGGGAGGTAATGTCAGGTTTTATGAGATCAATGCATAGGTATGACGGTGTCTATTTATACAACAATATGCAATTACAACGACTACAAAAGAAACTAGTCGTTGCAACAATTTAATGTGAAGTAGGGACACGATATGCACTATATTGAAAAACTTAGGGACACCACATACACAACATGGTAAAATTGGGGGACACCATGTGCACAATAATGTAAACTCAGGGACACCATGTGCACAATGTTTTCCATCAATAACATAATTTCGGTGAAAAAAAATCGGATAAATCAATTTTTGGAATATTTGGATTTTTTTGAGATTGTTATTTTTTATATATATATTTTTAATTATTGAATTATGATTAACAACACTAGTTATTTTCCCACCAATCACTAATAACGTCCACATCATCAATTAACAGAGTTCTGTTAACGGATTTAGATCCGGGGACACCATATGTCGGGTTGTGTAAAACTGGGGGACACCAGGGGGTAGTAGTTTATAAAACAGGGACACTGTGTGCAAAACGTCAAAACTCAGGGAAACCACGTGCATTTGTCGTAAGAAAATGTTGATTTGGAAAAGAAAAAGTAATGATGGATTGAACATTATAAGAAACGAGTATAAAAATAAATCAATATGAAAAAAAATTTGAAATAATTCAAAGATTAAGAACGTGAATGACTGATGCATGGGAGGGCAAGAGAGACTTTATATATGAGATCAACGAGCAATAGCATTTGGTTAGCTTTAATGGTTGTTTGGTTGCATACGAGAATTTGGAATACCCATGAAACTCCCAAGTTGTAGAAATCCACATGAATTTCTCAAAATTGTTTGGTTACATGTAGGAATTGAAATATCATAGGAATTGACAATTACCAAAGGGGGTTATGTAAGCCAATTCCTACGTTTTGTATGATTCCTCAATTCCCATGATTTTAGACAACAAAATAATTTCAAAATTTTTAATTCATAGGAATTCTGAATTCCCATGATTTCATTTTCATAGGTTGCATATATTCAGAGATGATGTAAAAGAAGCCTAATGTAAGATTACATCTAAACGTAAAAATAAGATATGAGAAAAATCATCTAAACATTATTTTTTGCAAAATTATATGAAATTTGTTTTGACAAATAATATGTTAAGGTGGTTTTTTTTTTTTGGAATTTATAGAAAGTTTGTATGCTCTCTATTTCTCGAAGAATGCCTAACAGCATGTTTGGTAGACATGAAATGGACGGAAAGGAAAGGAAACATAATTTACAACTTTCTTACGTTTGATTTATAAAGATACATGAGAAGTGGAAAGAAAGGAAATGAAGTGGAAGGAAAATGATCCTTCATTAAACTGTCATTTCCTTTTCCTCCCAAAACGGGCGGAATTGGACGGAAAACCAATTTATAACATAAAATCACTCACTTTCCTTCCAATTCCTCCAAAATTTTAATAAGTGAATCAAACAAAGGAAACCGTAGTTCATTTCCTTTCTCTTCTTTTCCTTTCCGTTCCTTTCTCTTCCTTCCGATTTTTTTCGTTCAATTTTTTTGTACCAAACATGCTGTAAAAGAATAAGGAATTAGGGTTTAGTATGTACGAACAATAGCAATTAGCAACCCAAGAAAGAAGGCTTCTGTTTACTAGATGATAGAAGCAGCCGAACCTGAGTAATTTCTCTGACGCGATTTTGTCCGGCGACGAACCAAATCCATCAAATACTACACCACTGGCGCCGCCGCTCTTTCTCTCCTCCTCGGCAACGGCCCCTGTATCTGACTGTAACGCTGGAACCCTATTTCATATTCTTCCCAAGGTAAAAACTCATTTCCCCCAACATTTTTAAAACACTTTGATTTCTACCATTATCTGATTAAATCGATTTTGACTTTGTGCCCAATACGATAAAAACCCAATCTTCTGTAGTACGCAACTCTCTTTTCGTTGCTGTTGTTGATGAATAAGTTGGATTCATGGAATCAATTTTTTTTTACTAGGTAATCAATGACTGTTTCCGCCAATTACTGTCGTCTTCAATACGCCTCCTTTCCTGGCAAACCCTGTAGATTTGGGTTTAGAAAGACGACCCGGCTTCAGGTTTCCGCCTGCTCGTCTGTAGCTCAGAAAGCTTTTTTCACTGATAAAAGGGTATGCCACCGAATTTGTAATTTGTGTGTTTGGAGTATCTTGTTGATCAAGTTTCTCTATGTGGTTTTACTGTTATTTGAGCATGATTGTAGTCTAATTGTGATTTTGGTTGTGCGGTTTAGTTATTTGGCAAGGAGAATGAGTTGACAACGAAAACGTGTATGGACTCCCCCCCTTCTCCAATTAAACACTCCATTTGATTTTTCGCGTTAAATTTACTTATATGAATGATTTTATAAAACGAACCTAGATATTTTTGTGCCATTTTATAATTCATTATATGTTTTAAGATAATTATTCAAACTTTGACCCAAGAAAAGGTCATGGAGTGTTTAATTTGGAGGTAGTATATGCTTAATATACAGCTTTATTTCGAATTGGACAGGAACATTCGTGAGGAATGAAATTTAGGTTGATAATGAATTATTGGTTACTTATGACGTGACGGTTACTTAGGACGATTCATGTTAGCCGACCCCAAATCATTTTGGGAATCAGTGTTTCTAGGGTGAGACCCTCTCATCGTATGAGACCAATTAATAGGTTACTTTTGATACACTAACATGTTACTTTTGAATAGGTTGGCTTTGAATAGTAATAGTTACTTTTGAAATGTGTGAGAGGTCTCATAGTATGAGACCCGTCTCACGGTAGAATTTGTGGAATAAGGCTTGGTTGTTGTAATGAATTATTAGTTGCTTCACAATTGAATAGCACCAAAGGCTCCTTTAGTCTAAGAACTTCTTTGAAAGACGAAAATGTTCTTGTATTAGCTCATATTGTTGTAAACTAACTAAACTATCAACTACTGTCAATTATATAACCTATACTGGTATGTCTTAGGAGGTTTATTAAATCAAGTTTGTCATTGACTATTTCAGCTCTATAAGTTGCTAATTCCTCATTGACTATTTCAGCTCTATAAGATGATAATTTCCAGGGTTGCTAACGTGAATGTTCAAGCCCTATATTTATTATTGTGTAGTACTCAAATTCAATCTGTTAGTTGGAGCCTATTGCCCTATTTATCGATACTCTTATTAGTTTCCTACTTGTGCATTTTTTTTATGACATATTTTGCTTCATGGTTCTATATAGATATTTTGTTAGACATTGATTGGGAAATGTGATAATGCTAGGTTGAGACGTTGCTAGACACTGTCAAGTGGGATGATAAGGGTTTAGCAGTTGGTATAGCTCAAAATGTTGATACTGGAGCCATTTTAATGCAAGGCTTTGTTAACAGGGATGCACTTGCCACTACGATATCTTCTCGGAAGGCAACTTTCTACAGCAGGTCAAGGTCAAAGTTGTGGACTAAAGGGGAGACCTCTTCAAATTTCATCAACGTGCATGACATTTTCCTGGATTGTGACCGTGATTCTGTAAGCATCATCACTGTTATGCATTGAAGCTTTCCTTTGGTATATTTCTTCCTTAAACTTTTCTCGTGAACAACCTTATGTGTGTCAGATAGTTTACTTGGGGAAACCTGATGGTCCATCTTGTCATACTGGAGCTGAAACATGTTACTTTTCCTCTGTCTCCGATTTTGTCGAAGGTCCTGAGGTTTGTTCTACGACCGTGTCCTTTCTATTATATGGCCACGTCATCCCCTATTCTAGGTTCCTTACCGTTGCAAGTGAAAGCTCTGAATCATTATTTATGTTTCAGATTAAAAAAGATACACTGGCCATGACAACGTTGTACTCTCTGGAATCCACAATAGCGGAACGAAAGGCTGAAACTTTGGGACAGACTGAAGGGAAGCCTTCATGGACAAAAAAGTTATTACTTGATGAGAGATTGCTCTGCTCGAAGATCAGGTGTGTGGATTACGTATGAGAAATTCTTTTATTTTAGTGCAATTGTGAGGGTAATTTTGCAGAACCGGTGTAGGATCGAATAAATTCAATTAGAGATCTAAAATAACAACGACAAGAAAAAAGACTCACAAGATTTAAGGTGGAAAAAAACATTGGGTAAAAAAACCACCGGCGAAGAAAAGCACTTTCCACTATAATCAAAGTAATAGTACAAGAAATCCCTTACGAAATCACTTGAATAGAATTCAAGCTAGAAACTCACAATAACACGCAAGTAAAAATAATCATTAGGGAAGGAGAATGAGTTGTATGTGATGCAATGTCTCTTGTAGTAGTCAGTTGTAATGAAAGTAGATGAAGAAAGAGTCATACTTCGATTAATTTGACAACGAAAACGTGTATTGACTCCCTCCTTCCCCAATTAAACACTCCATTTGACTTATCGCGTTAAATTTACTTATATGAATGATTTTATAAAAACGAACGTAGATATTTTTGTGCCATTTAATAATTCATTACTTCGTATATGTTTTAAGATAATTATTCAAACTTTGACCCAAGAAAAGGACATGGAGTGTTTAACCGGGCCTACTGGGGAAGGAGGGAGTATATGCTTAATCTATAGCTTTTTGTCAAATTGGATAGGAACTTTGGTGAGGAACGAAATTTAGGAACTATAAGAGCATATAGAAACTTCATTAGAGGAGGTGTGCTAAAGATACAAAGATAATAATGGTGAGGTCAAAGTGTGGCCGATCAATTCTCGAATTGACGATGGTATAAATATACCAAGTGACGACAATAGGCAATTATGCCTTGGGAAAGAAGTTAGGCTAAAGGACAAAGCCCAATTAGCTTGCCTAATTCCCACCAAAGTCAACACCGGATGCTAAACCGATAGCATAAATCCTAATAGCACACCACTATAAACTTGTCAATCTCAAACCAATAGCAATTGGCAATTAGCAAGCAACCTACCGGAGCATAACAAAGAAGGTTTCGAGGCACAAAATCCTAACAGATCTCCCCTTGACTCGAAATCCATAAATCGTAAAAAGTAGCTCATCTTCGCACAAGCCCCAAAGGGCATCAACAACTCAAAATATCAACCAAGTTCGAGGAACGCTCAAACTTGGTGCCAGCAGAGGAAAGTGGAGAAACCACATTAGCTGTACTCACAATAGTAACACCTTGCAACGTAGATAAATAAACCACCCAAACGATTAGCCTCAAATAAGGCCAATTCACCTTTGGAGACTTTCAAAACTCCGCCTTGAGCTGAAAAATTGCACCCATTAGCTTCAAGAGTGGCCAATGATATTAAATTTCTTGTTAACTCGGGTACATGCATGACGTTAGACAAAGTTTAAACAACACCATCTTGAGTCTTGCTCTCAATAGTACCTCTCCCGACAACATTACATGTCGCATTATTGCCAATTAAAACGTTTCCACCAACAAAAGACTCGTAAGTAGAAAACAATTGCCGATAGGGACACATGTCAAAAGCACAACCAGTATCAAGAACCCATTCATCTTTATTACTCTGTTCAGTGTCAGCAGCTAACAATAAATCCCCGGAGTCATAATCGGCAAAATCAGCTTCAGAAGATAAGTGAGGTTGTTTAGCGTCCGCTTTTTTCTTCCCTAGCATTCTTGTCTTTAAAGTATAGCAATCAGATATATCATGGCCAGGTTTCTTGCAATAACGACAAGTTTTACCTTTAGATTTCAATCTAGATTTAGACCGATTGCTACCATTGCCTTCCTCAGAATTTCCATCCCGGACCACTAAACCTTCGACAGCTCTCTCCGACCGAATCAGAGCAACTCCAACGGGAGTAAAACATCCTGCTTGAGGAAAGCAAACAAGTTGCTTGACCATTGGAAGAAATAAGAGGAATCTGCTTGGCTTGGGAAACCTGCCTAAGTGAGCAGGCTGCTCCATGCCCAAAAACAAAATTCTTTTTCTTCTTGTTCTACTAGATTCTGACATTTGACACATGGGTCCTCCTTCCTAATCACAGTAATTCTAATGTAGGGAACAAAAAATTAACACCCGGACCTACTCAAGCAGCTTAAAAACCTGTTTCCGTTGGAGGAAATTTAGTCCCAACTTGTTTCGGGCTTTACTTTAGTGGTATGGCAACTCCAAGCGGACTAAAATTCAGCCTAGCATTGGAGTTGCTCTAATAGAATCAAACTTTTCTTTTGAAAGTAAATTGGATTTGACATCCTCAAGACTCAAAGAATCGCGTTTACCGTACAACATAGTTTCTTTAAAGTGTTTGTATGAAAGGGATAAGGAAACAATTAACAGTCCAGCCTGATCTTCGTCTGCCTTTTAACATTTAAATTCTCCAAATCAATAATAATAGAATTAAGTTCATCAATATGAGATTGGATAGGAGTACCTTAAACCATACTGATGGTAAATAGACGTTCCTTGAGATGAAATTTATTGGCGAGACTCTTCACCAAATTTGACTCTAACTTTTTCCACACCCCTTCAGCAGTTGTCTCGTGAATAACTTCACGGGATAAACAAAGTTGGATCATCGATGAAGCCGTTTTGTCCAAATCTTCCCATTGAAGGTCAGTCATGCTGACATGTTTCTTGGATTTTTGCCCTCTAATGCCTTTTTCAATCCGTTCTGGGTGAGAACGGCCTTCATATTGAACTCGCTATATAGTGAAACTAATCTTGCCGTCAAACTTGTCAATGTCAAACTTTGTAGTTGACATAATTGATCTTAATTGAATTCAACTGGCTGTGATGCCAAGAATGTGAGGGTAATTTTGCTGAAGCGGTGTAGGATCGAATAAATTCAATTAGGCCCCGTTTGGCTCAAATATTGGTATCGGGTTGGGATCAGCCGATCAGGAATCGGGTTTAGATGGTATCGGGTCATTCCTGATACATGTTGTTTGGTTCATTGATGTAGCAAGAAACTAATACTCCTATACTAGTATACTCGTAGCTATTTTTTAATTGGGAATTATATTAATTTATTCTTCAATAGAATGAATTATGTCCTCTCAATGATCATAATCGACAATTGCTTTTGCCCATTAGTAACTACACATATTCATTGAAAATAAAAAGAGAAACCAAAAACTCCATTGAAATGTTGACCATACAACATGATTCTTGTTTCTTTGCTCCCTGGGTAAATTCATCAAGCCTTTTTTAATCTCTTTCTTCCCACCATCCCCTGTAGAATGACGATCTGATAACAAATCATACATTCCCCCCTCTTCAGCCTTCCAATCTCCATTATGTGATCAATGTATAATAAGCGTGGATTTGGAGGAGTAATGAAATTGACGATGAATAAATTTATATATCAACAAAGTGATGAAGTGGTATGTTGAACTTCATGTGGTGGGCTATGGGGAAGGTGGTGGCGCACTGGAGGTGTAAGTTTTGGGACAAAGTAAGTGAAAGAAGATAAGAAGAGGCAGCATGATTGGTAGAAGATGAGTTGAAGAATATAAGGATATGAAGGCCGTGTTCTGGGTTTAATGAATCAGGGGGGAGGGGTCCTGATTCAGAAACCGTTTCCAATGGGTTTCATGGACACGCGTGGAATCGGTCTCTTGAGGACAAAAAATGCAACCAAACAAGGGAATGGGTTATATCAAATCAAACCCCATTCCTGAATCCTTGATTTTGTGAACCAAACGAGGCCTTAGAGATTTAAAATAAGAACGACAAGAATAAGGACATACAAGATCAAGGTGGATAAAACCCCAAAGAGGGTTAAAAAAAAACAAGTTTGTCTTCATTTAGATCTGAAACAAGTTGAACGAGGTAGGGGTGCACGATTTTTTATTCCGATATAGACACACTGTCTTATATTTAAGTTGTCATGTTTTAATCCAGGGAAGAAGCTGATGCATGATTTTTTATTCCGACATGAACACACTGCCTTATATTTAAGTTGTCATGTTTTTTATACCAGGGAAGAAGCTGATGAGTTATGCCGGACATTGGAGGATAATGAAGATCAGTCTCGAGTTGCTTCAGAGATGGCTGATATGCTTTATCATTCCATGGTTCTTCTGGCCCTTAAAGATGTGAAAATGGAGGATGTTCTTGAAGTCCTTAGGCGCAGATTCTCCAAATCGGGTATTGAAGAAAAGAAGTCTCGCAAATCACAAAACTAGGCGCCTTGGCTTTGGGAGACCCTGGTTGTTGGTAACTCCACCTTCTGGTGTTGCATATTTAGATTACCGTCCTAGTCCTGACTCTACTGCTTGTCTGCAACACTTCAATTTGTGAGAGATTCCTGTTCTCAGTTTCTATAAAAGCAATATTTGCACTGTTCTCAACTCCACCTTATGTTGACCATCCCTATGATGTACTATTATGTAAACCTGGAAGCTGGTGTTCCCCGGTTAACTGATTACAGTCAAGTGAGCGGCAGTTTGTTGTATTCTCGGATAATTATGTAACCGCAAACTCCATTTGTGCAGAATGGTTTGAGCTTTTATGTACGATGAATTTTAGTATTTTATGTCAATTTTTGTTCTTAAACCTAAAGCGGTATCAAATCGTGAGATCACTTTGATGGCAGCTCTTTTATTTCTATTATCATCTGTCATTTTCGACAATGTGATGAGAGAAACTGATACAGGCATGGAGTTATAAAGTTTTATTCAGCATCCTCCTGCGAACATTTAAGTTATTATTTTTCATGTTTCAAACTGATACAGTACATGTATGGTAATAGTAACTTCTGCTTTGGATGAGGAAGCTAGTTGTACTGATATCCAGGGCTACCAGTAGGAGGTGATACAGCGACATCAGCCGCGCATCTGCCCAGACACCTGATATCATTGTCTCCACATCTGGCAATGCACTCTACCATGTCTTCCAACACACCTCCGACACACTGGCCTGCACAATCCACAAAATTACCCACGCAGTCGCTGAGGCATACTTCCATCGGCTGGTGAGTCCCCATGTCGGACAACGCCAAGCGCATACTTGAAGTTACCATAAGGACACAGATGGCTAGTTTTGCTAGATTGTTCATACTTGCTGCTCTCTTGTTGTGTTGTACAAGTCGTGTCTGAGAAGATTGAGAACCCATTGCATGTGTGTTCTTAAATAGTCCAATGATATGGGATTACTTTGATGCTTGTCAAGAATTCCTTTGTTTGGTCATTTGGATCGTGTGACAATGAGATGCCGTACTTGTACTTGTAAGTTCATTGTTGTTGCGTATTGAGTTCCTCTGTTTTTAGTTTAGCAACTCAAAGTATAACACTACCATGTCTATCAATGGTTATATCGTGATTCGTGGATATAAACGTAAATGATCATTGCAAATGCAAGGCAAATGTAATTGAAGGAGAATAATTTATATCGGTCTCTCTTAAGTATGCTACACACAACACTGTGCTGTGTATATATGCAAACTAAAAGACAAATGAAAATGTTGAAGACATCACCCTTAAATTAATCAAATATAGAGTGTATATCACTTTCCACAAGCCTCCAGTTTAGTGCGTAGTGTATAGAGTTATTCTTTTATGTGAGAGTTGAGACTATCTCATCTTAATCACACAATCGACAACAACTACGAAGTATGGCAATAGTAATGGTAAGAAAACACCATTAGTTGGCCTTAGTTTCAGAGGCCTGATGAAATATATGCAATTGACAAATCAAGTTTTTCTTTTGACATTTGCATTAAAAATTTCCCCTCGATCCTTGTAACTTGTAAGTTTCTTTCTTTGACGTGAACTCGTCAATTTTGAAACCTAGTTTAGAACCAATTTACCAAAAAAAAAAAATGAACCACGCAAAAGCAGTGTTTGGGCTTGACTACAACATTGGGCTAACAAGTAACCAAGCCCAATTATTGACCCGGCAATAAGTAGTCGGCGGCATCACTAGTTTAACCCTAATTTTATACCAAAACTTTTCTCTCTCCTCTCCATTATAACATCCCCCCTTTCTTTTCCTCCTTACGCTTCATCTCTTCCCCCCTTCTAAAACCCTAATTCTTCATCATCTCCTCTCTCAATCGGATGATTATTTCTCAATTCCCTGGCAATTTGTTTATTTTGTTCGTTAATATTTCAATATCTGTTATTTTTATTTGCGATTTTTAATTGCCCTTGTATTTTTGCCGGTGATGGTGATAAATATACTTTGAGTGGTAAAACACTCTGAAAACAACTTCATACTGAGGCTTCTGGGCATTTTTATCTTATTTTTTCTATTATTATTATTTCAAATCTTAAAAAAAATTCGATTTTTTTTTTGTTACTGTAAAAGATTGGATTTTGTACTAGTGCAGATGACGATAAAACTAGACAGGGACATCAGAAAAAAAACTCTTTTAAAGGGTTAAATTGTGATGAGTTGTCTTAAATGGGAATCTCTCTGATGCACTCTTGCCACCAATCTTTTGTAATTTTTCATAATTTAATTTAAATTAGTTTTCGGGTTTGCAATTTTTCCGATTCATAATATCGTATGTATTACGCCAATGATGGATATATTTTGCACGTATTACCAGAATTATTATAAACATGTTGATTGCATAAAAATATTGTCACTACCTCTGAGGCGTATTTTTGTACTATTATAATTAAACTTGTATTATTTTTATAATAATGTTTTGAATTTGATTCCAAAAATTGGTGATTTGGGGCCTAATGATTGCACGCAAGAACGGAGATATGAATGATGCGATGTTGTTGTAGCTAAACGTAATGGATTGGGCTCCAAGTTGCATTTTATGTAATCAAATTTTCTGCTTAAGAATGAAGGCTCTCCCCCTTTTTTTTTTCTTCAATTATTTGTTTTATTTTTTTAAGTTTTGTGAAAAATAAATTAAAAAAAATGTGGTAGTCTTTGGTATTTTCTGTGGATGTGCAAATGACGATAAAACTAGACAGGGACATCAGAGACTCTTTCTAATTAAAAGAGTTAATTGTGATGAGTTGTCTTAAATGGGAATCTCTCCGATGCACCATTCTTACTTACCAATCCTCGTTTGTGATTTGTTTAGACGGTTTGTTTTAACGTGATTAGTGATTTGAAAAACGTAATGAAATGAATGAAATGCGGTCTCGGTGTATAAGCTGAATTCGCAATTGATGCGTGCGTTGGGGAATGTTATTGCTTCCGACTCTTTTAAGTTACGAGTAATTTAGCACGGGAAGTGAACAATAAAACGAGTCACGTCCCTGGACCATTATATTCGTAAGGCAGACGCAATGTGTTGTTACATGATGCAATACATCACGACGGACTTCTAAAGCGCAGTGTATTGGCGAATTTGTTGATGCGTTGAAGCTGTTGAGCCCACTATATAGAAGGTATCCTAAATTGGCCTCGGCCCTTTTTGGATTCTCTCTAATATTATTTGATTTGAATATGTGATTAATTTAAATCAAGCATTAAGAAATGAACCCGAAATAGATTGAGAGAGTATTTAGCTCAATTATCGATTCCTGTATTTGGATTCTTGATTGGCCAATTTTCCAAAATTCCTTGTAACTATAGGTAAAAAGTTTACTGGAATGGAGTATGACTGTGTGCTATGTGTATTATCATTGCATTTAGTTGAGTGAAAGTGACGAACACATTAGTTAATGTAAAAAATGACGAATGCCTTTGTTTGAACTTTGAACGTGTCAGTTATATGTTTACCAAAAACAATGATGTGGGATTATATTATCAACATTCAGACGTTCCTTTCTTTCACATTTAGCCACCAGGCGCATTTTACTTCGTACGTACATTTCGCCTTTAATGTCGTTGCTCGTTGGCATGAAATTATTGCTAATCCGACAATGCCAACTTAAGGGTTGCTCGACTTTCTACCACCCTGAATCTTATATCGGTTTTTCTATTGTGAGCACACGTTATGATGTTAAGATCCATTTTCTCTTAGGTGATAGAATATTGAAACGAATTGAATTATCAGTTTAGTTAAACCGTAATGAACAACCACTACTTGTTCATCTCATTCTAGCTAACAAGATCAATATTTGGTGACCGGTTTTTAGAAGAAATCGATCAATGAGATGGTGGGTAGAGAGAAATCGATGATACATGGAGTCATATAGAATATATTTATCGCTATTGTGCATGCAAGATGAATGTGAATATGGGATTGGTGAGCTTGAGGTGTAAGCCAAGTGGAAATGGAGGTTTTACAGCATGACCAGTTAGTTGCAGGCTTGGGGTTGAAATGCATGTGGATTCTTCAATACGCTATGTCATCATACATCACCAACCATGTGCAATTTCTTCTTTTCTTTCTCTGTGTCATCAAAGGTGTTCGTCTGATACTCTGGTTCTTCTAATCTTGAGGTGTTGCAGATAATCTTAGAAGCTTCAGCTTTACGACTAAGAACACTGCTTTAGAATTTCTCTCTTTTTATCAAATGCTGCATACTCTAGCAATTTTAGATGACTTCTTTTTAACTTTTCTTATACAATAAAATCAGAATATTAACTGTTAACTGTTATTGATTCTGATTCGTTTATACTTTGTACCTCCAGGGAGCTTAACTTCCTTTTCTTTCTTCTACATGAAGCTTTTCGTCTAGGCAGAATCAAATTGGATTTAAAAGAGTCAATTAGAGATTAATCGGTTTGTTAATAATGTTAGTGTAATACGGTAGAACAGTGATTATTGAAAAACAAATGAATAGCGTTTCTGCGACTTCAATTCAACTTGAGAGTTTATATTAACGAAGGTAATTTTTACAATCGCACTTGAGAACAATTCGATTGGTCCATCTTTTATGGATTGTAAGTATTACACTATGGAGTATTCCACGGGCATATAAACTACACATTTAGGAGAAAATAAAGCGTTTTATGCGCCCGACTACACTATAAAGGGGCCGGTAAAATCATAGGGTAAAATATCTAGGAATCAAAACATGATGAGTAGTTCAAAGTAGATTGGCAAATCTTTGTAAATTGATACACAACAAAAATCACGTCATGTTGATTGGAACTGGTCATATGAAGGGTGCCACAATGATCATCCTAAATATAATGTCAGGCTACAAAAGACACGCAACAATCTAAATTCACGGTTAGCACTTGCGGCACCTAGTCGTTGACATTGTTGGCTTGTGCGCAAGAGCACGGTATACTGCCTAGCACATCGATCGACTATTCGACTCTGTTTTTTACCAGTTGGTCCTTAAGAACTGACGGTAGGGAGGAGTGCAGAAATACGAATCAAGTGGCTTCAAATCTTCCCCATACCATGACAATGGAATCAAAACAATTGTGATTGTGCAATATGAGAATCTGAGATGCTTGACTAGTAGTTGAGCTTAGATATTAGTACAAGTTCGCCGGGCTAAAGTCATTTCCAAACTTTAAATTGTTTCGTGCTTTAGACTTACCTAAAACTTTGGTCCATAAGCAGATGAGAAAATTTAGAAAAAAATCAAAAAGTATGTATTTGAATAGGATATAACCAAAAAGCTAAGAGATCGTAGTGTGTTACATTCACTAACAAGTGCGGTGCAGGTGCAGGTGCAAACATAATAAAAATAAAAGACGTAAAAACTATAGTACTCCGTACTTCACTTCTTTTACCCTAGTACACCATTATTTTTGAACAAAAACGCGCCTTATCTGATGTCTCTAATGCATAATATCATAGTAATAATCCGCTACATATATCCATATATTCTCACATCAATCCATATCAAATGACCCTATCGATTAAGATAATGAACTCGAAATAATCATACATTGGTCATTTGAATATGAACGGAGTGAATACTCGAACACTCGAAACGTAAACCTAGTTGAATTAGGCACAAAAATTGACTCAATTACCTTCCTAGCTAGTTATACTCTAATAAGAACCCGACCAAGTTGAAAACCAAGTTGCACCTGGTGGTTTGAAGGGAGATTAGGACTCAGAGGTCCCCCCACAAAACGGCTCAGACTAATGCAGTATTCATGCAGAGTTGTAAATGTAATTTGTAAACACACACATTAACACGACACACTGTTTTGTGTGTTTTTCAATATTTTTTTTTTGAAAAAAAGAACGCAAAGTTCCAACATTGCGCCTCCATCGTCCAAACACCGCATCCTCTACTTTCTCCCCCCCTTCCAACTCTATTTAATTCGCCTCATTTCCCCCTTAACTTCTCATTCACTCCTCCTTTTCTTTCCTCACTCCCAACTTAACCCAAACCCTCCTTACCTTTTTCCTTCTTTAATTTGAACCAAATTCTAAAGAAATGTCTCACGCCGCTTTTCTTTTTGTTGCCTTCTTTGCTCTCTTATCTTACTCCACCACCCATGCATACGGTGGGGAAGGGTGGAATGATGCTCATGCCACCTTTTACGGTGGCGGCGACGCCTCCGGCACTATGGGTACTTAACTTTCTTTACCTCATTTAGAATTTTATTTTACCGTTTATTTTCAGCTTAAACTTTCTATTTCATTTGAATATGCGGGGTTTTGTAATGAAACGAAAAGTTTATAGACTTATAGTAGGACGGAAGTACTCGTAGTACGCTAGTTGATAATGCCTTAGGACTTTTAGGTTGAGAATAATTGTCCCCCAAGTTGTGGTACAAATATGTTTAGATGCTCTGCTTGGTGAATTGGTGGTACTGAATTTGAGTAACATGCCTTGTATACGACTAATAAAAGTGTGAGTTGATAGTTTGAGATACAATTCCAATATGGTCCAGTAACGCCTTATCATTTCTCACTTATAGTTAATTACAAATCAATTAACCGAAGAGTAAATAAATTGACATGCAACTATGCAAGTGACATTTTGTTGCTGAATTATTAGAAGCTTATAAATATTTGAATTTTCATATTAGTCGAACCAAACTCATGTAGAGAACTATGCTTTGGTTATTTTGCTTCAAAAATATACTTTATCCGATTTCTGTTATTGCTCAATTTGATTTGAATTTCTCTTACATATCTGAATTGAATTTTAACAAGCCAAATAAATGAATGTAGGGAATAGTAATTAATCTATTCAACTCAGCAATAAGCCAATAAAATTGTATTTTTCGACTTGAATTTCTCTCGCATATTCAAATTCAAATTTAACAACCGGAAATGAACGTATCAGGGAGCAGTAGAAATTAATCTATGCAAGTTCAACTGAGTAATAAAATTGGCATGCATGTGACATTCTCATGGTTATATATACAGGAGGAGCATGCGGGTACGGAAACCTATACAGCCAAGGCTACGGCACAAACACGGCGGCATTGAGCACGGCGCTGTTCAACAGCGGGTTGAGCTGCGGTGCATGCTTTGAAATGAGCTGCGCCAACGACCCGAAATGGTGTTTGCCAGGGTCCATTGTGGTCACAGCCACAAACTTCTGCCCACCAAACAATGCCCTGCCAAACAATGCAGGAGGGTGGTGCAACCCTCCTCAGAGACACTTTGACCTTGCTCAGCCTGTTTTTCAGCAAATTGCTCATTACAGTGCTGGAATCGTCCCTGTTTCTTTCCGAAGGTTTGTTGATTACTACACTTAAATTAGCGCTTCGTTTTATTCAATTCTTTATGTTCGGTTTCAATACGTGACAACGATTGAATTCTTTATGTTCAGTCCAACATTTGACAACAATTGAATTCTTTGTGTTCGGTTTTAATATGTTACAAGGACCACCATTAAGTCCAAATTAAACGTAAAGAATTGAGACAAATAGGAGGGAGTAATTAATTACGGAATATGTTGAGCTCCAATTTGAAATGAGTGCTTTTGCTTTCACTTTTACGGCTTTTACACTGTTGTAATGTTGTTGTCTCTCTTTGGTCTGGTTAACTGTTTTTAAGAGGGTGCTTTTTCTAAAGCCTGGCTTGTCATGTTCTTAATCATACTTAATTATCTGCCTTGCTTCTTAATCATATATAGTTCTAGGATAACTTTTATTAATTGTTGATTTGGAGAGAGAGTGCAAAGGTTAAAGTTTTGTTAACACATTACTATCATCATGTGTAAGCAGACTCTCTATGTTTTCAACATAGGGGGTAAGGTTTGCGTAAATCCAACCCCTTGACTCTGCTTCATGGCGGGAGTTTTGAGGTAATAGACTAATAGGGTAATGTTGTTGTTGCTGTCGTCAATTTTAGGCGAAGGACTACTAATACATTAAATTGTTACATGTCAATTCCCTTATTCTTTAGTTGGTAGTACAATGATACTTTTGGGTTATCTTTGCAGTTGTTTAAGTCATTTACATTTGGGTTATCTTTGCAGTTGTTTAAGTCATTTACATTTACTGCTAAAATTACTTCTCATATACAACTAGATTAAAAAGCCATACAACTAGGGGCGAATCTAACCTTGCAGGAATGGGGTAGCTTTTCTAGTACGTATTTATTTATTTTTCTATTTGGGGTAGCCTGCGCACCCCAGGCTACCCCTAAATTCGCCCCCTAAACTCACTTTTCTAGGGGAGGCTAGAGCCTGGACGTAAGCACTTTCCGGATGGCTCACTATGATAATTGCATTAAAATTGCGCTAAGAATCGCACGAATTGACTATTACCTTAAAGTATAAGTAGCTATACATCAAACAAAAAAAAAAGTAGCTATACATTATGCAAAAATGAAAGAGCATGAATATTGCAGAAGTACTTATCCTGTGTGTATGGGTGCAGGGTACCATGCCAGAAGAAGGGAGGAATCAGATTCACAATCAACGGTCATTCTTACTTCAACCTGGTTTTGATCACCAATGTTGGAGGTGCAGGAGATGTGCATGCAGTTTCAATCAAAGGGTCCAAAACTGGTTGGCAGTCCATGTCCAGAAACTGGGGTCAAAACTGGCAAAGCAACTCCTACCTCAATGGCCAGAGCCTCTCATTTAAGGTCACCGGCAGCGATGGCCGCACCGTTACCGCCAACAATGTGGCGCCTGCTGGTTGGTCCTTCGGCGTCACCTACACTGGTGGTCAATTCCCTTGATAATTAAGACATTATTAAGGGTTTAATACTAAGAACAAAATGAGTCATATTCACTAGGTTAGTTTGCTTTTAACTGCAGATTAAGGGGTTTTTACAATTTACATAGTGTGGGGGTCAAATTTGGTAAGTGCTAATTTTATTGTGGCCTTATCAATTGTCAAGTCCTAGGTTAAAAAAGAAAGATGATTTTGGGCTGAATTATAGTAGCCCATAATCATTCTGTAACCCAATTGTGTCCTGTCCTTGTGTTTTAATGGGCCAGGGCTTGGGATTGGGCTGGGGTGGGCTTTTTTTCCACCCGCCAATTTTTTTTTTTCTTTTTTTTTTTTTGTGTGTGGTTTGGAGTTGCTGTCTTAGGTCTAAGTGAGTTTGAAGCCTTAAAAGGAAATCAAGTGTAATGAACTGCTTTTGCAGCTGGATAATGTGCTTTTTAGTGTGAATTTGCGAGTTTGCACCTTTTGATTTAGTCCGAAATTGAGCCGAATAGATTAAGTTTTAATTATTTTTGTAACTGCATACTAGTTTCATAAAGAGATCTGGTTAAAGTTGGAGCATGATATTCTTGGACTAGAGTCACTAGACTCAGAGTCTAATTAATGACTACGCATGCCTGAAGAACAAGTGTGTAAATGATTCGACAACTAAGCTCATCACTGCATCTTACTACACGTTTAGAAAAACCAAGGACAAAGCTTCAGGTTGAAGGATGACATCCCATATTAGCTAATGAGTAATTAATGACTCAATTGCTCAAATGATGACTACGAGTTTAGATAATACTTCCTCCATTTTAATATATATGACGTTTTCAAGTTACGAGACAAGTTTTGACTTTCAATTTCAAAAAAAATTATCTTGTCAAAAATTATAAAAATTATACCATTGGATTCGTTATGAAATATACTTTTACGAGATCATAATTTCATAATTTTTACCCTTATATTTTGAGAGATATCGAAGGTCAAAGAAGTGTCTCGTAACTTGAAAACGTCATATATATTGAAATGGAGGGAGTATATATATCTAGGACTTTTTAATTATTAACGCTTGGTTTAGTTAACTCTGTAGGCGGAGTACAATTTACGCTAACAATCCAAATACACGATATAAGTAGTTTATGTTAATCGATCACAAACCATTTTGAAAGTTACGTTTAGTATTGTTGCCTAAGAATGTGAATAGTATACTTATTCTTCCACAAGCCACCACGACCATAATGCACACCGTTCGAGTTTGTCCCTCAGGCTTTAAGCTCAGTCCGATGAATTGACTCGCCTACTATATACCGTGGGCTTTGAAGTTTGAACTTGAATATTGTTTTTGTTCTTCCTCGCGAAAACCAATTTTTAACTTTGTTCATTCGTCGTTGACTAAATGACCAAAACTTACCGTCTCGGTAACGTTGGCGTGGTCTTTACAGTTTACATATGGTTCTTGGCTTCTTGCTAAAGAGCCTAAGATTGACATGCAGGGAGTGTTTGATTAAATTTGTCACAAGTCGAGGGAATTGTAAGTTTGTAACCCGTCTTCCCTTATTTTCCCCATTGGCATATTTGACTGCTATCGATCCACAACTTTCCGACCACCGCCACCATTTCAGCGGTAATTACTAATTAGGTTATTCCGTCATACTTTGTGTCCCAATTTGTTTATCACAACATCTAAGTGCATATTGTAAGATCGACCTTATTACTTGATTGTTTGATATGATATTAAGATAGAAAATCTGCAATTGTCAGGTATATACAAACACTCGTGCAATTAGGATTCTTAAATACTCTCTCCGCTGTTTCATTTGTGAACAATTGGTTCTTTCACATCCAAACTACAATAAACATTAACAATTGAAAAAAAACAAGAGTATTGTTAAAGTTAAACATTTGTAGACACACGACTAGGATTAGGGCCAATGGATACGGGAAAGGGGTGTATTGGTCTTTACCGTCAAGATTAGGCATTCAACTGTAATTTGAGTTTTCGTTAATCAACTTATTTTCAAGTTTTGTTGTTGCGGTATTGTAAGGTCGGGTCGGATTCGCCAGCCCTAGATAGTGAGCAAGAACTCCAGCCTACCACATGTCTCATGCTATGTGGAACCATAGATTCCATTGAGAAAAAAAATCTGCCAATTTGGCAAATAAATGGGACCAAATGATCTGTTAGAACCAACAGAAACAAAGCAATAGATATATGGATATGGCATTAGATAAAGGATAAGAAACAACATCTCTCATTGGTCAATCACTACACTCTCATAGCCCAAACTTTAGCCGTTGGATTTCCAAAAATCTAGCCCACCAAAGTTCCCAAGGCCCCTCTCCTTAAACAAGAGCCACAAGCGTAACATTGAAGTGAAATATAGAGTAGCATACAAAGTTGAGAAATAACATAACACAATCTCTTCTTTTAACTTTGGTACACTACTCTTACATATTTTCTTCTTACAATCTTGTTAGTAACTTGGCCGGATAAGAGATGGCAGCAGTCACTACACAAGCTTCCATTGCTGGATTCCGGCCATGCGCATCGAAAACACGATTTTTGACCGGTGTTCCCTGTAAACTTAACAAGGATTGCCCTGTTAGGTTGCCATCAACTTCTTCATCTTGTTCGCTTAAGGTTGAAGCCAAGAAGGGAGAGTGGTTGCCTGGTTTGGCTTCACCTAACTACCTTACCGGAAGGTAATACACATTTCTATATATACCTGTAATATCGACCGCATGACGAATTATTATGAATTAATTTATAAAAAACGTGAATTTGATCACCTTAACACGATTTTACTAGTAATCTAATGAAATTCATTGTTGGGGTCTAATTTACGTGAAATATGTCACATAAACAATTAGCGCCGAATATGATAACTTTATTACCTACGTACAATAAGTAGTAAAGTAGATATGGTATGATGTTAGTTATAACAATTGCATATGATGGTACAGTCTTCCAGGAGACAATGGGTTCGATCCATTGGCACTAGCCGAGGACCCGGAAAACTTGAAGTGGTTCGTGCAAG